>JABVZY010000402.1:3819301-3832651 GCA_020883555.1 Drosophila nannoptera | reverse complement strand
AGGGAATTTACAATTGCTTGTGTTTTTATTTTGATAGCGGGTCGCTGGCGTTCTTATTGTTTTTCTGTTTTTTTTTTTTTTTTTTTTATCAGGTCGTCCCCGTTTCTGTTTGTCACATATGACAGCGGGACAGTTGCAGCTGCAGACGTGCTGCTCAAGCGCCAATACACACCTACCATACCTAGCCTCACCCATCCCCTCTGATATTCGTTGACGTTGAAGTGAAAAGCATAACAGTGAAAACTACAACAGTAATAGCAACAATATAACATCGCCCTTTGGCTCTGTCGATTGCCAAGCGCAACGGTTGAACGCCGACGCTAGCGTCCGCTGCCAGCGCCAATGGAATAACAACAACAAATTCATCCGATAAGCTAGTCTTTTTAGCATTTAATTTGGTTTCAGTTCGGTTTTTGTGCTGCGAGCATTTGCATGTGTTCCTTGTTGCCGCTGGCGCTGCAAGTTGAATTCGCATAAGCAGCTTTTCGTTTTTTCGAGTGTTTGAGTTTTGTTGTTATTGTTTTTCTAGCTCAAATTTTAGTTCGAATATTCGAATAAGAGTATAAACTCGAAACGACCACCATGCCTCTGTACAGTTACAAGCACTGTTATCTGGCACTGTTGCTCTGTACAGCAGCAGCAAGCTCACTCGCAGATGACAGCAGCGAAAACAGCAGCGCCCCAAGGTTTGCCCAAGCCTTCTCTTTCACATAGCATCTTAGAGAACAAGCAAAGTTCATAGTGCTGCCACTTGAAGTCCTGATTAGGCCAGAGCTGCCAGATTAACAAATGGGAAACCAATAATACAATTCAAACTAAAACGTAAATGAGTAAATAGAATTGAAACTAAAGTCGAGAATTCAATTTGATGAAGTAATTTGAGCGACACACACAAACAGTGTATTCATTTAAATTGAAGGTAAAACACCTTCTGCAGTCCAGAGTATAATTAGTGTATATATTAGAAAGCTCGCCTTTGACCAAAGTTTGCTTATTTCATTTGAAAATCGGAATTATAAAATGAAATATTTCCTTATTTCTAAAAGATAAATCATAGATCTGAGCAGGAGTGAGCCTAATAAAAATACAAATGTACATACAGTTTTGGATATTCTTCTGACAGCTTAAGGAGTATTCCCAAATCGAGCATGCAATGCTCTAGCACATCTTTTGACATCACTGATTATTTCACTATTATTTAAGCAAATGGCTCTGCGACTCGACAGATCTTTGCCTGCCAGAAGAGGAACTATCGCCAGGGCTCGGTAACATTCAACCCCAGCCTCGATTCGAAAGCCAGGCAGATTGTCGTCTGTCTTGTGGCAAGTATGGAGCCATATGGCCTATGCCTACCGGCGAATGCACACTGTCACATGACCGAGTGCGCTTCGACCCTTGGAAGGTACGCTTTAATGTGGTGGCACCGAATGCCGTCACCACCCAGTTTCTGCGGGAGACAAATCGCTTATTTGTGAGCAACCTACTTAAGGAGTGCATCAGAAACTGCACGCTGGGGAACAGCAAGGAAGTGCTGGTGCGTGCGACAGTGAACGACAGCAGCCTGGTGCTAGACTGGAACACAGATGAGAGCTACATGATGGTGCTGCGCACCACAGACACTGCCAGTTTCGTTGACATCAAGGCAAAGACCGTGTATGGGGCGCGCTTTGCCTTTGAGACTCTGAGCAATTTGGTCACGGGCAGTTTGTCCAATGGCTTGTTACTGGTCAGTTCGGCTCGGGTGTTCGACCGCCCAGCGTATCCCCATCGCGGCCTGCTGCTGGACACATCCCGTAACTTTCTTCCACTGAGGTATATGCGCAACACCCTGGATGCGATGGCTGCGTCTAAGCTGAACGTGCTGCACTGGCATGTGGTCGATACGCATAGCTTTCCGCTGGAAATCACACGAGTGCCAGAGATGCAGCGCTATGGAGCATATTCCAGTTCACAAACCTACTCGCACATAGATGCCGTCAATTTGGTGAAGTACGCCCGTCTGCGAGGCATTCGGATCATCTTGGAGATTGACGGGCCTTCGCACGCTGGCAATGGCTGGCAGTGGGGCCCCGCGGCCGGACTGGGTAATATGTCCGTGTGTATCAATCAAACGCCTTGGCGCAGTTATTGTGTGCAACCGCCCTGCGGTCAGCTGAATCCCCTAAACGATCACATGTATGCGGTGCTAAAGGAGATACTCGAGGATGTCGCTGAGCTAGGTGCACCGGAGGAGACCATACACATGGGCGGCGATGAGGTTTACATCCCTTGCTGGAACCGAACCGAGGAGATTACTAGCCAGATGAAGGCGAAAGGTTTCGATCTGAGCGAGGCAAGCTTTTTACGTCTCTGGTCACAGTTCCATCAGCGCAACTTGCAAGCCTGGGACGACATTAATCTCCGAATGTATCCCAGTGTTAGGGAGTCGAAGCCTGTCATATTGTGGTCAAGTCGTCTGACCGACCCAGAAACCATCGATCAACTGCTTCCCAAGGAACGTTTCATCATACAGACCTGGGTCAGCGCTCAGGACTCCCTGAATAGAAATTTGTTGCAGAAAGGTTATCGCCTCTTGATCTCCACGAAAGACGCTTGGTACTTAGACCATGGTTTCTGGGGCAGCACTAGTTATTACAATTGGCGTAAGGTTTACGACAATACGCTTTCACTAGATCCACACAAGGGTCAAGTGCGACAAGTGCTGGGCGGCGAAGTATGCATGTGGAGCGAGTACGTAGATCAGAACTCATTGGGTAAGTATTAGAAGACACCCGCGTTTACAGCTCTCATTTGTGCCTATTGTCATCTGCTCGCATAGAGGCTCGCATCTGGCCGAGAGCAGGCGCTGCTGCCGAGCGCCTTTGGTCGAATCCCAAGTCGTCGGCGAACATGGCCCAACGTCGATTCTATCGTTATCGGGAGCGACTCATCGCACGTGGCATCCATCCAGATGCTGTTGTGCCACACTGGTGCGTGCTGCACGAAGGACAATGCCTTTAAACACATCGCCTCCAATTCATTGTTATTTGTATCATAATAAACACACCTACTCAACAGATACATACACAACCTCCAAATTTCAACTTGAATTTAATGCTGGCTTAAATGGTAGAAACCAGCAGAGGTTTTATACAAAGGAATTACTCACAGCTCAAAATTTGAAATATATTGCTTTCGTTAAAGGTTGGTTTCACTAGGTTGCACAAAGTCATTTTACAAAGTGATTTCACTAGGTTGAACAGTTACTAACACTAAGCTTCATATATGTACAATATTCGAAGTGAAATATCATGTTCGCGCCAACTTTCATCGTCAGCAGCTGTTTAACCAGTTAGTGGGGCTAGGTTATTTACCTCCATCAGCTGCTTATTTTGCAGTGTGGCAACTCTGTTGCTCAAGCAATGTTTGTGTGCTTAGTGGTAGCACGCCGGTCGATTTCGTTCTTTGGCTTCGCTTTAAATACACGTTAAAATGCGTCGACTTCTATATTGTGTTTACTTTATTACCTGCCTGTACTTTGGACAAGCTAATATAGAAAGTAGCGAAGGGAAAGAAAACAACAATACCAATGTGCTACCAGTTGTACTGTGGCATGGCATGGGCGACACTTGCTGTTTCCCCTTTAGCCTCGGCTCCATAAAGAAGCTCATAGAAGAGCATACCAATGGTACCTATGTGCGATCGCTGGAAATAGGTGCAAATATAGTCCTGGACTACGAGAGCGGGTTCTTTATACATCCTAACCAACAGGTTGATTACGTCTGCAAGAAGCTGGCAGAAGATGAAAAACTGGTTAATGGATACAATGCCATTGGTTTTTCTCAGGGAGGACAATTTTTGTATGTAGCTTGACCAGTACTCTTAATTATGTTTTTTATTAAAGACTACGTTAATTTTACAGAAGAGCTGTGGCACAGCGCTGCCCTTCGCCTCCAATGCGGGTGCTCATCAGTTTGGGCGGGCAGCATCAAGGTGTCTACGGCTTGCCAAAGTGTCCCACATTAAGCGTCAGAAGCTGCGAGTACATTTCAAAGCTCCTTAACTATGCTGCTTATGAGGAGTAAGATCTAATATAAGTGATATATGTTCACATGACCTCTATGAGATTGCTAATACTACTAATTGTTTCTTTTAGTCGGGTCCAAAACGATCTGGTTCAAGCAACATACTGGCACGATCCGCTGCATGAGAATACTTATCGACTGAAAAGCAGCTTCTTGGCAGACATCAACAATGAGCTATACATAAATGAACGTTATGCTGAGAATCTGAACAAGCTGAGAAAGTGAGTCTCTATCTGTTGTGATATGTTTGACGATAAATCTGTTTTAATACGTTTACTTCGCAGATTCGTCATGGTTAAATTCCTCAATGATACCATTGTACAACCAAAGGAGTCACAGTGGTTTGAATTTTATAAGCCTGGTCAAGACATCGAAATTCTGCCCCTTGCTCAAAGCAAAGTTTATAAAAACGTATGGAATTATTTATACTATGCGCGAAAATCCTCTATTTATAATCTCTCTATTTGCAGCTGGGCTTGCTTCTTATGGATACGCACAAAAAACTGAAGTATCTCAGTGTGGAAGGTGATCACCTGTCTATATCCAAGGAATGGTTCATCAAGGAGCTGGTTCCTCTGCTTTTAGATCAGGACTAGAGCAAAGCCGCCACCAGAATATGCATCTCAGTTTATAAGCAAACAAAAGCTTTATTTACAAGGCACATTTATATATAGACAAACGCAAATATGTACATACATACATTATACTTTTGCTCGTGCTAGAATGAGTTCAAAAGTCCAGGGAACAGAAGACTTGCTAGTTGAATACAGTCAAAAGCAACTTGATGAGTCATGCATATTAAAACGATGCGTTTAAGTTAAAAATATTGTACATACATGTTTATTAGATGTTTTAGGCTGGTAATTAAAAGTAATAAATATTTTCGGGAAATATTTAATTCAAGGCAGTCGCGTAGTTCGACTTTGATTCATACGCGTATAATAAACATTAATAAAGTACTCGAACTCTACACATACATTTATAATATTATATAAATATATGTCGCTATGTACAAGTAGCAATTAACAAAAGCTTATTGACAACCATATAATAGTAGGATTTACATTTGACATACATTATATTAAAGCAAAACGAGTGTTTAACTAAGACCAGCACAGAAATTCTTGCACTCTTGTGTAAATAGGAGCTATGTGGGTGAGTAGGACACACAAGTTCTCTCCGCTTTCTTCATATTTTCCATTATCTGATTGTAGTAGGTCCACTCCACATCGTAGCGCAACAAGTATAGCGACATTAGCCAACACATCATAACTTGGACTTAGTATTTGTGTTGCGAGCAAAGAAGATTTCTGGATCCTTGTGCGGTCGTTGAATCTCCCGATAATTGTTGACTATCTTTTTAGACTCATCCTTTGGGCACGACTGCAGGTTTCGGAAAACGCTCACCTATAAAATATTGGACGAGGAATTATTTAACCTGCATCAACTATCCAAATAAAATGGTATAAGAACTGAACGTGCTGTCTACTCACTTGGCCTCGCGATACATATATGGGTGTCCGGTAGATTATCCACGTGACACTCTCAAAGTAGGGGGCCGTTGTCAGAGAGCCCTTATATGTATAATAGTGCTTGCTTAGCTCTTGCAGGCCGATCCAGGATAGACAATCTGATTATGATATATAGGTGAGAGTAACAGATTACATCAAGTGAGCGAGGTTTCGTTGAATTGACCTAATGTCTTACCCGAGTCCAGAGATGCGCTTGTGTGTATCTTTTGGACAATGCGAATGCCTTCAGTAATCTTCTTGAACTCGGGACAATCCTTGTCACCGCATGCCTGAATGAAAAATGCAACAACGGCCAGCCCATCCGGTTTGTTTTTGGCCTCGGCGAAGTCCTTGTACTTATCATTATAGTGTACAGCGTGTGCCTCCATCGAATACTTCATGCCCTCCAGCGTGTGTTCGCACCCAGACTCATCCGAGTCCGACCAATGAAAGTGTAGTTGCTCGAACACATACTTATTGGTGTCGAGAGCACCACCGATGATATAGGGCTGTTGTTTCCGCTTGCTGAATGTGACCACTGCCGAAGTGCCAGTGTTTTGGACGCGGGCAATGCCGACAGGCTCCCAGTGGCCATGGTACTCGAGGGGATCAACATCATCAATATGCTCAATGGCACGATTGCTGATCTCAATGGGCGACTGCACGGGCATTACGTTATGGTCCGTCGGCTCTGGTTCGGCTGGCGCTGCTCCGACCTGCTACCTATCTATGTTATGTGGGCGGCGTTCAGGTATTTCTTCTTCCTCAACTTGTAGACACGCCCGCGATCAGCAGCGCTGGCGTCGTCCAAGTGCTCGACTGACAGAGGCGGCGCTTGCGGCGGCGACGTCGTGATGGCGACTGTTCTCCTCGACGCCGGCGTGTGTAAGGAGATGTGACGGCTCTGCCCCGAGGCCGTCCGTTTAGTTAAATTTCCGCGACGACGGCCTTAGCTGCCTGAAATGGACACAACTATAAAGAAAACATGCAAATGTCAGTAAGTAATTGAATGCTACAAATTGGAAACTGACAGCTTGTGGTCTACAATTAAATAGTTCAATGCTTCCCTGACCCTACACCCTTCCACCCAGGAGAGCCAACCGTTAGGCTCGTCTCTATTCGCAAATGAAATTGACACCTGTTACGGTGCATCCGTCGACCCTACCTCTGCACGTTAAACAGTGCTCCGCATCCGTGTTTGAAGAGCCATTTAAGAAATTGAAGTGTTTCCTGTGGATGCCTCCATTAGCTGGCGACAAAAGACAAATGATAGGCAGTGCACGGCAGGAAATCATCCGTCAAGCGTTTAACTGCGACTCTTCTGCACGGTCTTTAAATATATAACTCGCCTCCCTTCCCATTACCCCAAATTGTCTCGTTAACACCTCGTAACCTGGGTCCTGCCTCAGCCAGAGCTGACCCATGGCATTGATATTGATTCGTGAGCTAATGTCAAGCTGTTGCATATTTAATAGGAGGCGATTGGTAGGCCACGAGACGCTTTGCTGCAGTCAAACCCTTCCCCATGGCGTGCCCTGCAACTCCAGGGTACTTATTGTAGGAGGTACCTTTTGTACCACCATTTGTATTATTACATTACACAAAGTAAATATTTAAACTATTTTATATGTCAACTATTAGATTACTTCCCGGCGCACGACAACAAGTTTTACCGTCTACTTCATACTTAATATGTACATTGGGACAGCCATATCTTCTATTCTTCTTTAATAGTAGGATCATTGATTCATTTCATTGTTCCCAATTTAAGCAGCAGCGATGGTTCGTATTTCTTTCTAACTTGGGAACCAAACTCTAAGCCAAAAGCCAACCCTTAGGCTGAGCATTCGCCTTATTTTTACTTCATAGGCCAGCGTAAAATCAATAAAAATAAAAAAAAAAAGAAACCCAATTTTCATTTGAAACCTTATATCTCGCATTGACAACCGTTCAATGGCTGAAAATTGAAAAGGTCATACAAGAATATTTGGTTAATCTCGAGGGAAAACTAGTACTTTTTTGGCAATTATACTGCCATTATTGAGTACTGGCCATAAAGAACTCCTCACGCAGATTAAAAATTGCTTTTTGCGTCAATTGCCCCAAAAATAAAAACCAGAATCCACGTTTAGCGTTGAGCTTGATTAAACTAAATATGCTTTTAATTGACATTTTTACGATCCCTTCGAGCACACGCTTTAAAATGCGAATTAGACCATGGTTCGACAGTGGTGGGTGGGCGGGGATGACCGGGTAGACCCACACCAGACTGTGAATTTACGACAGACACTCGCAGCTTATATAGAAACACATAAATATAGTACATGGCATGAGGCCATATCAAAGGCAGTTGCTGATAAGCCAAAGAGGTCGAGAAAGCAGGCAAAATAATTTCGCTTGTTTTTTCGCCTGGCCAAAGCCAATTAAATACCAAACTAGCTATTCTCATAGGGCATATCGAATCTTTTCGCTAACAATGGGAGGCAAGTATTGTGGTCTTTGCCCACGTATAGCCCTCAATAAAATTATCTTGTGATTCGAAAACTTGAAATTATTTCCAGTATCTTATCTGTGGCAGAGAATCTAAACCGAATGCGTCATATATGACAACTCACATAACAGACCATAGTGGAGAGCATATCAGTCCATCCAATACCAATTTGCTCTTTCTTCCTACAATATATATATATATATATATATATATATTAAAAAATTTGAGTAAAAGTGAAAGCAATGCTACTACAAAAAGTTTAATTTTCTAAGGGATTCATTTGATATAAACCGCTTTGTAGAACCTTTTAACGAAGCTATGAAAGTCTCCTTCTCAAATTTCGAATATTTTCTTCTTTTCTGGTTATGTTTACTTTATGTTCTCTTTCCTTCCTTCTAGAATATTTCTCATCTTATCAGAGCAGTGCAATTGAGGTGATTTTCTTGTCAATAGATTATCGCATCTCTGGCAGCATTTAAAATAAATACCTAAAATTTATGCAATTTTAAGTGAAGTGTAAACCAAAATAAAAGTAAACCTTATAGTTACCTGACCACAACATGACCACGGCCCACCAGCCAGAGCGCACTGTGCAGACGTCCTTCGATAAGTTTCTTATCTAATTAGACTTACACTGTTAATGTTTTAATAACCGGAGTGCAATTAAATTATCTACGAACTAACTATATTTTTTTTATTTTTTTTATCAGAATAAACCATTATTATGCGAAAGTATGTATGGACATTTCGATAAGCGGAGTGCACGTTTTCAATGCATTCGAATCGAATTCTGATAAGAGAACAGCTACACACATAGCATATATGTATGTATAAACTACAGTTAGTTTAGATGAGAGACATGGAAAATCAACAGGCACTACTCGAGTGGCATTCAGCTACGTCAGTTAAGGTCATGTGACGGCAATTTGGAAGTTATCTGACTGATTGATGGATTAGCCAAACCGCTAATACTAGAAACGTTGAGAGACATCAGCGAAATTGATAAGTCAATGCATATCAACTGACATGAAAATACTGTCATTAACTCTGACCAAACACACACAAAAACACTTGAAGCTCTTTCTGACCGAGTAATTACTTAGTGCAACCTCATCGTAAGATCAAAATTGGGAGTCGAACTTATGAGGAAAAAAAAAAGCAAATGGCGAAATCAAAAAAAAAAAAAAAAAGATCGACAGAATAAGGCACAGAAAAAAGAAAGAGACGGAGAGTTAAGTAATAACTGTCTGTCAATAACCAAAAATTGATAGAAACTAAAACCTGCAAGTAATATGGAAATTTGCCTAGCTCAGCTACGCAATGACCTCATCCATTTGGCACGCGTTATGCGCGAAAGCAACAGGAGCGAGAACAGCGATAGCAGGAGCAACAGTAACCGCTACTAACAAAAATCGACCAAATAAGCGCCTATCCGTGTCCCTTCTGAAAGGCGGACTATGCGAATACTCAGTAAAACATATGTATTTAGACTGGAGTAATTTACTAACATATATATAGAGTGAAAAGCTCAAAATGGGGCTAGCTTTATGTATACCGTTAAAGCAACTGTTCTATGATTAACACAGAGGCTATTTTATGCGTACAGGGTATGGTTATGACATGTTGACGTTGGACAGCTGTTATTTTTGTTGCTTTTGCCGCTGCGGCTGCCTAAGCAAATCAATAATTGAACGGCAAGTGCAGTGTCACCCACCCATAAACATGGCTGACCTTCGCACTGGCATTGAGAGGGCGAAACTCTGAACGATGCCGGGCTGGAAAATGTGATTAGCGAAACGGTAGAGAGAAATTTTTTACACGATTGCCCTGCCATTTTACACCTTTAGCGGTAGCGATTCAAAATTTTGAAACGCAATTAAAGTGCTTGCAGTCACTGTGACAGCGACATTTGCTGTCACTGCCGGCATTTTGTTATTGTTGTTTTTAACTGCGCAGACAGACGTTTTTCATAATTGTGATGCTCTGAGACTTTTGGCATTATGCAAATGTATGTATGTGTACACAGTTACGCACACATTAACATTATAAAATAATCCAGATATGTGCAAATGTGTTCATGAATTCATGTCATGTAGATTACTAAGCGCGCAAACACACACACACACACTAAGATCCACAATATGAAACACAGATGCATATATATGTACTGCATGAATATAATTGTACATTAAAAGTACATACGGCTCATTTGTATTGGTATATTTACCTGTTGATTTTTACTTGCTTTTGTTTTTGCACTTTGTAGTCGCCGTCGCTTTCCTCTTGAGTTCGTTTAAAGCAAAAAGAAACTAACAACAGCTCTTAATAATGAATGCAAATACAAAAAAAAAATGACACACGCGCACACAGTTGTTCTTGTTGTTATTTTTTTGTGCGCTGTTGATTAATATTTATATGTATATGTTATTGAGGGCTAACGACAAAGACCGCATTGCAAGCAAATGTTCCAAAAAGATACGGCTTAATAAAATTCCACCGAAAGAAGACTAGGGGCAGCACAGTGTTGACAAAAACTGAGCGCAACAGAAATCGGATGTTAATTAACAGTTTTAACACTGCATCAGAATAAGCTTGTAATAAAACTGAGTATCTGTAAGGCAACTCTAGTCCGGTATATACGCAATTCTAGTAGTTTTGTCCTAAACTGAAGTGTGACCATACCTGAAGTACTGAAAATTTTTATGGAACGATATACAAACTATTCAAATTAATAACATTCCCTTAAAATTAATTTTCTTTAGACACAAATATTTGTATTTTACTTAAATACATTTCTTAGTCGATTTTTACTTATAGTATGACATTGCGCTGTAATAATGATTCATAATTTCAGCAAACATTTGAAAAATATGTCGATCAAAATTTGCCTCAATATTTTGTTTCTGCTCTGAGATGTGAATCGAGTAAGACCACTGCAGCCCTCGTTTTGGTAGACTTATCGATGTAAACACAGATCGGGAAATCGAGAAAAATTTCGGACTTTCCATATCAATACGGCAATACCTTGAGGTGAAGTTCGCTGCGTATTTCTATCACATCTTATTTTTCATTAAAAATAAAGTTTGTGTTTATCGGGCGAAACTTAATTCCGAATTTGTAATTTGTAGTAATTGTGGTAAGTCTGCGTCACAAAGAAAATGTACGCCAATTCATGAAAAAAAAAAATGGCTATCGCCATTATTGTAGATTTGCAGTCCAACATAAATATTTCATTGCAATTAAATAATACGAGCCGCAAATTATTGAGTGTCCAGGTTTGTATAATCGAGTGCATGTACTTGCGCACACGCACACATGTATGTTTATATAAAATTATCTTCCCGTAAATTTGCAATATTTATATTCGCGTATGATTGCATGATTGTAAAAAAAAAAAAAGTAATGCGAATGGCGTCTCACTGCTTCTTTACTTTTTATTTACAGATCAAAATGCCTAACATTAAGTTGCAGTCATCGGATGAAGAAATTTTTGATACAGATATACAAATTGCAAAGTGCTCGGGCACCATTCGTACAATGTTGGAAGATTGCGGCATGGAGGATGATGAAAATGCCATCGTTCCGTTGCCGAATGTAAATTCAACAATATTGAGAAAGGTGCTGACCTGGGCCAACTATCACAAGGACGATCCGCAGCCCACGGAGGACGATGAGAGCAAGGAAAAGCGCACTGATGACATCACATCCTGGGATGCTGACTTTCTCAAAGTTGACCAGGGCACACTTTTCGAACTGATATTAGCCGCTAACTATTTGGACATAAAGGGTTTGTTGGAACTAACCTGCAAAACCGTGGCCAACATGATTAAGGGAAAGACTCCAGAGGACATCCGTAAGACGTTCAACATTAAGAAAGATTTCACTGCCGCCGAAGAGGAGCAGGTGCGCAAGGAGAATGAATGGTGTGAGGAGAAGTGAACTAGGAGTTTTCGTTATGAAATTTCTAGGGACTTCATTTCTTCTTTTCAACACTTTAAGCTAAGTAATGGATTACGATTTTCAAGGCAAACGAAACGCGTATTAAAACACTTTTATCTAGTTTATTATACACTTGAATACCCACACATATACATTATTTTTTCGTAAAACCCAAAATCAATTATAATAACATGAAAAACAAAAGTGGCAATAAAATGTAAACAACGGCAGTTTAACAAAATGCTTAATTTAAAGTTATATACACAAAAATATATACTTTAAGCAAGCATAAGTATTGAGTCAACATATAATACTTATTAAATAGTAGTATAAATATCTATGTTGCATTTCACATTTCCTTGGCTGCGCTGAAACTGGCCAAAGTCCATTTCTACTACCACAAATATCAGATCTTTCGCAATATATAAGTACAATATTGTTTTCAAATTGGAAGTAATAAATAAATAATATGCAATAGTTTAGCAGATTTCAATTTCGAAAGTTCTAGAAATTGAAAATTTCATTTGCTTTATGGGAAGCTCAACTAAAAATTGAAAATACTTCCACTGTGTCTGATTCTTAGCCTGAACTACTCCTGTTCTTTGCGTCCTTCAATCTCGTCGATCAGCTGAATTAAAGTTTTATACAGAACTTTTCCTGAATTTCTTGAATCGAATCCTGTGGCCTTTTTTCAATTGCATTCAATAAAACTAGCTTTAAAATAACTACTGAAAAATTATTTACTCTAATCGCTTCCGAAATATATAATTTAGTCGGATTTCTTTTTCAATTGCCTCATTCAACCAAATTTTTTGGCTCATTCACACTGACAGGTAGATGTAGTCAAATGAGTGCAACCGAAATTCTGTCGAGGCTGAAATAACTAATAACTACTCACATCTACCAGCTATAAACGACCATTGAAGGCGGGCCAGCTTCTGTTGTCTCTTTCAAATTGATGCACTCTAAGTATAGTTTGGAATATTTACGCCTTTAGTTGGTTTTTAATTTTTATTAAATTTGTTTTAAACACTACAATTAATTTGTTAAAAGGCCGTAAACAAAAAATTTTGTTCTTAATGAGTGTGTATGTGTTCTGTGTATGTATGTGTGCGTGTAAGCGCGTGTTTTATGAATGTGTGTGCATTTGCCTTTAGTAATTTTGTAGTTATTTCATGTTCGTGTTTTGTCCTATTGGGTTAGAATATGTATAAGTTTCTTGGTTTTATTATTACAATGGCAAACCATAGTTACACTCAATATTTTTTATGCATTTAGTTTTGGATCTGTATATTGGTGCAAGACTAAACGTTCTGCATACTCTTCATGCGTTTTCAAACCAGAC
>JABVZY010000402.1:3789434-3804098 GCA_020883555.1 Drosophila nannoptera | reverse complement strand
TCGGCTCTCCCACGGAGGCGATTTGCCACGGTATATGCAATGGACCACACTCACATCCCTGTCGCTAGAAGAATGTGACAACCGGATCGGATATGGTTATCCCATTATATTGTGCTTGATCCATGATGCCGACAACGGTGTCTGCAACGGCGATTCGGGTGGACCGGCCGTTTATGATAACGAGGTGGTTGGCATTGCTGGATTCGTCTATGGCGGATGTGGCAGCACCAATCCAGATGGTTACGCTCGTGTCTATCCGTTTGTCGACTGGATCAAAGCGCGCACCGATGTCTAGTCGTAGTTTTATTCGAAATAAATTCTTGAAATGGATTCAGTAAAACCATTGATATATTCCTAGAATCCAATCCGAGCCTGAGGACACTTCGCATTAGAAGTCAGGTTAAAGTAAATTGAAACAAGATTTGCTTTTTGATGAAGTGATCCAATAATAAACATTAATATTGATTTAAAAGCTATTTTCATTAGAATCTCGGACATTATTAAGGTATTTTAGATAATCACGAGTCACCTTGCAGGCATTACCGTTTGGCAGGACCTCCAAGATAGATATTACCGGCATTATTATCCCACGTCATCACCAATAGAGACATTATTCGGACTTTGCATATAGATTTGTATGTCTAGTCTATAGCTGAAATGCTCGAGCGGATGCCGACGCCGAGCGATTGGATCTCATTTGACATCGAGAGTTCGCTGGAACATGTGCATGGCCAGGGAGCGCAATCCTTCGCTCACAATGGGCACGTTGCGAGGAAAGTCGCACTCACGGGCGGGAAGGCCGCACAGTTGGCGGCGCAGACGTAAATCTTGGCGAGAACTTAGCGCACGGCTTCCTGGACCACAGACATTCCCTACCAGGCGCTGTCTTTCGGCGGCGGCGCTGCGTAAGCCCATCTGGACACACGCCAGTGGCTCTATATGATCGGTATCCAGCAATTCGCGATAGTCGTCCACCGGCGTGGTTTTGCCAGCTTCAATTGAGTCGCTATCGGGCTCTGCTTTGACTAGAGCGTGTTGCTGCTGTGACTGTTGCTTCTCCTGGTATAGCTTCTGCCGGGATTCCTCAATGATTCGATGAGCGTACTCCGTGCCGGCCATGCCAAAACTGATGCCCATGTCAAGTAAGACGCGATGTGGCTGCCACCGCTGCTTCGCTGAGGTGTTGCGCTCGGCGCCCTGCTGAGCTGCATGTTCTGTCGCCTGCTGCCGCGTCTCCGCAATCAAACCCTGCCAGTCGACGCCCAAAGCATCACCAATTCCTGTAATTGTGCATAAATTAATCCCAGTGCCTTGTTTGGTAGGTTGACAACATTCTCTCTCCATCCACTCTCATATTAGAACTATTGGTGTTGCTGTCTCTTACCCTTGTGTCTAGCATCCTCTTCCAGTTCGCCGTCCGATATCTCCTCAAAGTCCAGTACCTCATCCACATCCTCATTTTTAATGCTGGCCTGTGGCTGTGGCTGCGGCTGTATCTCGGTTTTAGTGGGCTCTTCATTTGTCGACAGCGTGTCGGTTGGGAGCTCCTGAGTGGAAGCTAATGCACCATCCTGCTGCACCTCGCACTTCGGCTTCACCTTATCGGTTTTGTTCAAGATGTCGTCATCACTATCACTGATCTCGCTGAGCTCACCGTTTGGCTTTGGCTCTTCTTTTGGCTGGCGCAATGACGCCTCCACGGGCAGAGTCTGTTCTGCTGGGGCCTCACCTGCAGCTGCGCTCTGGCCCAGCTCAGGTGTGTCTGCAGAGTCCTCGGATGCATCCTCCTGCTTGATAGTTGCCAACTTACTTACTTGTGCCAATATTCCCGGATTTGTGGTTGCATTAGCAGCACTCTGCGCTGCTGCCTTGGCTGCTGCCACTGCAGTGGTGGCCGCTGCTACTGCACTGGCCTGTGCCGCCGTATTGTTCGCTTTGGGCTGGGTGTGCGTTAACGCCTGGGTTGTTGACACCGCAGCGGCTGTAGTGGTTGTTGCCGGTGGCATATGTGGATGCTTCTTCAGGAAGGTTCCACCGCCTACACTACCGCCACCGCCTCCGTAGGGCAATCGTTTATGGGGAAATCCTCGCGCACTGCCACCACCACCATGATAACCTCCGGGCGGTTGCACCGGGAGTGTCATTAATGGCGGCGGATGCGATCTGTAGCCACGGTCGCCATGTTCATGACCATGAGTTGGTGCACCACCTCCGCGTCGAAAACCACGACCAGCTCCCCGTTCACCACGTTGATGGACGTGATGATGCGGCGAGGATGAGGTCGGATGATGAGGCGGCTGGACTTCACCGCTGGCCCCACTGCTGCGTCCAAAGCTCGGTTCATCGTTGTCGCGCCAGTCGCTATTGGGCTGCTGCCAGGCACGCGGCTTTTCGCGTTGATCATGCTCTAGCCAGGCAGGCTCATTCTTAACCACACCGACGCCACCATCACCACACTCCTCACGTTCATCTGCATCCCAGTCGGGCTCCGAGGCGGAATGATGAGGCTTTACCGTTTGCTGCTGCGGCGGCTTCGGCCGCTTGGGACCGCCCACAAAACCGCTTGGACGACCAGGCGTCGCGTTGCCGTTGGAGCCGCCGCCAGCACCACCAACGGTTACACTACCGCCGCCACCACCATCTTCATCCCAGTCACGTTCCCATTCAGCGCGATAATCACCGCGAGAGGGCAAACGTTCGCGGTCTCGCTCTCTGTCTCGTTCACGTTCACGTAGCATGCGTTCGCGCTCCTCTGCATAGAGCGTATCCTCTGCGTCCAGCTCACGATATTCTCGCAAATCGCGGACGTCGAGCCACGCTTCTCTATCCCTGGAGTAGCGTGCATCCATATAGGCACGTTTATATGCTCTGAAATTTAGAGTCACACGTTACAGCGTCGTTTTGACATTTAGAAAGAG
Source organism: Drosophila nannoptera (assembly GCA_020883555.1). Classification (NCBI taxonomy): domain Eukaryota; kingdom Metazoa; phylum Arthropoda; class Insecta; order Diptera; family Drosophilidae; genus Drosophila; species Drosophila nannoptera. Next base: position 3,801,180 of record JABVZY010000402.1, on the reverse strand, counting down.
ACAGAGGAGAAGTGACAATACTCTTCAGGTACGCATGGATTGCCTTCTAGATTAACAGTCACCTTATAAGGTAAGATAGTTACCTTTCTCTCTCCTCCTCCGAGTAGAGATCTCGGGGATCTCGGAGTCGCGGCGGATAGTGATCGGCTAAAGGACTCAAATCGCGACGTCTCTGGTCACCGTAGCGGCGCATCTCGTTGATCAAACCATGACGCTCGGCCTCGATGAATTCCTGTTCGCGATCATAGACATCCAAGTCACGTTTGTCGCGTACATGACGTCCGGCCCGATCCACTGTTTCCAGCGAACGTTCGCGACTACCATATGGAATAGCCATATCCAGATCCCTAACGCCGGCTGTACCGTACGGTTTCTTGACGTCGTCCTCCTCCTGGCGTCGCATTTTTTCGCGGGCCAAGCGCTCTCGCTCTCGTTGCCGTTCCTGGCAACGAGCTAATGCTTCGGCTCGTTCCTTGTCACGGGCCGCTTCGCGTTCAGCACGTTCTCTTTCACGATCACGACGATCTCGCTCTCGTTCACGTAGCGACAGATCATCATGACGCTGCAGCTTGTGTTCATGCCGCTGTCTCTCGTGCTCCCGCTCAACCCGCTCGCGCTCTCTCTCTCTTTCACGCTCCATGCGCTCCCGTTCACGCTCCCTCTCTCGCTCGCGTTCCAGTGATGGCGTTCTTCCGCGAGTCCGTGTCTGAATTATGATCTTTTCGCGAGACATTAACTGATGGTGCATTCGGGCGGCAGGCGTACTATTTGGACCCAAACCTGAGCCAGGACCAGGACTCTTTTGACGCTTACCCACCACATCTTGATGTATGCGTATTTTAGTGGTTGTAGTGGTGCTTGTGGCTCCTGTGGGTGATCGGCTACTACCCAAACGATGATGATCACGCTCCCGTTCGCGATCTCGTTCTCTATGCACACTACGCAGCTTTTCTCGTTCCCTTTCACGTTGTTCTTTACTAGCGACACGCAAGTGCTTGCGCTCCGCTAACTTCTTCAGTTTTGCTTGAGTTGCTGGCGACAGGGCCCGGTGGCCGTGTCCACTCAATGCTGCTGCCGCTCGTTTTTTGAGACGAGCCTCTTTGAGTTTACGCTTTATATGATTACGCTTAGCTACCAATTTCTTTTGAACATGATCCCTGTCCCGATCACGGTCACGCTCCCGCTCACGTTTGTCACGTTTGCGTCGCTCGTCGCCCGAGGATGTGCTGCCTGCTCGACGTGAACTCTTTTTCTTCCGATGATGACGTTCAACTGCACGCTGATGCGGATGGGCGTGGCCATGATGATCGCGGTCGCTTTCGGAACTGCTGTACGAGCTGCTACCGCTGTCCGTGTCCGTACTGGAGCTATCGCTGCTCGAGTGTGTATGCCGTGATTTTTTATACCGACGCAATTGGTCTTTGCCTTTCTTTTCCAACTCCATGTGGCAGAGCCTTAAAATGTATACAATGGACACTTGCACTGTTCCCGCGCTTTCGCAAATTCAATAATATTTGTGTTTGTTGATGTTTACGTGTACTGCTTGGCGTCGCTTATTCTGCAATTTTGTAGCTACACTTCCACATATTTATTTTTCTAATTTAGATATGCATTTTAATACACTTATCGATTTATTTCTTACATTGTCGCTGCGTTGGTAGAGCTATGCGCGGTAGCCGACAGGTGTCGCTAGTGAGCACTTAAAAACCCGCCAAAGGCGCTCATATTTGAGCAGTGAACCTGTAAAATATAAGAATTATCATAAATGTTGAATCAAATAAAATTGTTATGTTAGTATTATTATTACTTTGGTTAGCTCTTGTTATATGTAACTGTTGGTTGCAATTTGTTACAAAAGCAATGCAAATAATGAAAGCCTCCGATGGGAGTAGAAACGAGTAGATAACGCATTTCAATATTTGCTACATTATTAAGATTTATTTTACATTATACTATGCCTCGTTGTATTGTTTTGATTGTACATGTTCAGTGGTTCTAGATGCGTTGACTCGGTTCCTATTGTGTGAGTTGTGTTATATGGGGTGAATGCAGTTTGGCTGAACTCATGCCAAGAACAAAAAAAAGATTAAACAAAAATATGACAATAACAACTGCAGTTGAAAGAAGGACCAAGCCGTCATTAGGGTGCTCAATTATTAGAGCTTGCGGAGTTTTTCTGGCACAATTAATGGATTATCACGGCGTATTTCGGTAGCGCCCATTTCGCGATAATCGAAGCTGCAATCGTGACGATCGCTATAACGATGGAAAGCGCAAAATGTGCCACCGCAACGGCATGAAAATCCTCCGGTCAGGCCAAATTTCTTGCCGCATTTGTCGCAGCCTTTCTGTTTGGGCCGACCTTGAACCTGACTGTTCCCAGTACCAGCAGCATTGGCGGTGGATGCAACATCAGGTCCTTCAGATGTCTTCTGATTGCCCTCGGCTGGATCATCGATTTGCTGATGCTGTTTTTTACCCTGTGCAGCATCGGCTACTTGCTCTTCTGACAGTTTTCCAACGCAGTTGGTTAATGTATCTGCTCCAGAGCCATTAACATCCAGCGGTACGTTCGATTCCAAGATCTTGGATTTCAGTGAGTGCGTGGTGCTGCCATCATTTGAAATTGCATCAATTGTGTCCTCCTTTGATTTTCCAAAGTCACGAATTTTTCTATTTTCCATCTTGACCGGCTTTTTTAATCCGTTTGTCGAAGCGTTTAGTATATAATTTATTGAATTTTGCTGCCCAAGTCTACTACGTCTTTCAAGTGTCTGAATAACTAGGAGATGAATTTGCATTAAAGTTTTAAACAGGAAAAAAATCAGTTAGCTATGAAACTATTAGACCGGCTGCACAATGCCTACAAATCGACAATCGAACTTACTGTGCTCCAGTCAGAACAAATAACACTAGATTTTTATGAAATCCAATATTCGGACTGAAATTTTGATATTCGTTTTCAAAATTTTTTATCCAACACCAGTTTTATAAACTAATCATACTCTGCTTAACCATAAACGTAAAAAATATTGTAGCTGTCAAGCGTTGCCATTGACACATCCAGCATTTGCTTACGATATCAATCGCCCACTTTGGTGCACAGCACGCAAACAAAGGCGCTATAGCACCAGCCCATCGCTGTCCGGGAAGTGTGACGAGCATTCGCATTGCAGGTTTTTATGATGGGAAATGTTTGCTGCAAATTCAAATGTCCTGGGCCGCCAAGGCTTTCTACAATGGGTATCGGTATCGTCTCGAGCGCGCACGATTGCCGGCGATAGGATACTTAAGAAGAAGTTGGCGCTGGCATTGCCAACACACATTTTTGCGTTTGCAAAGAGAGCTGCGAAAGCTTGGATCAGCATGTGTGATTATTGCTATCGATAACATTGCAAACGGTAATATAAATATAATATAATAATATAAATATAATATGTATTAATCGCTTGAATTCTGGTGCTGTGTAACGGCAGCTAAGAAAAATGGGAGGAATTAAGTAAAGTATAATATATGAGAATTTTGGTTCCGTTGCACATGATAAAATCGACTCCCCAGCACTGATACCAAGAATAGCATTTGTGTAATTGTCATCTTGGGTCCACCGAAGGAGCTGAACTGAGAAGCATTCGGATAAACTATACAACATCTGTAACTTGCTGATTGCGCTTATCAAGTTGAGCATCGTCGACGGCAACGTTGATATCCATTGTTATTGTTATTGCCCTTGACGCTGCCCGAACAGATCCATCCCCCATCCCGCTCGCTGGCCCGACTAACGAGAGAGTGCAGCAGAAATGACGTCAGCAAATTGGCATTTGGCACGTTAACGTACGTAGTTGAAGCCAGAACGGAATCCAGTTGGGTCGGCAATAGAATTGGATTGGCAGTCACAGCTGCCGCTCGTCATCTGTTTTATGTTAACACATAAGTCGGGCATATAATAAGTATTCACGGTCTGTGTACATGTGTGCGAATAGATGATCACTTATATGGATCATGTGCATATGGAACGAAGGGGCATCATTTTTGTAAGATTCTACACTTGTAGCTGCTTGTAAACAACATTTTCGTTTCCCTCATCTTATATAAGTATATGTAGTATGTAGGTGCAAATACATATACATATATATGTGTACATTGTACATATATTGTATTTGATATTTTTCGATGATCTTGCAAATGGCGCCGAAGCCAAAAATCCATATCCAAATAACCCACCCCATTCCATCCCCATTGCATCCCATCGCCACAATCCAATACCAAGTTCACATCGAAAAGCAAATCAAATTGAATTCGATTCGACAGGCAACCGAATCGAGCACATTAAAATTGATTGCGTTTAAGTATATTAAAATCTAATAGAACTTTAGCAAATCTCCAAGGCTGTGGTCTGGCATCTGGACGCTATGATCATCGTGTGAATAATCATGTTCATACGTTTTTGTTGTAATTTTGTGCTTATTTACGTGCTATGCGGAATACCCAATGCAGGCAGGTACGAATGCGGATGGAACACACTATTTGAGATCATTATCAGGGAAAATCAACGTTTGATCAATCATTCTTCTATGATGCGAAGCAAACTTTAGATCCATCGCGATTATGATTTGTGTAGTCATCGGAAGAGTGTTTTTATGGATTATATTTATTTTCGCAGTAGAAACCATTTAATTATTTTTAGACAGCAGCAGATACCATTGTATGAGCACTAGAAAGTGAAATAGAAGACTTCTGGGTATTTCCTCTGCTTTCCATCTCATCGGGCTTAAATGCTCCGACAAGTGCATTCAGATGGCACAGGCAAAATGTATGCATTTCGCTTTACATGACATAAAAGCTCTTACACGCAAACCATTAGTTTCTTTCGAGGAGGCGTTGAATTTGGGAAGGGTTAGTTTAAGGCGGTGCAGGGAGTGCGGGTCAGCCTGTGCGATGTGCATGTTAACTCAACGCCAAATTTGCCGCCATCAACTGACGTCGTCGCCGGCGTCGTCGTGACAAAGTCGTGCAAATATTTTAATTGCAATTTTTTTCGAGTGTCGCCATGTTGGTCGCATCGCATTTTCCTACCTTAAAATTCAAAGTTAAATTAACAATTTTTAATTGACTCTGAAAATTAAAACAGCAACAACGCCACGAGCTGCATTCAAATTTTCAGCAAATTTTTGTAGATATTTCGTGTAATAAATTGCAATATATTATTTTAGAACTTAAATACCCTCAATAAAAACGCAACCGGCTCAGCCGAATGCTATCGCCTATGTGAGACATCAATCTAAATATCTAGCAATGTAGGCCAAACCGATTCCCAATAAGTTAGCACGCCAAACCCATCTTGCGACAAAGTTCAGTCCATGTGTATAGTATATTATTTTATGATTGCGAGGTATAGGATATTGTGCAGTTCAAATATGTAGTCAACGTAGCAATTTTGCTTTTTGCCTTTAGACATTTACAGCAATTTGCCGCATACAACCCACGCGCGTCTGTGGGTGTATGTGTGTGGTGTGCTTGTATGCGTTGCCTGAGCGTGCAGCTTTCCCAGCAGCGGAAGCGTCGACCACATGACACTGGGCTAGGATGCAAGTGATCAAGTTGGCACATGGGAAAATGGAGCGAAAGCGCAACGCGCAGAGTGCGCGGCTGGAGGGCGGAAGAGTCTTGGGATGAGCTGTAGGCGGTATTAGGGCGACAATTTCTGACATGGCCGTTGACACGGCGATGGCGATGGCGTCAAATTTTCAATGGGCAACGGAGCGTATCGCTGAACGCGTGAAAGCGCCAACTATTTTCACTTGTTGTTCTTGGTCAACATTTCGCAAGGTATGTGCAGTTTTTGAATTTTATTACACATTATTAAGCATATTTTTGCTGCTGTTGTGCACTTGCAATTAATAATAAGAGAGCAACAAAAACTTGGTGCGCCAGTCGTTCGCTTGATTTGTTTGGCATTTATTTCAATTTCATTAAATTAAAGTTATTTTTGTTTTGTTTGTTGTGTTGGCATCAGAAGCCGGCAACGGAAATCTGGCGCAAATCTGGCAACGTTTTCAGCCGTTGTCTGTCTGTGCCGCCACCTGACTTGTACCCTTCACATCACCAGCTAGAGGTGGGGCCGCGGGAGCCTAAGAATGATGCGATTTGTCAACATGGGTGTTAGGCAATTGTCATGTGGATTTTATTCAAAAATTAAAAAAAGCATCAGGTAATTAAAGCAATGCAGTTTTTTGGCTACATTTGCAATCGATATTTTCGATTTTATTTCGATGGGATGACTCATCGATAAGTTCTCTAGCTTGAAACTCGAGAATCTGTACATATATCGTCTTTTCACGTGAATCAACCCTAGCATTCGAAAGTATCATGGTTCAACAGACAGACAAAAGGTCGCGAAAAATAGTTACAAATAAACAACTTTATATATGTATGTGTATGTAGTTCCCTCTGCTTGTTACATACATTTGCTCACATTTAATATACCTCTTTCAATAGATGCAGGCTGTATAAATATAAACATGCATACTCATAGTTTTTTTCTGCGCGTGTTCTCAATGAACTGTAATGAATAACGGATTGTTGTTCTAAGTTATAGCCCAGGAGGCTATGACTGCCACCTTCTCCATTCGCTTAATGCCATAGAAGCAACGTTATGGATGTTTGAAGCTTCTTAGGTGAAACCATTGCACATGTCATCACTCAACTAGCTTTCATTCCGGGTAAAGATTAAATAAATCGATTATTTCCATACGTTTATCATGAATTTACCAAGTTTTATTATTTGTTTCAGGTTTCATTTAAGAGCTGTGGTTCTTAACCACTTTTGGCTCGTTGGGGCACTTGAAGGTCACCTCAATGCCATTTGGTAGCCACGATCTGTCCCAGATGTCCACATCACACACTTTTTGCTCGCCATTGCTAGCGATGAGTTCAGCCTTTATTCTGTACACTACGCCAGAAACTACCTGTGAGTTTGCTGAGATAACCCTTGAAATACTGCGATAAAGATAATGTATCAGTAAAGTCGTGCCGTGCACACTGACTTGAGGCTGTGCTGTTGCCTACCGATAGTCGGGACCTTCGCCCGCTGCTAGCTTGTTAAGTGAGAATTGAAGTATTTCCCTGATCCTATCGAGCGAATCCTCGTTTACTTGACGAGGAGCACCATAACCTTGGGGAGATCCGCTGACGAGCACAATAGCTGCACAGACAAGCAACACTTTTGTCACGAACATGTTTGAATCTCACATACGGAATATACCTCTGCCGGATGTGGACACCACTTAAATAGAATTGGAGGGCTTATCAAAAGCGTTGATTAGCCAATGACCCAAATTATATATATATATTAAACTAATACAACAGAATGCAGTTTTAATTATATATCAACCTGCTATACTCGGCAAGCTGTACATTGTATACCCTTCAAAACTCAGTTATTCTCAGCAACAAAAAGATGAGATACTGCTTTTGATAGTTTGCTCCGCGGTAAGATCCTTCACAATATTGACTGTGGTATTAATAATGAAAAAACTAATTTAATTAATGATATTTACTTGTTGTAGCTATACTATATTAATTAATGGAAGTGGAGGTTCGATTCGAATAAACTTTCCGGAACACAAATCGTGACCCACAAGCTGCGATCCGGGAGACGTGAGCCGTGAGTCGTGTTGACCGTAAATTGATTATCTCGCCACGACAGTTTCTTCCTCTTGGGGCTGTCATGTCCAAGGCGCTCAGTAATTATACTGTTCAGCTCTCATGAAACGACGACGACGATTAATTGCGAATCGCATCAAAGTGCGAGCACCAGTGTTCAGGAACAGCAAACATTTTAGCAAGAATGTCAAATGATTTAAGCTTGTCGAGAGTGTGTTTAATTCCGTCCGTTGCCGCGGAGCCACTCCTTGTAGCCCGTGTCTCTTTTGGCGCTACTCCAGCGAGCTGTCAGAAGTGCACAAGTCTTTGCCCCAGCGCGTGCCCCTGCCCCAAGCAGTGGGCGCAGCCGTGTGGTCGTGGTCCATTCAACTGACGGCGTAATTCAGACATTGAACCGTTTGGGGGTTCGGGCTTATATATGAATCCATCCAGCAATAGACATGTGCAGCCGGTGCTGTCAGCCACAAACGAGCCCATAGCCAGCGGCCCCGTTATTTGGCTAATCCGTTATAATCCGTTCTACCTTTCGATTCTGCCGGCGGCAGCTGCTGGCGATGTCGTAGACCGAAGAGATGTCCGTATTTCGACTGAAGCGTGGGCAGCTGCGCAGTTGCACTTCAGCTTCATAGTTGCTCCCTCTGCCTGCCGCTGCCGGACTATGCTCCTCCGTTATTCTCTCGGCATGTCCTCACCGAAATCAATTTCACACGTTCAATTTAAGTAGTTTATTAGATCCGCAGCCATGTCATCATCATAATTATCATTATCGTTATGAGCATCGACATCAAGCATTGGCTATACTCTTCATCATCATAAGATGCTGGTGCTGCTGTTCGCCTCGTTTGCCTCGTCCGCTGGGCGAACGCGGCGTTCGCCTCGTGGCACAAGCCGAATGGGCAAATAGAATTTTCGGATTTTCGCGCGAAACATTTTCCGACTTTTCACATAAAAATCATGTAAAGCTGGAAAACGGCGACAGTTTGCGAACGGCAGCCGAAAAATACGCGTCAAGTGATCCAAAAATCTCGAAAGCACAATCGACAGTTGCATCTATCAGATATATAAATACAATTCAATTCTGAATCAAAACTTTAAAAATCAATAAGAGCTTCGAAATCGTATTGTTCCGATCGAATATAAAGCGCTTTAGAATTAGCTAGGGAGAATCCGGAATTCGGGAACTTTTTTGATTTTTGTTTGGTGCCGACACGTGAGGTCGCAATTGAAAGTTTCTGAAAAAGGAATTCGACTATGATTTGCCCGAAACGCACATCGGAGCTGCTGGACCTGCATCTGGCGCCGTTCAAGGACAAAGACCCCGCCTGGGAGGTCGGCGTATCTAAGATAGCTGGCCGCGGCGTCATGGCCACGCGTCATCTGAAGCGTGGCGAGATCATTTTCCAAGACAGTCCGCTCCTGATCGGTCTGGCTGCCCACGAGGAGGATTCGCTGAATGCGTGCAGTGTCTGCTTTAAAATGCTGCCCGATACGCGGTTCATGTGCCGCCAGGGCTGCGGCCTGCCCGTTTGCAGTCTCTGCGCCAAGAAGAAGCAGCACAAGACGGATTGCGATATGTTGAAAGCATGGGGACCCAACGAACCGGACGTGGCCAATTCAGTGATCATTCGCCTACTGTGCGTGGCGCGTGCGATCAATTTGAGTAAAGATCAACGCGATCTTATCTATTGCCTGCAGGCGAATCTAGATAACAACCATCGCACCGAGGTACGGAATGCGGCGAAGTGCTTTAAGAACTTCCCCACCGACAAGAAGCTGGTGGAGATCATGAATCGCACCGTTGCTGTGCTGCGAACGAACGGATTCGATAAGACATCAGATCGCACCACCGACAATCAGGAGTTCAACTATCGGGCCCTATATCCCCTATTCGCCGTCATGAATCACGATTGCATTCCCAACTCCTACTACACCTTTGATGAGAAGACCAACAACATGATCGTGCGTGCCGCTGTAGACATTGTCGAGGGCGAGGAGATAACCACAACCTATACGAAGCTCTTCACGGGCAACATCGCGCGACATCTGTTCCTCAAGATGAAGAAGGGCTTCACTTGCAAGTGCCCGCGCTGCTCGGACCCCACGGTAAGTTAATACTGTGGGATTTACTTCAAGGAATATCACGACTTCTATGGGGCATGTTGTATTCTTATTTATATTAACAAGCAATTCGATTAGTGTAGAAAATTCGGAATACTTTAGGAACCACTTAATTGAAATCTGAGTGGCAGTCGTGGAATATCTGAGAAATAGTGAGCTAATTGACAAGATTCGCTCGGGAGTGCCGCTCGCTTTCAGTAAAATTTATGAGATGAGCTGAGAATGTGCAGCACAACCACAACAATGCAGCCGCAATGGGCAGCGCCCACATATCGAGTGAATCGGGTTGATCGGGTGGTAGCTGAGTTGATTGAGTGCCCAACAATTCGCGATTGCATCGATAAATACGAACCGAACAGAGGCCGGGCCGGGGAGGGCTTACAGCTCGAGGTGCTGAGTGATGGAGCAGCTGTATAAACTACTTGTTCGACCACATGCGAGTCCCACCCACACACAAGCACACACACACACACACAGAATTGGGCAGCGGTGGTTGCCTAGCAAAATATATTCATAATTTGTAGCAGAATTTCCCTCGACCTGCTGTATCGATAGCCATCCGTATCCGTTGCATTAGCTATTCGGAATGATGTAAGGGGTATCCGTCGGACACGTGTCCCGCGTGTTAAGCCAAGATCCAACGAAATGCTATTAAGAATGAATATGTATATTGAAAGCTCATCGAACAGATCAGTGTATTATCGAATTTACAACAATAATTAGCAGAAAGAAACGGATTTCTCGCGAAGCGAGCAGGAAGGGCGAAGCCACAATATTTGGTCTGATCTATCAATGGGTGGGTAAAGTCACAGGGAAATGTGAATTACGGAATGTTTTTATTTTTGCCGAACCAAACAAAGAAAAATTTCATTAAGGATTTCCTGTGCCCATCGACATCCATCCGAAAGCCATTAAACACACATACACGCACACACACTTACGTTCGTGTGGAAGTTGTTGTTGTTGCTGCTGCGGCTGTTGTTGTTGTTGTTGGCTGGGCCATAAATTAGCGCTGCTTCCAGGCGCAACAAGTGGCAAGCGCAGCGCAAACAATGCCAACAAACAGCAACACGATACGAATACAAATAATGCAGAAGCAAACGATGAATGGGGAATGCTCGACTCGCAGATGCTCTGTAAAGTTTCACTTTTTAAGAAAAGCACTTCTATAACAATAGTTATCCGATATAAATGCATTGTTATACTATCGAGAAAGACGGAGAGCCGATAATCGATAAAACTAATTATGTCCAGAAGGATAAGTCGGAAGATCGATGGGAAATCCTTTATTTTAAACTTATATAGCGCGAACACATTGATAGGTTAAATTCTAGTTAAAGATTAAAACGGATAAATTATATCACGATAGCACGAATTCAAAATGTGTATATCGATGAGCATATTTAAGGAGGGAGAGTGAGAAATTGGAAAGATAACGCGATGATTATACTGTTACACAGATCTATAAGGTCAATCGAATTAGCAGGACACCTCCTGCTTATAGAATCGATAGACATATTTTAAAATGAATAAGTAGATAAGCATGTCGATAAATTCAACACCATATCTATCGGTACTGATTCAGAGCACGACTGCTTGGCAGCTCAAGCCATAGAGCTGTAGATACATCGATAGACCGATTGATATATCGACAGATTTGGCCAGCATCTAGCCACTGATTATGGGAATAGGATCAACATAGCAATTCGTTGGGTCATACTATCAAATTTGTAATTATTTCTGAGCTCGTTTCTATCGATGCAGGAAAATAGGAAAGCCAAACAAACAAACAAACAACAATAAGAGCAACAATAACATTGCCAATAACAATAAAAACAAGAGCTGAACGAATCTCGACGTGTTTATTTTTACCACCGAAAGCAATTCAATTAAATCACAAATAAATATGTAAATTCCAAACAGCTTTTATGTATGAATATTTTGAGAATTTTTGCATGCCTCCAAA
>JABVZY010000402.1:3756310-3778117 GCA_020883555.1 Drosophila nannoptera | reverse complement strand
AATACATACATATATTAAACTTATGACTTAATAACAAATGTTTATCTCGTGTGCCATACAAACTCATGGGGTGTAAATGTTTCCTTCCTAACATTTTGTGAATTGCCCAAGCAAAAACGAGATTTTACTCAAATGTCATCACTAACAACTCTAACTTGCGTTGCGTTACCGCTCACGGACAAAATTGTTGAAAGCATTCCGTTGTCAATGAGGCACATCGTGAATTCTGCATTTAAACTCGGTAGGCGCTAGGTGCTTCACTAGGAAACTGTAGTTATTTGGCGCTGTACAGAATATTGCTCCTGAAAAACAATTGGCGTCATTCTCTTCGGCAGCGATAAGCACACAGTTATTGTAATTCGATAAGCGCATGTTTACGCCCCGAAAACGACTGTCCTGTTCGTATAATACGGAACCATCTCTCGGTAAAAAGTAGGGACGTCCACTAAACGGATTCAAAAAATCCGCCCAATAGCCTAATGAAATTAACCGGTCGCTAATTTCTCTAGCAGCGAGCACGAACTGTAAATAAAAGAAATTTGTAGAAAGCCATTTGTTTTAAACTTTAAATCGAATCTTACCTTTGCTGCGCTCTGTTCTACATCGCCTTCACAGCTAAGAGTTAAAAGAGTTAGCGCATACTCTTTTTGTACAACAGCCCGCACTGGAAACAGTTCAAAGATTGATTCTTTTAGTAACGTTGGACACTGGCAGCAAGTTATCTCTAAACGCGATTTGTCTACATTTGCATCCTTAAAGAAATTGACTAGATGAGCCAGAGGCTCCATTAGACCGATTGTTGAATTATCACCCTGCCAAGCAGGCCCAACCCCTTTTGGCAAATAGAAGCGTCTATTACTGTACGACGTTAGTTCCCAATTGGGCTCTCCATCAAGGCGATTGAGGTCGTCTGTTGAATATTAAGTTTATTACTTTAGAAGTTGATTAATAACATATATGTATATTTCTCTTACCATCATCAACATCGCGGGTCTTCGATACGGTCTTAAAAGGTTTGCCTGCATCTGGAGGCGGCCCATTTCGCTTTGAATAGTGAGCAATGCTTCCACCAATCGATGATTGCATAGACTGAGGACTAAAAACTTGCAATGACTTGGCATATGCCTGGCTTATGAAGCTGCGTCCACATAAACGGATCAACGTAAGCGACATTATATCACAAGTTCTATTAGCAAATACGCAATTAATTGCAGCAAAACAAATTCGATTACCCTACGGTCACACTGATTTATACTTACTGGAAGCTGCCCTGTGGTAAACAAAAACAGAGTTGATATATAAATTATGTTTCTCGTTTAATTTTGCAATTTTCCTGAAGTGCAGATTATGTACAAATCATCTATGCGATACAATTTTGCTATTTTGACACTTAATTGTTAATCGTAATTGTTTTCGTAATTGCTTGCATATACCACAGAAAAAAAAATCCTAAAATTTATCGTTTGTGCATAGTTACAAAATTAAGAAAAGAATAATAGTAGACTTTCTCGTTTTACTTTAGTTTGCTTGTTCCAAAATATGAAATGCAAAATTTAGTTTTTCAGCTTTTGGGCCCTAAAAAGAACCAAAGATAATGAATTTATAGTCCTTATAAAATAGGCCAAAAGGAGAATTTATCCCAATATCTTCTACATAAATGAAAAAGATTTTAAATTATAGAGATTATGTCTGATGTTTAAATTTCAAAGGTCACTTTGATATCAACATCATATCTTGATTAGCTCAAGGTATTGGCATTTATACATAAACGTTGACAACACTTGTTAAATTGGAGAATGCGCATAATTTACGAAAACAAAATATAATGCATTTTAATACAAATTCACGTTATTGTAGGGCCGATTTATACACGATAGTAACATTCATTTGCATAACTTTCACAGTTTTCATAAGGTTTAAACATTGGATCACTTAGTTCTTGTTCGGGTACACAGGCACAGTGGAAATTCTTATTATCGCGATTGTAAAGCTTGCGGGGATAGCCACTCCATTCGCGTTGCTTGCCGTTACCACTTGTTGTGGTACACCAGACGCGAGTCCCCTTTTCCGCTGACCATTCGATATTGCAGCCAGGATATTTATTACGTAGCTCATCTATTTCTGCCTTCGCCAGATATGCCTGATCGAGAAGTTGAAGGTATTTTTGATGGTACGCAGTTGATTTGCCCTCTTTATCATAGAATCGTCCAATTAGCTTGCCTTTATAAAGGTACTCCTTCTCATAAAATTGCTGCCACTTTGCCAGCTCAATCAAGTCGTTGGACTTAAGACTAAGCACGTCATCTGCCGTATCCGGATCGTAGTTCTCAAATTCTCCAGTAACAAATGATATAGATGCATCGCGACCAACAAAATAATTGTAACTGCAGCCTGGTCCGTAGTGTTTTATTCCGCGCGAAACATCAAATACATTTCCAAGCAATGCTAAATAAATTGGAGCTTCATTTTCACCGTTGTAAATGGACAGCTGCTCTGGTGTATACACATTGCTGCGGGAATCTGTGAACTTTACAGCGACACTTTCCGCTTCTTCGTTGGCCGCGATGTTTAGATAGCGTGCAGCCACTTTTTGTAAAAGTTGGGCAACATCTCTCTGGTATAGTTTAGCGAGTACTGCTATAATGATTAATAAAAATGCAAGTCTATATTTAAAGAGATGTTTTAGGAAACCAAACATTTTACTCATATGTACACATATATTACTACTGAGTACATACATACAGATTTGTATGCGTACACATATATTAGACTCACAAAAGCGTAGTATGCTGATCACAACTTTGAGGGATAACATTTATGATAATTGTCTTTTTTAAGACAGCACAATTTTGGTTCTACTAAAATATATTAAATAGTCTTTAAATATATGAACAAAACAATTACTTTATATGCTTATAATAACATAGAGGTGCATACCTTGCTTAAGTGAAGTTGCGGGCTTTAAACTATTTTGGTTACCAGCACAGCTGATTTTGAATATCTTTGTTGGCACTTAAATGCGAATGGCAAATATAGAAACCCGTTACTAGATACTGAAATAAAAGTCTTATTATGGAAATTGAAAGAATTAAAGATGAAAGCCCCAATGAAGTTGTCATCGAAAGTGCCAAGGCTAAGACAATATGGATTCACTGTAATTGCTTCTTTGAGTATTTTGTGGATCAAAACAGCATATTATTTTTGTTGGCTTACCAACATGTTGTTTACGAAAAATGCGTTAGAGCCAATTTAGGTCGTATACCAGGGGACGCGCCCACATACGTGTGTCCGATTTGTCGTAAGAATGTTCGTGGTAGGCAAGTAAATAACGCACTGCCAACAAACCTTAAGGATATGTTTCATCCATGAATGAAATTAAAAAAGGACATCGAACTGGCACGGGGAGTGTGCTAAAAGCAGTACTTAGAGCAACGTCGAAATCGCATAAAGCATAAGCCATTAAAATTCCGAGCTCGAAAAATAAAACAGCAAGCTTACATTCGAAGAGAGGACGCAAAACAACGGTGAAGCTTGAAAACGGTTGCTTATACAACGTAGAAAATATAAATTCATTGCTTCATTTAGAATTGACCAGTATCAAAAGTCAAAACTGACAAGCACTGTCAATAGTTTGCAAGGAAATGATCGTTCCCGGCAGTTCTATCCAACGACAGTTGGTACATTTGGGGCAGTTGAAATTGAAGCTACTTAATCCGTAAAAGATCAAGCTATGGAAATGTCACAACATTCAGCCGTAACCAGCTTTGTACACAAAATTCATTCGTTCATAATATAATATTAATAAATTATTGTTTCTGTGCATACATATATCGCAAGCATTTTACATTTAAATAAATTGCTTAATTCCCTGTGCGGCGTTTTCCAGCACTGGTTTGTCATGTTCTTCTTCTTACATTGAGTATGCGACTGACATCTACTGCTTTCGCCATTTTGAAGCAAGCGACACTGTGTGACTGTGCATATGCAGATACAATTTGACTGTGTTTTTATTTAACTCAAACGAACAGAACACGCGAATGGCGAATGGAAAAGAAGTTGCGCATTAAAATCGGCGCTTTAAATTGCTATTCCAAACCGTTGCATCAACAGTAGGCGAATATTGGAATTCAACATACTTTCTGCATTCCTAAGTGAAAATAATGAACACCAGCAAATCAGGCGTGGTGCTTAATTGCCGCGCATGCACCCGTGCATGTAAACAATACAAATCGCTCCAAGATAAAATAGAAATCGGATCTGAAGGAAGCATCACTTTAGCCCACATGCTTCATTATTGCTCTAGTCTGTCCTTCGATCCGCAAGATGTAACTGCTATGCCTCAACATATTTGCCTTCACTGTCTTCATCTGTTGGAGCAAGCTTTCAATTTTAAGCGAATGGTCATTGATTCGGATGAGCTACTACGACTGGGCCTCGAGGAGGTTGACAATAATGCTAATATAAATAATATCCACCAAGAGTTAGTTATGACCGAACTACTTGGTGACGAGACCGAGCCGGAATTGGCAGCCAAAACCGATTCTAACGAGGTCGTTGCACTTCTCGACGGGTGCAATAAGCAGGAACAGGAGCAAGAGGAGTTTGTCGTCGAAGATGGTGTTGTAGATGCAAAGGAATACATTGGCACTGAAACTGAGACAGACGAGGAAGACGAGGATGACATTGAAATTATGGACACACTGTCTATTGAAACAGTCAGTGAACAAATGAAATTCCAAAAGCTCGATGATGAAATGGTTATAATGCCCGGTGAGGAGCCAATCGATGAGGTAATTGGCGAAGTGGAAGCTGATATACTTTATAAAGAATGCGAGGGTCATTTGGTAAGCAGTCATGCAAATGCCATTGTACAATGCCAATGTCGTTGTAAATATAATACTGATTACGATAACTTTTAGTTGACTAGTGATAGCGAGGATGACGAGGAATATCTTGAAGATTTAGTAGAAGGCTCCACGCCAAATCTAGTAGTGACTGGGACTGGAGGTGAAGTGCTGCCGCATGTTTGCAATGTATGCAACAAAGCGTTCCGCCAGCAGTGCCGCTTAAATCTACACATGGGATCCCACGTGGACGAGAAGCTCTACGCATGCGAGACATGTGGACTTTCGCAGAAGTCTATCATTCAGGTGCATGTCTCGGTTAAGCGAAGTTGCGGGCTTTAAACTATTTTGGTTACCAGCACAGCTGATTTTGAATATCTTTGTTGGCACTTAAATGTGAATGGCAAATATAGAAACCCGTTACTAGATACTGAAATAAAAGTCTTATTATGGAAATTGAAAGAATTAAAGATGAAAGCCCCAATGAAGTTGTCATCGAAAGTGCCAAGGCTAAGACAATATGGATTCACTGTAATTGCTTCTTTGAGTATTTTGTGGATCAAAACAGCATATTATTTTTGTTGGCTTACCAACATGTTGTTTACGAAAAATGCGTTAGAGCCAATTTAGGTCGTATACCAGGGGACGCGCCCACATACGTGTGTCCGATTTGTCGTAAGAATGTTCGTGGTAGGCAAGTAAATAACGCACTGCCAACAAACCTTAAGGATATGTTTCATCCATGAATGAAATTAAAAAAGGACATCGAACTGGCACGGGGAGTGTGCTAAAAGCAGTACTTAGAGCAACGTCGAAATCGCATAAAGCATAAGCCATTAAAATTCCGAGCTCGAAAAATAAAACAGCAAGCTTACATTCGAAGAGAGGACGCAAAACAACGGTGAAGCTTGAAAACGGTTGCTTATACAACGTAGAAAATATAAATTCATTGCTTCATTTAGAATTGACCAGTATCAAAAGTCAAAACTGACAAGCACTGTCAATAGTTTGCAAGGAAATGATCGTTCCCGGCAGTTCTATCCAACGACAGTTGGTACATTTGGGGCAGTTGAAATTGAAGCTACTTAATCCGTAAAAGATCAAGCTATGGAAATGTCACAACATTCAGCCGTAACCAGCTTTGTACACAAAATTCATTCGTTCATAATATAATATTAATAAATTATTGTTTCTGTGCATACATATATCGCAAGCATTTTACATTTAAATAAATTGCTTAATTCCCTGTGCGGCGTTTTCCAGCACTGGTTTGTCATGTTCTTCTTCTTACATTGAGTATGCGACTGACATCTACTGCTTTCGCCATTTTGAAGCAAGCGACACTGTGTGACTGTGCATATGCAGATACAATTTGACTGTGTTTTTATTTAACTCAAACGAACAGAACACGCGAATGGCGAATGGAAAAGAAGTTGCGCATTAAAATCGGCGCTTTAAATTGCTATTCCAAACCGTTGCATCAACAGTAGGCGAATATTGGAATTCAACATACTTTCTGCATTCCTAAGTGAAAATAATGAACACCAGCAAATCAGGCGTGGTGCTTAATTGCCGCGCATGCACCCGTGCATGTAAACAATACAAATCGCTCCAAGATAAAATAGAAATCGGATCTGAAGGAAGCATCACTTTAGCCCACATGCTTCATTATTGCTCTAGTCTGTCCTTCGATCCGCAAGATGTAACTGCTATGCCTCAACATATTTGCCTTCACTGTCTTCATCTGTTGGAGCAAGCTTTCAATTTTAAGCGAATGGTCATTGATTCGGATGAGCTACTACGACTGGGCCTCGAGGAGGTTGACAATAATGCTAATATAAATAATATCCACCAAGAGTTAGTTATGACCGAACTACTTGGTGACGAGACCGAGCCGGAATTGGCAGCCAAAACCGATTCTAACGAGGTCGTTGCACTTCTCGACGGGTGCAATAAGCAGGAACAGGAGCAAGAGGAGTTTGTCGTCGAAGATGGTGTTGTAGATGCAAAGGAATACATTGGCACTGAAACTGAGACAGACGAGGAAGACGAGGATGACATTGAAATTATGGACACACTGTCTATTGAAACAGTCAGTGAACAAATGAAATTCCAAAAGCTCGATGATGAAATGGTTATAATGCCCGGTGAGGAGCCAATCGATGAGGTAATTGGCGAAGTGGAAGCTGATATACTTTATAAAGAATGCGAGGGTCATTTGGTAAGCAGTCATGCAAATGCCATTGTACAATGCCAATGTCGTTGTAAATATAATACTGATTACGATAACTTTTAGTTGACTAGTGATAGCGAGGATGACGAGGAATATCTTGAAGATTTAGTAGAAGGCTCCACGCCAAATCTAGTAGTGACTGGGACTGGAGGTGAAGTGCTGCCGCATGTTTGCAATGTATGCAACAAAGCGTTCCGCCAGCAGTGCCGCTTAAATCTACACATGGGATCCCACGTGGACGAGAAGCTCTACGCATGCGAGACATGTGGACTTTCGCAGAAGTCTATCATTCAGGTGCATGTCTCGGTTAAGCGAAGTTGCGGGCTTTAAACTATTTTGGTTACCAGCACAGCTGATTTTGAATATCTTTGTTGGCACTTAAATGTGAATGGCAAATATAGAAACCCGTTACTAGCTACTGAAATAAAAGTTTTATTATGGAAATTGAAACAATTAAAGATGAAAGCCCCAATGAAGTTGTCATCGAAAGTGCCAAGGCTAAGAAAATATGGATTCACTGCAATTGCTGCTTTGAGTATTTTGTGGATCAAAACAGCATATTATTTTTGTTGGCTTGCCAACATGTTGTTTGCGAAAAATGCGTTAGAGCCAATTTAGGTCGTATACCAGGGGACGCGCCCACATACGTGTGTCCGATATGTCGTAAGAATGTTCGTGGTAGGCAAGTAAATAACGCACTGCCAACAAACCTTAAGGATATGTTTCATCCAGAACCGTGGCAGGACGGTTTGTCACACGATCTCATCGACTCGTTCCAAAGAGCAAATTACAAAAATGTAGAGAATTATATGTCCAAAAAGGTAACAATACTAACAAAATTAATCAGCAAATCATACCCACATGTATTTTTAATGAGCAGGAAAAGGAAGTAATGAAATTGAAAAAGGACATCGAACTGGCACGGGGAGTGTGCCAAAAGCAGTACTTAGAGCAACGTCGAAATCGTATAAAGCATAAGCAATTAAAATTCCGAGCTCGAAAAATAAAACAGCAAGTTGACATTCGAAGAGAGGACACAAAACAACGGTAAGGCTTGAAAACGGTTGCTTATACAACGTAGAAAATATAAATTCATTGCTTCATTTAGAATTGACCAGTATCAAAAGTCAAAACTGACAAGCACTGTCAATAGGTTGCAAGGAAATCATCATTCCCGGCAGTTCTATCCAACGACAGTTGGTACATTTGGGGCAGTTGAAATTGAAGCTACTTCATCCGTAAAAGATCAAGAAGCTATGGAAATGTCACAACATTCAGCCGTAACCAGCTTTGTACACAATAATAATCATTCGTTCATATTATAATATTAATAAATTATTGTTTCTATGCATACATATATCGCAAGCATTTTACATTTAAATAAATTGCTTAATTCCCTGTGCGGCGTTTTCCAGCACTGGTTTGTCATGTTCTTCTTCTTACATTGAGTATGCGACTGACATCTACTGCTTTCGCCATTTTGAAGCAAGCGACACTGTGTGACTGTGCATATGCCGATACAATTTGACTGTGTTTTTATTTAACTCAAACGAACAGAACACGCGAATGGCGAATGGAAAAGAAGTTGCGCATTAAAATCGGCGCTTTAAATTGCTATTCCAAACCGTTGCATCAACAGTAGGCGAATATTGGAAATCAACATACTTTCTGCATTCCTAAGTGAAAATAATGAACACCAGCAAATCAGGCGTGGTGCTTAATTGCCGCGCATGCACCCGTGCATGCAAACAATACAAATCGCTCCAAGATAAAATAGAAATCGGATCTGAAGGAAGCATCACTTTAGCCCACATGCTTCATTATTGCTCTAGTCTGTCCTTCGATCCGCAAGATGTAACTGCTATGCCTCAACATATTTGCCTTCACTGTCTTCATCTGTTGGAGCAAGCTTTCAATTTTAAGCGAATGGTCATTGATTCGGATGAGCTACTACGACTGGGCCTCGAGGAGGTTGACAATAATGCTAATATAAATAATATCCACCAAGAGTTAGTTATGACCGAACTACTTGGTGACGAGACCGAGCCGGAATTGGCAGCCAAAACCGATTCTAACGAGGTCGTTGCACTTCTCGACGGGTGCAATAAGCAGGAACAGGAGCAAGAGGAGTTTGTCGTCGAAGATGGTGTTGTAGATGCAAAGGAATACATTGGCACTGAAACTGAGACAGACGAGGAAGACGAGGATGACATTGAAATTATGGACACACTGTCTATTGAAACAGTCAGTGAACAAATGAAATTCCAAAAGCTCGATGATGAAATGGTTATAATGCCCGGTGAGGAGCCAATCGATGAGGTAATTGGCGAAGTGGAAGCTGATATACTTTATAAAGAATGCGAGGGTCATTTGGTAAGCAGTCATGCAAATGCCATTGTACAATGCCAATGTCGTTGTAAATATAATACTGATTACGATAACTTTTAGTTGACTAGTGATAGCGAGGATGACGAGGAATATCTTGAAGATTTAGTAGAAGGCTCCACGCCAAATCTAGTAGTGACTGGGACTGGAGGTGAAGTGCTGCCGCATGTTTGCAATGTATGCAACAAAGCGTTCCGCCAGCAGTGCCGCTTAAATCTACACATGGGATCCCACGTGGACGAGAAGCTCTACGCATGCGAGACATGTGGACTTTCGCAGAAGTCTATCATTCAGGTGCATGTCTCGGTTAAGCGAAGTTGCGGGCTTTAAACTATTTTGGTTACCAGCACAGCTGATTTTGAATATCTTTGTTGGCACTTAAATGTGAATGGCAAATATAGAAACCCGTTACTAGCTACTGAAATAAAAGTTTTATTATGGAAATTGAAACAATTAAAGATGAAAGCCCCAATGAAGTTGTCATCGAAAGTGCCAAGGCTAAGAAAATATGGATTCACTGCAATTGCTGCTTTGAGTATTTTGTGGATCAAAACAGCATATTATTTTTGTTGGCTTGCCAACATGTTGTTTGCGAAAAATGCGTTAGAGCCAATTTAGGTCGTATACCAGGGGACGCGCCCACATACGTGTGTCCGATATGTCGTAAGAATGTTCGTGGTAGGCAAGTAAATAACGCACTGCCAACAAACCTTAAGGATATGTTTCATCCAGAACCGTGGCAGGACGGTTTGTCACACGATCTCATCGACTCGTTCCAAAGAGCAAATTACAAAAATGTAGAGAATTATATGTCCAAAAAGGTAACAATACTAACAAAATTAATCAGCAAATCATACCCACATGTATTTTTAATGAGCAGGAAAAGGAAGTAATGAAATTGAAAAAGGACATCGAACTGGCACGGGGAGTGTGCCAAAAGCAGTACTTAGAGCAACGTCGAAATCGTATAAAGCATAAGCAATTAAAATTCCGAGCTCGAAAAATAAAACAGCAAGTTGACATTCGAAGAGAGGACACAAAACAACGGTAAGGCTTGAAAACGGTTGCTTATACAACGTAGAAAATATAAATTCATTGCTTCATTTAGAATTGACCAGTATCAAAAGTCAAAACTGACAAGCACTGTCAATAGGTTGCAAGGAAATCATCATTCCCGGCAGTTCTATCCAACGACAGTTGGTACATTTGGGGCAGTTGAAATTGAAGCTACTTCATCCGTAAAAGATCAAGAAGCTATGGAAATGTCACAACATTCAGCCGTAACCAGCTTTGTACACAATAATAATCATTCGTTCATATTATAATATTAATAAATTATTGTTTCTATGCATACATATATCGCAAGCATTTTACATTTAAATAAATTGCTTAATTCCCTGTGCGGCGTTTTCCAGCACTGGTTTGTCATGTTCTTCTTCTTACATTGAGTATGCGACTGACATCTACTGCTTTCGCCATTTTGAAGCAAGCGACACTGTGTGACTGTGCATATGCCGATACAATTTGACTGTGTTTTTATTTAACTCAAACGAACAGAACACGCGAATGGCGAATGGAAAAGAAGTTGCGCATTAAAATCGGCGCTTTAAATTGCTATTCCAAACCGTTGCATCAACAGTAGGCGAATATTGGAAATCAACATACTTTCTGCATTCCTAAGTGAAAATAATGAACACCAGCAAATCAGGCGTGGTGCTTAATTGCCGCGCATGCACCCGTGCATGCAAACAATACAAATCGCTCCAAGATAAAATAGAAATCGGATCTGAAGGAAGCATCACTTTAGCCCACATGCTTCATTATTGCTGTAGTCTGTTCTTCGATCCGCAAGATGTAACTGCTATGCCTCAACATATTTGCCTTCACTGTCTTCATCTGTTGGAGCAAGCTTTCAATTTTAAGCGAATGGTCATTGATTCGGATGAGCTACTACGACTGGGCCTCGAGGAGGTTGACAATAATGCTAATATAAATAATATCCACCAAGAGTTAGTTATGATCGAACTACTTGGTGACGAGACCGAGCCGGAATTGGCAGCCAAAACCGATTCTAACGAGGTCGTTGCACTTCTCGACGGGTGCAATAAGCAGGAACAGGAGCAAGAGGAGTTTGTCGTCGAAGATGGTGTTGTAGATGCAAAGGAATACATTGGCACTGAAACTGAGACAGACGAGGAAGACGAGGATGACATTGAAATTATGGACACACTGTCTATTGAAACAGTCAGTGAACAAATGAAATTCCAAAAGCTCGATGATGAAATGGTTATAATGCCCGGTGAGGAGCCAATCGATGAGGTAATTGGCGAAGTGGAAGCTGATATACTTTATAAAGAATGCGAGGGTCATTTGGTAAGCAGTCATGCAAATGCCAATGTCGTTGTAAATATAATACTGATTACGATAACTTTTAGTTGACTAGTGATAGCGAGGATGACGAGGAATATCTTGAAGATTTAGTAGAAGGCTCCACGCCGAATCTAGTAGTGACTGGGACTGGAGGTGAAGTGCTGCCGCATGTTTGCAATGTATGCAACAAAGCGTTCCGCCAGCAGTGCCGCTTAAATCTACACATGGGATCCCACGTGGACGAGAAGCTCTACGCATGCGAGACATGTGGACTTTCGCAGAAGTCTATCATTCAGGTGCATGTCTCGCTTAAGCGAAGTTGCGGGCTTTAAACTATTTTGGTTACCAGCACAGCTGATTTTGAATATCTTTGTTGGCACTTAAATGCGAATGGCAAATATAGAAACCCGTTACTAGATACTGAAATAAAAGTCTTATTATGGAAATGGAAACAATTAAAGATGAAAGCCCAGATGAAGTTGTCATCGAAAGTGCCAAGGCTAAGAAAATATGGATTCACTGCAATTGCTGCTTTGAGTATTTTGTGGATCAAAACAGCATATTATTTTTGTTGGCTTGCCAACATGTTGTTTGCGAAAAATGCGTTAGAGCCAATTTAGGTCGTATACCAGGGGACGCGCCCACATACGTGTGTCCGATATGTCGTAAGAATGTTCGTGGTAGGCAAGTAAATAACGCACTGCCAACAAACCTTAAGGATATGTTTCATCCAGAACCGTGGCAGGACGGTTTGTCACACGATCTCATCGACTCATTCCAAAGAGCAAATTACAAAAATTTAGAGAATTATATGTCCAAAAAGGTAACAATACTAACAAAATTAATCAGCAAATCATACCCACATGTATTTTTAATGAGCAGGAAAAGGAAATAATGAAATTGAAAAAGGACATCGAACTGGCACGGGGAGTGTGCCAAAAGCAGTACTTAGAGCAACGTCGAAATCGTATAAAGCATAAGCAATTAAAATTCCGAGCTCGAAAAATAAAACAGCAAGTTGACATTCGAAGAGAGGACGCAAAACAACGGTAAGGCTTGAAAACGGTTGCTTATACAACGTAGAAAATATAAATTCATTGCTTCATTTAGAATTGACCAGTATCAAAAGTCAAAACTGACAAGCACTGTCAATAGGTTGCAAGGAAATCATCATTCCCGGCAGTTCTATCCAACGACAGTTGGTACATTTGGGGCAGTTGAAATTGAAGCTACTTCATCCGTAAAAGATCAAGAAGCTATGGAAATTTCACAACATTCAGCCGTAACCAGCTTTGTACACAATAGTAATCATTCGTTCATATTATAATATTAATAAATTATTGTTTCTATGCATACATATATCGCAAGCATTTTACATTTAAATAAATTGCTTAATTCCCTGTGCGGCGTTTTCCAGCACTGGTTTGTCATGTTCTTCTTCTTACATTGAGTATGCGACTGACATCTACTGCTTTCGCCATTTTGAAGCAAGCGACACTGTGTGACTGTGCATATGCCGATACAATTTGACTGTGTTTTTATTTAACTCAAACGAACAGAACACGCGAATGGCAAATGGAAAAGAAGTTGCGCATTAAAATCGGCGCTTTAAATTGCAATTCCAAACCGTTGCATCAACAGTAGGCGAATATTGGAATTCAACATACTTTCTGCATTCCTAAGCGAAAATAATGAACACCAGCAAATCAGGCGTGGTGCTTAATTGCCGCACATGCACCCGCGCATGTAAACAATACAAATCGCTCCAAGATAAAATAGAAATCGGATCTGAAGGAAGCATCACTTTAGCCCAAATGCTTCATTATTGCTCTAGTCTGTCATTCGATCCGCAAGATGGGGCTGCTATGCCTCAACATATTTGCCTTCACTGCCTTCATCTGTTGGAGCAGGCTTTCAATTTTAAGCGAATGGTCATTGATTCGGATGAACTACTACGACTGGGCCTCGAGGAGGTTGACAATAATGCTAATATAAATAATATCGAAGAGTTTGTTATGATCGAACTACTTGGTGACGAGACCGAAACCGATTCTAACGAGGTCGTTGCACTTGTCGACGGGTACAATGAGCAGGAACAGGAGCAAGAGGAGTTTGTCGTCGAAGATGGTGTTGTAGATGCAAAGGAATACATTGGCACTGAAACTGAGACAGAAGGGGCAATCGAATCATTTTATGATTTTCAATCAACAGATATTGAATATGTGCCGATTAAAAATGAATATGATTCGCAAGTGGAAGACGAGGATGACATTGAAATTATGGACACACCGCCCATTGAAACAGTCAGTGAACAAATGCAATTCCAAATACTCGATGATCAAATGGTTACAATGCCCGGTGAGGAGCCAATCGATGAGGTAATTGGCGAAGTGGAAGCTGATATACTTGATATAGAATGCGAGGAGCAATTGGTAAGCAGGCATGCAAATGCCATTGTACAATGCCAATGTCGTTTTAAACATAATACTGATTACGATAACTTTTAGTTGACTGGTGATAGCGAGGATGGCGAGGAATATCTTGAAGATTTAGTAGAAGGCTCCACGCCGAATCTAGTAGTGACTGGGACTGGAGGTGAAGTGCTGCCGCATGTTTGCAATGTATGCAACAAAGCGTTCCGCCAGCAGTGCCGCTTAAATCAACACATGCGATCCCACGTGGACGAGAAGCTCTACGCATGTGAGACATGTGGCAAAAAGCTAAAGCACCTACGCAACTACAAGGAGCATATGCTCACCCATACAAATACCAAACCATATCAATGCTTGGTCTGTGAACGATTTTACCGCACAACATCCAGCCTGGCTGCCCACATGCGGACACATGCCGAGGACAAGCCCTACAAATGCGATCAGTGTGGTCGCAGCTACGCTGCCTTTGATCATCTACGGCGCCACAAGCTAACACACACGGGCGAGCGTCCCTATGCGTGTGATCTGTGTGACAAAGCTTACTATGATTCATCGTCGTTGCGCCAGCATAAGATAAGCCATACGGGGGAAAAGGCATTCACTTGCGAGATTTGCGGCGTTGGACTTTCGCAGAAGTCTGGATACAAGAAGCACATGCTGGTACATTCCGGCGAAAAGCCGCACAAATGTCATATATGCGGACGTGCCTTTACCTTTACCAGCAACCTAAACGCCCATGTACGATTGCATTCTGGTGAAAAGCCATTCAAATGTGATAAGTGCATGAAGGCGTTCCCAACCAAAAAGCGCCTCAATAGCCATATGCGCGTCCACAATAAGGAGGCACCAGTTACCACAACCAGCAATACCGTCGCCACAAATACTGGCGCAATCAGCTCTATGCATGCGGATGGCGTTTCAGTGGTGGCGGCTGGCCGTCGCACAGCCATGAACATGCCTGATGTTACTGATCAGCAGGTTTCCACCTCGAAAGTGGTTGTAGTGCTTTAAATGCCGTAATGACTAAATTTAGCTTTAAATTTAGTACAGATATATGAATGCTTGCACTGAAGTCCTTCCAACTACTGCTCTATGCTTGCACTGAGGTCCTTCCAACTCCTGGTCTATTGGCTTTTGATTTCGAAAATTATAAGAAATAACAGATAACATGTTTGTAAAAGGTTTCAAAACTTCACTCATGTAAAGAAAGGCTACACTGAAATGAATTATGTACAATAACTTCCTTTGTATCACAAAAATGTATATGTATTTTCACATATATATATTTATATAGCTAGCCTATTCGGTGTTTATTTTATTTTTGTTTCGAGTACTTGTAGCGTAGACCTTGGTTTGTTAAAAGAAATATATGTGATTCCCTTAGCTAAACTAAGTCGAAACGTATTTAGTTGGGCTGATGTTTCACACACTCAAAGGCTGTAATACGTTGTATTTTGACGAGATGTGTATGTACAAAACCAAAAACTATGAAATATATGTTTTTTAATCTCACTTCAATTTCTTTGAAAGCTTGGTGCTTTGGCATTATTTAATTTGCATGTGGATTGATAGAAGGTATGAAAGGTGATCTTAGGGATTTTTTGATTAGTAATCTCAAGTGATGGTACGAATTTACTGAAAAGTTAGATATATGTAGTTTGCATTCTGGTACTTAAAACGAAAAAAATCATTGAAGTTCAAAATTCCCAAAGACCATTTTATTTGCTGACAAGAAGTTCTGGCAATGATAACGGCCTGATCTTAGGGTGCGTAATTGACTTCACCCTTGGGCTGTCATCGAAGGACTTTTGCTGGCCGTGACCTTCACGTTGGCGGGTGCTTTTCGTGAATGGGTACGCATGTGAGCGAACAGGTTGCTGGAGTAGCGGAAATTGCGACCACATGTGATGCAGGTGTGTGGTTTTTCACCAGTGTGGGTGAGAATGTGTTTCTTGTAGCCAGATTTCTGAGTTAGACCCTTTCCGCAGATATTACAAGTGAAGGGCTTAACTCCATTGTGACTGTACATATGGGAACGTAGCGATGACGCCTGACGATAGATTTTTCCGCAAATATTACACTTATTAGGATTATTGGGATTGTGTACCGTTATGTGGCCGTCGTAGGCGTTTCGGGTCTTAAACGAATCCCCACAAAAACTGCAAGTAAACGGTTTTTTATCACCATGCAGCTGCATGTGATACTTGAAGGAGTTGGTTGTACTTAGCTGCTTGCCGCAAATCTGAAAGAAAAAAAACATTTTAATTTGTATAATATAGATTATATATGGTCCAATCGCGACACTCACAGTACATTGTAGGGCAGGGTTTATGGATTTATTGCGTTGTTGAGAACGTAAGTTCATACTAATGTCAGGCTCTATGTTATTTCCTAGTTGTGCATTTTCATAGTCCTCAGCCAAGTCATAGTCATAGTCCACCTCAAATACCTCAACGTTCGGCTCATCTCTTCCGAAATGTAATTCAGGCTCTAGTATCCCTTCTGACGCAGTGTCGCCGTCCTCCGCATTTGATGCGGTACTGCCCGGTGTCGGCGACTTCGCTTCCTCCAACACGTACGCGTACTCATCAGTACGCACTGATTCCATAGCAACACTTGTCGCAGTGTCAATATCGACATCCACGTCGATTTCGGAATCAACATGGTCCAGTCGTTCAGTTTTCTCTGGTGCTAGAGAGTGGAAATTGGCAGCCTTAGATGATCGAGCGTGCCGCTTTCTGAGTATTTGATCCGTACGTATTGCAGTGCGTTTGAAATCATAGAGTTGGGTAAGCAACTCTACGCAACGTTTGCATATGTGGGCGGGCAGAAATCCTTCCTCTTCAAGAACCTGTAAATTAGCGCAATAACTAAGCAGCTCCGCCAATGTTGTTAGTTCGCCGGCAACGATATGTGGTTTGTAGAGTGAAAAGGATTGCTTGGATGGCACATTGCAGACACGGCACAGCTGTAACTCGACACGCTCCAGTAGTGTCTTTTCCTCAGAAATAGACATAATACAAATATCTTTACTGCTGCTCCAATTGATACGCTATGCCAATTGCTTTAGTAAAATTGTTTACACACAATTTTTGCCACTTCTAGTTGACAGGGTTGCTAGATCACTTTTAGAAATAGTCAGCTGATGCGGCCAGTGTGACCATATGTTAGTAACATGTGCAAGAATTTTCGGTGCCGTGCCGGTTAAGTCCATGGGGTTCAACCTGCCCGAAAAAACGATAAAACACTGTATTTGTAAGTGAGAAAACTTAGGCATTTGTGCACATCGCTTCAGGAACGGAATCATGACCATGGCACCAGTTCCAGTCATACAATTAATTCGATTATATACGCCACGTGCTTCCTTCAACTCAATTGCGAACCAATTGCGGCGCACTTTTGCATTGGGTAATCAGTCGCTGCCATTGCCGTCGTATCTGCACCGACGTCCGCTATCGACGGGTCCTTCAATAAACATAAGTAAAGTTTACATTGGACGCGTAAGCTTGTTGAGCAGTAGAAGAAGCTATAGTAATTCCAGTAAGTATATATTTCCCGCTTTAACCCCATTGATTACTCAACACAATAAAGTACATAATAAAACTCCGTAGAGGATCCGACTAGTGGAACAGAAAGTGCATCGCCATTGCTCTCAAAACTGTTTCCCCAAACTTCGCCCGATGCGGATAACAATGCCGAGCAAGAACGTAAAAAACGTGAGGAGGAAGATGCCAAGGAAAATGAACGAGCTTGGAAGCGTATGAAATTGGGGTGAGCAAACTCCTCACAAACCAAAAGGTTTTTTCAGATATTAACTAGTTTTATTACCTTCACATTATCTTAGCTTTGCTATTTTTGGTGGTGCAGGCATCGCCACAATACTTTGGAGCATCTACCAGTTTGGACAACCTGAACAAGATGCAGATGGTCAGATCATCGAAGATGAGTTCACAAACAAGCCACTGGTACAGCAGTATCTGCAACGCATGTGGAAATCGCTGCATTACTATCAAAAAATGATTCAGGAACCGTCGCGAGCTAAACTATTACCTGATCCGCTTAAGCCTCCATATGTTCAGCCGCGTTATACACTTGTGTTAGAAATGAAAGATGTGCTTGTACATCCACATTGGACATATCAGACAGGCTGGCAATTCAAGAAGCGCCCTGGCGTCGATCAGCTTCTGAAAGAGTGCGCTAAAGACTTTGAAATCGTTGTGTTCACTGCCATACAGGGCATGACAGTATTTCCCATATTGGATTCTCTGGATCCCAATGGATACATCATGTATCGTTTGGTTCGCGACGCTACCCATTTTATTGATGGGCACCACGTCAAAAACCTGGACAATTTGAATCGGGACCTGAAACGCGTAAGTCGTGTCCCAATTGAATGGGAAGCTCAATGTTGCGTCTAAACGCCGTTACAAACTAAACAATTTACTATTGTATTTAGGTAATTGTCGTAGATTGGGATAGTAATTCCACAAAAATGCATCCGGACAATACACTTAACATTGCCCGTTGGTATGGAAATTTCGATGATGCACAACTTCTTGATTTGATTGCCTTTTTAAAGAGTGAGTATAACATACAAATTAAGTGTTCCTGTTAAAATTAATTTTACGTTTCTTTTGCAGTTATTGCACAAAACGATGTGGACGATGTGCGAGAGGTCTTACGTTATTATCGCCAGTTTGAGGACCCCTTAGGACAGTTTCGGGAAAATCAGCGTAAGCTTGCAGAGCAATTGAAGGAAGCTGAACTCATCGAGCAGTCAAAAGCCAAGCCGATTGTCAAACAATGGTCTCGTAATATACTTGGTCGCTAATCTTGATTCTTTTCAAGCTGCTCTTTTCGTCGCACCACGTTAGCCCACACAAAACCATAATCTTTGTTTTATAGTTGGTTTACACACTTTCAAACTACTTATACATGAACCCAAAATCCCACTCCTTATGTTTTAATCAAGGACATAGCCATGTTAGAGGTGGCTTTATGAATGTATCATAATGTGGCCTGCATCCACAAAGGGATATGGAAAAGTTCTTGAAAGTGTGCAAAACTTCTATAGTTAAAATAATATGCTTCATTAATGTTACTATTTACCCTATCTCCCTAATTTTTTTTTATTATAATTGCTTGCTTAAGTAATTATATTAAAAAGCTAATATTAATAAAAACATAGTTCAAAAGGACCATACTGTTTAGGAAACTCGAGTTTGTGTTTTCGACAAGTCTCTGACTCTTGGATCTAAGGAATCAGCAAGGTCGGTTATCGTCTATCGATAAGTGCTTTTTCACAACAGTACTGTAAATTTAAACACCTATTTAAATAATTGCGCGTTCTTTGTTTGGCGTTGCTTGCGGCTTTTGTTAGTATACGGTTGGATATGTATATGTGGCTAAATCCCAAATACAAATACGTATGTGCTTGGACGTACTCCTGGAGTGAAGGAGCATGCGCTATATGTTTTCATTTTGTAAATGTCAAAGTTGAACTCTGCATCATAGGCCATAATAGATTACAGGCCTCCGTGACAAGAGTAAACATCAGAATGCTAGCTTTTGTTTGTTTGTTGATTTTCCTGCTTCCGCAGAAACAACACAGCAACAGCGTCATAAGTATATGTTTGTATTGATGGGATTGCCGTTTTGCTCGAACGCATACATACATATATGAATATGCATATATAACGATGGCAATCCAAATAATTCATTATCTAGTCAGCTCTACAAAAGTATACATTTCAGCAGATATGCACATTTTAAGTGGAATACTTGCTAGTCGAGCGCGACCTTTACGTCAGTTAGTTAGTTGCCCCAAGCCATCAGCAACCCCCTTTCCAAATTTACGCTCTGTACCTGACTTTCTCTCACTCTCTCTCTCTTTATCTCTCTGTCGCACCCCGTCTCTCTGTTCTTTGATATACAAGGACGCCGCACCTGAGGTACGCAGTTATAAACGTGAATGACATATAATAGAAAAATCTAATTTACAAACCCCTTTCGTAAATTTCTGTTGCCTACGGCTAAGGCACAAGTGAGAGCGCTTTACATATTTTCAGACGCTTTCTCGCGCGCTTTGGCTGCTTCGACCAAATTCATTGTACGTTCTGTCAAACTTTAGCCTATATATGTCCATTGCTTACAAATTATAATTATTTAAAATATTAATATTACTCCAGCGTATTCAATTCACATTCATTGGGACTTAACTCTTCTAACTGAATAGAAAATACAGTAATGAATCTATTTCCAACGCATTGAATGAACAAAAAATTTAATTATTTAATTGGATTAGCCTGATATTTAAATTATATTATACGCATATAATACAATAATGCTTTTCTAATTGAACATATATTGCTTTCGAGGAACGTTGCGTTTTCCAGAGTGCCCCATGCATTGTGCCTGCCACTATCTTGTTCGTTTGCTTTCGCTCTCGCTCTCTGGCGCTCTTTCGTTTTACTACATCAGATTTTTGGCGCTTCTGCTGCTTTTCAGCTGGCTCTGTTTCGTTTTCACATTTAGTTCAAAAGCGAACGCGGACGTGTGTCGGTCGCCGAAGCCGTCGCTCGCAACGCCTACGCTTTCGTTCTCTGTGTTTTGTGATTGCAAAAAACAGCAGCAGCAAAAGGCAAGACATTTAAACACAAACAAATTTTCTTTTCGCGTGTGGAAATTTGTTAACCAGCGCATTGAAAACAATTTTCATATAAAGCGCCCAGTCCAATCTGTTTTTTTACGCTCTCGTTGTATTTTCTACATGCGTACATATATTTTGTTTTTAATCGTGCACAGCTGCTGGCAATAGATATGTGAGTTCAGAAAATTTGCATCAAAAGTATGTTTCGGTTTTTTGTTTTGTTTGTTTTTTTTTTTGTGCCTGTGTATAGTACTAGAATTGCAAGAAATTAAACAAATGCGTATAACAGTGAGCATAACAGTAATGTGTATGGTGCACTGTGCTAGCTTGTGGGTGGTTGGGTGCTTGGTTGGGTGGTCGGTTGGTTGTGAGCGCGTAAACGTAAATGCGTAAGCTCAGACCCTGGACTAGAGCTTTGCTCTCTCCAGCTCCCAAGGTTGTTATCTCAACAGCAAGAACAAAAACAAGCAGTACCAAAAGACATGCAGCACCAAAATGCGTATGTATGCGTTATACAAGCGCATGTGTTTGCGTGTGTTTGCTTGCATGTGCATATACCCATGTACATGTGTGCATGTAAAGTGTGTGATAAGAATTTTTGTTCCCAGATTATGGCATTTAAATTTTCTGCTTAGCCATTATGGCCCTAAATCGTGTTCTACGTTCTTCGCATGACCAAACGACCTCACACATGCGTGTGATTTGATTTGGGCTCCCACAACGAGTCGCTGCTCAAATTTAATGGCCTGTGGCTCCCAGTTGTATCATTGAAATGTTCTCTTCAACTAGTGATTTTTTTTTTCGTGTTGTGCTGTGTGTGGTTACTTTGAGTCTAGGACTAAATAATATTTATGTATATACACGCAAGTATTGAGTGCGTCTATTTGGATTAGC
>JABVZY010000402.1:3190554-3205809 GCA_020883555.1 Drosophila nannoptera | reverse complement strand
AAAAGCGTTGTCCAAAAATAATTACGCATTTTGGCATATGTGCAAATGCGCATGGTTCCCCGCACAGGGCTGCCTGCGTGCATATGTATTTTGCGTATTTACATATGCTCGTAGATATATATATGTATATGTGCACACGCATATACCACACTTTACGCTGATGGCTTACATTTCAGCTGCTTGCACGTTGCTGCTGCTGCTGCTGCTGCTGTCGCAGGGTATGGACGAAGAATATCTCGCTGGCGGCCCGTTATGCACAATTCCGTGTGTTGCATACTTTCGGGGGCCCTCCAGTTTCACACCATTTTTTGCCTACACACAGCGTGCGGTGGTGCGTGTGTGTGTTTTCGTCTGTATGTCTGTCCGTATCCGTCTGTTAGCCGTTATCGTCCGTTTGCCAGCAGCTCCGTTTGTGTACTGACGGCACGTTATTGACATTTACGACGTAAAGCCGCTTTCACTCTGGCTGCCTGCAGCATTACCCAGGCGCCGATAGTTGTCGATAGCTCAACTATCGGAAATGGCGGCATTCAATTCAAATTAATATCGCGAGCTCTTATCGAACCAGCAAGAATTTGCTTCGCTTATACAATTTGAGAAAATTAATCATAATTGAAGGGAAAGGAAATCGTATATAAATCTAGGCATATATGCTTGACATTTATCAGACGGAGGGAAAGAGACAGAATACTTGGGTTTGGGTTACAATCAATACTTGGATGTCCACTCTCTTGAGAATTTCTATTTTATTCCAAAATAAACAATCACATTATAAACAATACACAGTTCCCAGTATGGAACATAATGCTGGCAAGCAAAGAGATATATACAAATAAATTGTACGTAAGTGCGTTGGGCATAAACATATAGAAAGTTTGGTTGCGACTACGTGACGACAACGGCGTCGCCGCAGGTCAATTGTGGCTGCTGCTTGTCGCTGGACACACGCGAAATGTAGATGCCAAACCTCATTTTGCCGCTCTGCATGCGGGCGATGGTTGTGAGAGTCTCTGGGGAACGCTCTCCGGTGCGCTGATTGATGCAGATCATGTCACAGCGCTGACAAGGGCCGTCCACATGGAAGAGGATGTCGCCAATGCGCAGCTGCGTGTAGGCCAGCTCCTCGAACGGAACTCCCGTGTCGATGACAATGTTGGCGCGAAAGCGATCGACAGTCTCGTCCAGCGGCTCCTCGAACTGCAGCGAACGCACTGAGGCCCGATTGACGAGCAGGAACTGCGCCTGATTGACCAGACTGAGCTGCTGCTGTTTCTGGCCCGGCGCGTTGCGCTGCACCGAT
The DNA here is from genome assembly GCA_020883555.1 of Drosophila nannoptera. Taxonomy (NCBI): domain Eukaryota; kingdom Metazoa; phylum Arthropoda; class Insecta; order Diptera; family Drosophilidae; genus Drosophila; species Drosophila nannoptera. The sequence continues at coordinate 3,204,509 of JABVZY010000402.1, read as the reverse complement.
TGCCGCAGCAGACGTAGCCCGTCCAGGCCAAGATGTTGGCTGAGCCAAGTGGCGACCTCGTCGCCACAATCGTAACCTTCGATAGGCTGACGGCAAACCTTGCTGAGACAACGCGTCGAATTCTCGGCCTGGACGCTCGCCGAAAGCGGCACACTGCAAAAAGACGTGGCATCCGAGCCGCCGTAGTAGAGCTGCAACTGATTCTCAATGATGCGCGGCTGTATCAGGCAGAGATCTGTGCAACGCTTTTGGGTGAGAGCCATGCCATTCATGTCGACAATCATCCACTCGCGATCGTACTGCAGGCCCTGTTGCGTAAGCGGCCAGCCAAGTGAATCCTTCTCGATCTTGAAGGCGGCACACGACTTCACCGGATAAATGGCCAACTGCAGCAGATGAGGCCGCAGGCGCTGGGCGCGCTGCTGTAGCACCTTGGGCAGCAGGCTCTTCTGCTCCTCAATGAAAGTGAACCGTTGCTGCGGTTTGGTGGCGAGATAGCTGCTGCGCAGCATCTGCAGGAATCGCTCGACGTCCTGCAGCCGGGTCATATAGCCAAAGGACACGCGCACCGCGCCCGTGGGCTGCCCATCCAACAGGTCATAGTAATCGCCGCAGATGCGTCCGGCACGTTTATAAATGGCATCCATCGTGTCGTCATTCAGATTCAAGAAGTGCTGGCACGCGCCCAAATTGCAGAAACAGCCCGTGCGCAACAAGATGCGATGCAGTGCAGCCATACAGGCAACCTCGCCGAAGCCCACATAGTCGCCGGTATCGGTCAGCACATTAAAGGCCACAATGCCTCCCTGCCTGGCGCGATCCTCGTAGCCCTCATGGTTGTACAGCGTAATGAGCGGTTTGCCATTGGAATGTTTTAGCTGCTTCAGCTGTTGCTCACAGTAACGGGCCAGTCCATGAACATGTCGTGAAATGCGTTCCATGCTGCTGCTGCTCTCAGTTTTGGGTACAAGCCGCTCGACTGTACGGAATCCCTGCAGTAGTTCGACTATGGAAAGAAATGGTAATGTTCCGTCTTCGAAGCGTTCGTGGAACGTGTTGCGCAGCTGATGCTCCATGGTATGTGGATACGCATAGTTGATGGTGCCTCCGCCATAGAAACGCTTTCGCAGCACATCCTCACCACGTCGACTTACCAGCAGGGCTCCCACCCCAGTTGGATACCCAAATATCTTGTAGAAGCTGACGCTCACGAAGTCTGGTCGATAGGTCTGCAAGTCAAGCGGGCTACTGGCAGCAAAGGACGCGGCATCTAAGCACACATAGTAATTCCTTATGGCGCTTTCATCGTTTTCCGAATCCGGTTTCCTTTGCAAACTCCAAATGCACTTGCCTGGTTGCCGAAGTCCACGCCTTTGTATATTATGTATGACATTGAGTGGCATCTTGTATCCACTGAAGTTGCATTGGGCGGAGAACACGACCAGGGAATTGGCCTGAGCTTCAGCTGGAGGCACAACACTCTCCGCTGCAGTTGGAGTGGAATCCAGCTGTGTGTCATTGAGCACAATGTTCGACTTGGTGAGCATGTAGATGCGCTTGGCTTTCACCAATTCGCGCATGCCCAAAACGGAAGTGTGATTCTCCTGGCAGTAGTGAAAATTACCATCATTCGAAAAATCAAAGTGTTCGGCCACCAGACGTAGCGCGGCCGTTGCATTAGCCGTAAACACAACGTGATAATCATCCGCGTTGGTATTGAAAAATTCCAAGATTCTGCATAAAATAATAATTGTCCATGATTTTCCCAAGTCGAGCCGACAGCTGTATTCACAAATGTCTCACCTGTAGCGAACCTGATCTACATAGTCGCCAGTAGCGCGACAAGTGTGCGGATTGCATATAACGTCTCGCTGCAACTGCTGTGCTGCTGCCTGCACTTGGCTCTCCGCGTACAACGTCGTTCCCGCATGATCAAGGTAGGTACTTTCTGGTTGAGTGTATTTGGTATCTCTCAATTTGATTCTTATCAGTAGCGTAATTTCATCACTTACCAGCAAGTCTCGAAAACTCTTTGTCAATCAGCGCCTGTTCAGCTGAAGTAAACTCCGCCGCGTACTCGTTCATTATTGCGCATTGGCCTGCGCTTCACTATTATTTATGACAGTAAACTGGGTAAAAGTCAAATACCAACCGGTAATTAAAACGCTAGCATGCAAACTATTAATAATCGATTACACTATGATCACGATGAGGAGCATCAGTGTATATCGATAAGCTAGGGCTGCAACTGCATCTAGTAGTAAATTTGTAAATTTATAATTTTTGATTAAGCTGTTGTTTCATGTAGGAAATAATGGGATGAAATGGAATGTACAACTTTTGAACAAACAAAAAATTATATTAAAATATTAAAGTAAAGTTGTACATTTGCAATTTTTGGTGAAGATCTGTTATTTTAAATTGGAAATTATGTTAAGAAATGGGATGCATAACTTTGTAACAATATAAATCAATATTAATGTTATTAATGCTCACGTAATATTTTAAAATGCATTAATATTCACTAAAAAGAGTTCAAAATATATAAATCTAAAATTGATTTCCATAACAGATTCAATTATTTTGGATTCCGCTCAATTGTCAGTGTTGGCTAAGGCGATAATATGTATTACAGCGATGACCAAGGCAGAATGTATCGATAGCAAGCAGCTGGTTTTTACAAACTCCAAAATCGCAACCAAGCTTATTTGTTTTTTCATGTGGACTGTGTATTTTCTGTAAACGTTTAATATTTTATCAGTGCAACATGCCGAAGGAAAAGTCAAGATACCGGACTAGAAGCAGAAGTCGCAGTCGAGACAAGAGTTCTACAAAGGAGCACAGCTCTAAGCACAAGCACAAAAGTAGCAAGGACAAGCATGTAGGAAAATCTGATCGAAGTCGTGAAAGGGAGCGGGAACGAGATCTGGAACGTGATCGAGATCGGCATCGGGAACGAGAGCGAAATCGCGAGTCGGACAAGACTGAACACAAACGTAGTGAAAAGCGAAGCAGAAGCAGACACCGCAGCTCAAAACGAAAGAAGGAGAAATCGTCACAACGCAAAGAGCGTCGTGCACGGTCATCCTCAACCTCTAGCTCATCTACATCCACGTCATCTTCAGAGTCAGAAGCTCAGGATCAAAATGCAACCGGTATGAATAAACATCCTTCCAGCTCATTAAAGTTGCTGCTAACGTTAGAGGAACGTCGTCTGCGCGAGCAACAAGAACGCCAACGTCTAAAAGAGGAGCTCAAGGCCAAGGAGACGCCCGAGGAAAAGCGCGCACGTCGTCTGCGCGAAAAGCAGGCCAAGGAACAACGTCGACGGCAACGTATGGGTTGGGACAATGAATATCAAACGTATTCAAATGAGGATAATCCATTTGGCGATTCAAACCTGACGTCCACTTTTCATTGGAACAAAAAGCTCGAGGTGGAGGGATTATCCAATCTTTCCAGCAAGACAGTTGAAGTGCTCTCTCTGCAAAAGCAGTTAGAAAACCGTCGAGAGCTGGAAAAAGTCAAGAAGCTTCGTCAAGAGCGGGAACTGGAGCGGCAAGCGCGCGAAGACGATGCAATGCAGCAGCAGCGGGCCAAGGAGGCTGTGCAGTTCCGTGAATGGCAGCGCCAGGAGGACCAATTTCACCTGGAGCAAGCACGTCTTCGAAGCGAGATTCGCATACGCGACGGACGTGCCAAGCCGATTGATCTGCTGGCTCAGTATGTGGCAGCGACCAATTCGGAGACCGACCTGGAGGACGCACTAGAGATGCAAATGCACGAACCATATATGCTGCTGCATGGTTTAAACATAGACGAACTCGAGGATCTGCTGGTAGACATCAAAGTATATGAAGAACTGGAGCAGGGCAAACATATTGACTTCTGGAACGACATGATAACCATTGTACAGGACGAGCTGCAAAAGCAGTTGAAGCTCCAGCAGAGCGAGCAAAACTCTCTGAACCAACGTCGCGATGGCATTCACCAGAGCGTTGTCAAAGATGTCGCGGATATATTTCGTGGTAAGAACACCAAACAACTGGACGAGATGCGCGTTCGCATTGAGGCCAAAATAAGCGGACGTGCCGACGGCGTGGACATCAGCTATTGGGAGAGTCTGTTATCACAGCTCAAGGCGCACATGGCACGTGCACGACTTCGTGACTCCCACCAGGTGCTCCTGCGTGAGAGGCTGAAGCTGCTAAAACGCGAACAGGAGGCGCCTAACGTCGTGGAGATCAGTTCGCCCACATCACAAAGGTCTATAAAGCAAGAATCAGATGATGAGCAAGAAAATGCTGGCCAGCAGCGAGAAGGGACTCTGGAGGCTAATGAGCCTGATTCTGCGGATAGTCCCCTGCGGGAACTAGAAAAGTCGTGTCAAATGTACAGGATGGGCAACTATAGTCCCACCTACATCCGGGATGAGGACTTCACTGGGCGAAGGCTCACAGTTGCGGATGAGGACAATATTGAAGGTGGCCTGTACGCTGACAGTGATGATGAGCGGCGTGTACAGCGTCAACGACTGCTGCTTGTCCATCCGGAACGAATTGACGCGGGACAATTGACAGCTCAGGAGCTGCGAATGCGCGGTGAGGCCCGCAAGGGCATGCAGGCCGATGAAGCGGAATTCAGTGTGGAGACAACTTTAGATGCAGTACCTCAGCTGGCTACTGATAAGTATCGGCCACGCAAGCCACGCTACTTCAATCGTGTACACACGGGTTTCGAGTGGAACAAATACAATCAAACGCATTACGATATGGACAATCCGCCTCCGAAGATTGTGCAGGGCTATAAGTTCAACATATTCTATCCGGATCTCATGGACAAATCGAAGACGCCTCAATATTTTCTTACGCCCTGTGCGGACAATGCAGACTTCGCTGTACTCCGTTTCCATACAGGTCCACCCTACGAGGACATCGCCTTCAAGATCGTTAACCGCGAGTGGGAGTTCAGCTACAAGCGCGGCTTCCGCTGCCAGTTTCATAACAATATCTTTCAGCTGTGGTTCCACTTCAAGCGCTACCGTTACAGGCGATAGGCAAATTTCCCTTCATTTCATAATTACAATAAAACGAAACAAATTAAGTTTCTTATCCAATTTTTATAAATTTGTCTTAAAATTACATAATATTGCATTCCTTGATGGGCGCTTCCTGGACTGTCTGCAGTACCTCGCCGCGCTCTGCCCTTTGCACCTGTTCCAGCACGCTCTCGTGTTGTGGGAACGCCAAGCTAGCGAGCTTCGAATGCACCAGCTGATCGTTAATAGTCACCTCAAAGGAGCCGCGCCGCCCCTGGCGACAAGACACCTGCACACCGGGCGCCGCGTCCAGCAGGAATTGCTGTAACAAACGGCATTGCAGCGAAAAGTTACAGACTCCGCTGTAAAACGGTAGTATAGATTAAATTTCCACAGTTGTACAGGGTGAATTTGTTTGTATTGCGGCTAACCAGTATTCTACATCCACATTGACCATTGCGAAACAAAACAATCGAAAGATTTTGGATGTTCCCTCTGATAAATATTTAAGTACAAAATTATAATGCATAAGGGAGAGCAGGTTGCATCAGATTAATACTTATATTATAAAGACATTTTATCTGAAAAAAGAAATCGATATTCGCAATTTAAATGTCTATGCAATATATAATTGATTCAAATTGTTTAACAATTACAATTTATGCAGGAATGCCTCTAATACCAAATATCGTAAACGACTGCATTCATCGATATTTACTCAGCACACAACGATTACACACAGATGCAACTGCCAAACGTTTTAAAAAACATACTGTCTCGTGCGTACTAATCGGGTTTATTGCATTCATCCTTTGGCAGTGCGAGCTCGCAGCATTGTTTTGCAGGCAGCATTGTGCGTCTTGAGCGGCAATTCATCTGCAACGCAGAAAGCATTGGAAAAATGTTTGCATACGGCATGTTTGGAAGGGGATTGCTTACAGATCTTAGGCTCGCCCTTCACAGGTAATAACAGTGGTAGCTGCTCCGGCTTGGTACATACAAACACATAGGGACTGTCGGATTCGCCCTGTGGATAAAGATCACGGTATTCCTCCTGGGGCAAACAGTTTTCCACATTAACGCAGCCCAACAGGCTGCTTGTGGGATAGTGCGTAGGGAACTTCAAGTTATTATCTGGAAATGCAGGCCTTTAGCTTTGTCAACATGGTCTGCATGACTTGCATGGGACTCACCATTATAGAGGTTTCGATAGAATTGCTCCATTTGGGCAATTTCCTCGGCATGTGGCTCCTTACTAGTGGAGGCAATCCATAGGCGACCGCGATGCTCACTGTACCAAACGCGGCCTTCATGCCTAGAATGGATGTCTTATTATGTTGCAAAATTATCAAAGATTCAGTAACGTACTTTTTAATGCCAGCCACAAGGAGCGATGCCCATGGCTGATGCATGGACAGGCATTGACGCATATCCTGCATTTCGAGTAGCTCTTTATCCTGCACTCGATTATAAATACGCTCAAGACCATCGCTGCCGTTAGGTGCAGCCATGTTCTTGTACTCTTTGCTTGCCTTGAATACGGGCGGCTTGGCCATTTCTAAATTAGGAGCCAGCCCGAGCGAAGAATGTCCGGTTAATGATATACCTTGACTCATTGATGCTGCTTTGCTGACGGCGGCTAGTTGACCGATAACCTGCTCCTCGTACTCCTTGCTGACAGGTAACTCCTCGGGAAGCTCACGGCCAGCGAAGTCTACCTTGATTTTGCGCTTAAGCCGGCTACCGTGCTTCATTTCGTGCATCTCGCTCTTCAGCTGCTCGAATTTTTCACGCTCAGCCTCTGTAAGCCACACGGAGTTCTCCTGGAAGTAGTCGAGCTCATCGTCGATTACTGTGGTACGCTTCTCACTGTTGCGATCATACTCCAGTAGGCGATCACGTTGTGCCAGTGCCTGCTGCAAGGATTCTTCCTTACTGGCTGCGGTCGACTGTTGCTTTTTGGTCGCCTTGCCCTGTGATTTAGCATTGGTAAGCGAACTGCTAACCGACTTGGCCATTTGTTGCTCCTCTTCGCTTGTATAAACTGGTTCGCCACAATAGAGACATGGCCCGCTGCCTTCCTGCTCGCAGACTATGCGACCGCAAGCTAGACAATTGTTGATCAGCTTGTGCTCTGTCGCTTGACAGTCACAGTTGCGTCGCCCTTTCAGTAGAATGCTATTGCCCATGAGTTTGCCATCGCCAGAATACATGTTCACATATTTTCCATGCTTCTTAGCTGCTCCGTCGTTAGATTTCTGAGCAGGGGGCGAATTAGTGGCTGCCGGCGGCTTACCTTTCACATTGCTACGTGGCTGTTTGCCGCTGAGCAGCATGCGTCGGCAGTTGTGTAAAAATAAGCGATGCTCCTCAATCTCTTCGCTAAGCAAGTTTCCAAAATAGTTATCAAACTCTTGGTCATCTTTAATGGCTAGAATAGCGCTAGAATTGGAATATTATCATTAGGCTTCAATTTAGATTGTTTCTGTTTTGACACTGACGACATCATTTGCTCCGTGACTACACAGTCCAGGCAGTTCGATAATGTTTCGCTAAGCCACTTTTCCATTATTGCAACTTAAACTTGCGAAATACAATCAGATCATAACAAAACGAAGAGAAGAGGTAGAAATATGGACCCAGTGTGCTTATCGGTTACCTATCGATAGTTTACTTATATGAGCGCCCTCTATTTCGAAAAATTATAGTGTCTGGTTTGGAAAAAGAGATAAAATTTTATTGTAGGAATAAAAAGCTGGCTTTATTTTTTTTTATTTAAGAACGTACATATTAGTTAATACATGTAGAGCTGGAGCACAGCCTGACTAAAAGCAGTGTTGGACATCGCCAATATTACTAAATGAATAATAGGCAGATCCGGCAACACTATGACAACAAAAATATGCGAAATGCAAGTATAAAACAAAATACAATAAATGTTCGTGGAAGGAATGGAAACATTTTAAACGCTCTGCCGCTCCCGTTCGCGTTGTGCTGCTGCTTCCACTGTGATCTAATATATTTTAAATGAAATATTGTGCGAGTTTACGTTGATTTGTAATTTAAGACAAAGACGCGTTCTGTTTATTTTAATTGGCTTGAGTGTGTTACTTCCCGTGATTGCTTGCTTCAAATTGGTTGTAAACAACAAAACATAAGCGGCTGGCTGAAACGAAAATCAGTGGCTGTATTTTAATGCCGTTGCCCGAATAGAAAGTGCTACCGTCGCCGCAGCAAAAGTAATTTGCAAAAAATCAAAGCAAACGACAGCAAAGGCGGTGTCAGCAACGGTGGGTACGCCTCAGTCTTTGTCCAGACAATTTTAGCAACAGTAATAGGAAGAGCAGCAGCCACCCTCATTCGTATTCAGACAGCTGTAATAATATTTGTCGCTCGGGCCCCGCTGATTTGGAGAAACATCGCGTCTCTGCCGCTGCTCCCAGTACGGTTAATTTGAGCTAACGGTATTCTGTAATAACTAGAGCCGCTAACATTGTATCTGTTTGTGTTTGTAAATTGCGTGCGTTGCCGTCAGCCAACCTAACTTGCTCGCACGCTCTCTCTTTTTTGCTCACGCAGAGCCATACGTCACTCCGCGCCAGCCGTCGTCGCAGTTTGTAAGCGACGATGTTGCGTTTTTAGTGTCGACGCAGTATTCGATGTATTTGTTAGTAATTTCAAATTGTATATAAAAGTTTTTGGCCGTGCGCTTACGTGTCATATGATTTACCAAAAATAGACGAATAGTACAACAATAAAAACAAGCATTAAGGAGATACAACAAAAATGCAGTTGCTTTACTAGAGAAGAGACCGCCTGCGCCTGCGTCATTGTGCTTGTATATGGATAGGAGTGTGTGTAGGTTCGTCGGTCTTTAGTGTGCGTGTGTGTGTTTTAAAGCCGGCACAACGTCAGTGTGGTCAAACAGCTGAGACGGAGCTACAAACACATAGGCAACAGCAACAACCAAAACTGCTTTGACAACAACAGCAGCAACACCAAAAAAAAAAAAAAAAAATCGTGAACATGTATAGAATCGGTCCAATTGGACGAAAATCGAACTTCCATTCGCGCGAGAAATGTCTAATTGGACTCGTGCTGGCGACACTGTGCTTCCTTTGCTTCGGCGGCATTTTCCTGCTACCCGACAACTTCGGCAGTGAACGTGTACTGCGCGTCTATAAGCACTTCCAGAAAGCCGGCCCCGAGATATTCATACCGGCACCGCCGCTTGCAGCGCATGCGCCGCGCGATGAGGATCCTCACTTTATGGGCGATCGCCAGCGTCTGCAGCAAAAGATCATCGCCGAGCTGGGCGAAATACTTGACGAGCCGCAAGCGGTGGCGCAAGCAGCGGATGCTGCTGACGGAGCTGCCCAGGCGCCGGAACCTCTGCCAGCAGCCCAGCAAGAACATCCCGTGGAACTGAACGCAGCGCCGGAGACGGCCGATCATCAGCGGGTCTCCCTGCCAGCAGCGGATGACACCCCCAACAATAACAATAACAATGTGCCAATGGCCGAACAACAGTTAAAGATGCCAATGGGCTTGGGCAACGAGCTGCCGGCCGACCACGACGACGCAGGCGTAAAGGAGAAACGTCTGAAGGTGAAAGAGGTGAGTAAATCTGAATGGAATATCGAATAGGGCGAGTATGGAGTTCTCTCCATCTCCCTCTCCCTCTCTGTTTTGCTCAGTCGCTCGGCAACGCTGATAAGCCGCTTTTTCGGCGTGACGCTAGCTCCAATTCTTTCTCTCGTTCATCAAATTGAGCTTTTGGCCCGTGCCGCTCTATCAGCCGGCCTCGTGTCTTGTGCTTCCTCTTCTACACGCGTTTCTCCCACTTCCGTCGATGACGGATGCTGTGACGCCGATAACTCGTTGATGCGAAAACATTTGCACGAATGTGCACACCCATAATTATATAGTAGAATTTATAGATTCTTGTCGCCGACTGAATTTCGAATTGGAACTGCGGCAAAGCCGATGGAATACGAGCGATAAGCTTCGGCTCCTGTCCAAGCGCTACCTCAATTAAAGCAGATCGCGAGAGAGAGAGAGAGAGAGAGAGAGAGAGAGAGAGAGAGAGAGCAGGCGGAAGCGAAGAGGAGTGAAAACGCAGCCTCGTCCTAAATTGAAAACTGAATAATTGTATGTACATTTGGAGAAATTCCCCTCTCCATTTGACTAATTAAATATCGATGTTCCGCTCCTTGTTATCACTTCATCAGAAATCCGTTGAGCATGAACTCGTGCGTGTAGACATGCTCGCAATTACCCTGGAACAGAAACGAAATTCCGACTCGCTGATAAAAGTAAATTCGAGTAAAACATTTGCTATACGCATATGCTACATTCTCATGGGCGGGGCGGAGCGGCCAGGGAGGGACATGGCTAGCCTATTTCGGAACTTTAGACGTCTTGGCAGATGTTATGCTAGTTCTGGCCGTCGTTGGCATATGCCAAGAAGTGAAGACATTTTTCTTTCTGTGCTTTCACTTTGATTCTCTCCCTCTCTTCTTCTCTGTCTTTCGCTGTGGTGTTCTCTTACCTTTAGTTGCTGTCTCAGTTGTCTTCTATTTTTTGCTTGTTACGTTACGTCCCACTGACCTATAATTCTAGGCGCTCAAGTTTATTAAGTAAGACAAAACATTCTTAATCGCTGTGAACAAATTCAGTAATCCGAGCAATAAAAAAATCCGCAAAGCAAAAGTGAAAACAATAACAAAGCCACCACGGACAACAGCAACAACAAAAACAACAACAAGAAGTAGAAGAAGAAGAGCACAAAACGCAAGATCGCAAGAAACAATAGCGACTTGATGAGTCTACACTTTCTGCGCCATAATAAAACCTCAGTTCAGTAGCGACTCCGACAACACGCGCCGCAATTTGACTAGCACGCAGAGTTGCGACTCATATGTAAATACTAAAAAAAAAAAAAGCAAAATATAGATAAAAAGTTGTGTCTTAAATTAGATAATTGACTTGGTAAATATTTGCAGGCTGAGAATATTCGCAGGGGAATCTAGCAAAGAGTATGCCCAAGTCGGTGCGCGCAGCTCATCTCAGTTTGAGCTATTCCCTACTCTGCTCTGGCCTGAGCTGAGTCCGCGATGGAATTAATTACGAGCCATTAAGTTTGTGCTGTTGCTGTAAAGATCAGTAGCTTACGATTCTTCTATGTGTAGCACCCAAATATCCACGGGATTCTTCGAGATTTCACTTTTTGTATGGCCTAGACGTGTTTCAGTTGACCGTAAGCCAACTCTATCTAGAATCGTTTTTGGCTTATAATGGGGCCTTTCAGAATTTACGAGCGCCAGAAGCGAATTGTTGAGCTTCTGCCGCAAAGAATAGAACGCTTTGTCTTGAGAATTCAGAGATTGAGAGATTTCAATGTAGGCCAGTTTTCCCTCTCTTTCTCCAGCAGCTGATCGATCATGGCAGAATCGGCTGTCCCAACATCAAGTTCAGCGTTCGGCGTGCCCAGCCACGCCTTTGGTTACGCCTGCCTCAAGGCGTTCGACCTTCTTGAGGTCAACGACTTGCCGTGAATGTGAGTAGGCCGGGTCTTGTAGAAAGTTGTCGTGCGAAGGATAAAGGAAGAGCCCGTATTGGCTGGGTCTTCCCGTTTCTCCCCTTGCGGGAGTTCCCCCTCATTGAGCCAATCAAATGGATCATATTACCCGGCTTTCGGCTAGTTTATTGCTTATCTTCGTACAATCAATCGAAGCGGAAGTTTTCAAGAATTTCGCATCAAAAAATTTCATCTGTTTTCTTGGATGGAATGCTGGAATGCCACGTTGTTCATTCAGCGGTTCATTCGAGCGGTCGGAAAGCTAAACAATTGCTTTTGTTTTTGGAATAGAATAAAAATAAACGAGTTTGCCGCCCGGCGTTGGTCACGATCAGGCAATTTGAAGCTAGCTAGTAAACAGTTAGATTATTTCTATTGAATTAGCGGAGAATAGCTTAGATGCTATATATATACAACACGCTCCCATCGTTTGCATTTGAAGAAATGTTTTTAATAGCCAGATCTACGAATGCGTATATCGATTAGTATATTCGATCTTCTATGACTATATAGATCAACAGCCAGTTGGTACTATCGATTTATATAGTATCATTGCGCTAATTGCTTTTTAACGGGTCTAGTTGAGCATAAAAGGCTCGGGGGCTATGCATTAAAAAGTAATTTCTCAGCTGGCTTAAATATATAGATGTAGATTATATAAATAATAGCCATGTATGGAAATGTTTATGGCCTGCTCGGAAACGCTTGATTGCTTGGAGCGTGAGCTGCTGCGAGTGAGAGCGAATTGTTTTGGCTCGAATCAATGGCTCAAATATATATTCATTTGTCTATGCTCGGTCTTTCATCATGCTCACTGTGGGCTGGTGGCCTCATTTTGGAGACAAGCCATGGTTAATGTAATCATTGCGTACACACACGCACACACACACACACGGGGCACACCTGCTCTGTTGTTCTCTATGAGAATTGCTGTTTGTTTTGGGCCGGCGGTGACATTTAATTGGCCAAATGCGAACGGGCTTGGCTTTCACAAATAGCGCGCAACAATTCTGTCTTTCAATCGTGCCATGCATGCAGATGACTGCGACTGACAGTCAGACAGACGGCCGAGAGGAGAATCTAGCAACAACAACATAATCCGATCGATTGGTGTCAGCAGCGCTTGCAACACTCGCCGCAAACAGTTGCATTGTCTACAATTCCAAAAACAAAAAAAAAAGAAAAAAAAATTTCGAGGCTGCCTTCATACATACATGCATGCAAACACATGTCGAATGGCTGTTCAGGTGGTCGCATATTTGAAATAGATCAAGATTTATAAATAAATACTTTGCGAGCAACAAAGAGGCAGAGACAAAAGAACTTCTTCTTCGAAGCACAGATCAATGAGACCGGACGGTGGCTAATTATATATGGGAATAGTCATTCGATATTCGCCTCATAAATATGTAGAGAGAGAATTGTGTCTTTTACATAAATTTCGTAAAAGCCCTCTTCGCCGATCGCCGCTTAATTAAGTCGATTTGAGTAAAAGCTGTTAATATTTGTCAGCGGCGGCAAGGTTAAACCGCACTAATTTGTGTTGCAAATCAAGTCTCCCCACCCCCTACCCCCTCCCTCCACTGACCCTCGGCTGCTTGGTTCGCATGGCATATGACCTTTTCATACCTGCCCCAGCAACAACAACAACAACAACGGCCAGAACGGGCCACGCGCGCTCTCGACCGCGCTGCAGAACGGCGACGCGGCAACTGGGCAACTGGGCGGGCAGCAGAAGCATCTGCCGGGATGGAACATTGGCGTGTTCCGTTGCCAGAGCGTTCCCTTGCGTAGCGGCAAGCTCGAGCGCAAGCTTTTGGTCTCCCAGCTTTTTGGCGCCAAAACTCGCGCGCGGCCAACTTAATTTCTTGCTTTCGGCGAAAGCTCATGCGCTGCCCGAGCGGGTACATTGGCTGAGTGAGAGGCTCTCTCGCCTTACCCACTGTGTCTTCTCTTTGAGACTCATTCGATTCATCCTCTCCTGGTTAGAGTGTTGGCGGTGCGGTCTGGCCGGGCTGCTCGTTTCCCATTCGACAGGCAGCAACTCGTTGCGACTCGCCTCTCGACTCAATTCGTTGGGCACGAACGCCGTTCGGCTGGCAGTCGGACGGCGTTCGGCTGTCGCTGTTGGGCGTCCAGCGTTGGCCCCAATGGCGCCGTTTGGCCGCCTGGCCGCCTGGCCGGTCCGTCTGTTTGCTTCGCTGGCTTCTTGTGTTGATGTTTTGCTCTGGCGCGTTTAATGTCTCGTCTGCACTGAAAGCGTCAACTCCACACGCAGCATTCGCACGCGCGCGACTCGATGTCAATCGGGCTCTTCCACGTTCCGCCATCTCTCGC
>JABVZY010000402.1:2919958-2935263 GCA_020883555.1 Drosophila nannoptera | reverse complement strand
TCTGTTCCTTAGATGAGTCTATTCAGCGCCTAATCACCAGAGCAATCATCGCTCAGCCGGCACGCGCCGTAATAGTCCCCAGCTCACATTAATGGAATCGTGGAATTATTATTGCACGTAAGTTGACTTTCACAAGCCATAAAGTCGAAAATCGTGGCGGGTGAACGCATTGCTGATTTCAAAATAATGGCCTTAATCAAGGACCCAATGAGAGCACAATCAGGCACTTGCAGCAAGCCGGCTTTGCCAATATTATGGCCAATGAACAATAAAAAACGGTACTCAGCTCTTAAAGCTCATGAACCGGCTGTGAATCGAACTGCCTGCAATCCAAATGCAATGGGCCAAGAGTTCAGCCGGGCCAAGCAGCGGGCGGGCCGACGAACGATGGGTGGAGGGTGGCAGGGGGCGGCATGGGGGGGGCTGGACGATTTGCGAGAGTGCACTCAGAAACTTTTACCATGTGCAACTATTCGAAAGCATGTGTATAGAAAATCCTCGACTAAACTGAACAGCCACAAAGCGAAAAGGCCCCCAGGCAGCCGAGCAAGTAATAAAGGCGGCCCTCGGCTGGCGCATATGCTTATGGAGCACTCGCCGGGAACTTGTCGCAGACGCATACTATTTCCATTGAAGGGATATAAGCGGTGGGCTCTCCTCTATGAGGGAGTTACAGTTCGACGTGAAATCGCCCGTAATATAAGTTTCAGCTAATGAGAGCTCCAGTAGCTCCAGTAGCTCGCCAGCTAATCATAGAGAGCCAGCCCCACCTCGCCCGCTCCAGTCCAGGCAGACTCGGCTGGTGCACTTAAGTGCTCCGAGGCATGGACTTGGACGCAGTTTCGTGTAGTTATCTGTGAAAAACTTGCGCACGTTTGGGCTGCCAAAATGGCTCTCAAGAGTTTTCGATGCCCGGGCACAATAACTCATGCGAAGTTCAAGGCTGGAACGCATCCAACATGATTTGTGGCCAGCCAATCGCGGATTAGCCGTAGCGGTCACGAGGTCAAAGGGGAGCGGGCGCCTTCATACTCACAATATGTGTCTGTTGTCAGACGATCGATGGTGTCCTGCTTCAATTTGGAGTTCTTCTTGCCCATTGTGTGGCCGTCGATGAGATGGCTGGCTGGCTGGCTCCCGGTCGCTGCGGCTGCGGCTGCTGCTGCTGCTGCTGCTGGTGGTGGGTCTCAGGCGGTGGTTGCTTAGGCTGCTCGGCGCAGCGCTGCGATGGGTCAGCAACGGGCAGCCTGCTAACGTTAACAGGTAATTGGAGGCGCGTGTCTTATCCCGACTGGCTGTTGCTTAGATCTGAAAGGACAAGTGACATGAGATTAAAGATATGTATGCATCGCTGCTGCTGCGGGGAGCCCGCCACATTGCCATGGCGCAATGTCATCCATCATGCACCTGCCTTGGTCAGGCCCACGCTCACGCCAACGCCCACGCCCACGCCCACGCCCACGGCCGGTCCCACACTGCCTAAGCGACAGCTGCGCTGATGAATAGCTAAAGCTACTTTGATATTTAAGCGTGTCAGAGCCGGTTTTATGTATAGGCAAATCTGTGTGTGTGTGTGTGAGAGAGAGTGTGTGTGTGTGCGCCGTCCCAGCCCCGAAAAGCACGGCTACGCTGAGCACGTCAACATCCAGGGACATCTCACAATAGCGACGAATGCCAAAAGGAGCTGCCGTCAGTCACTCATCCAGCCAGCCCGTCAGCGACTCGGCCACCTGATACTCTACCTGAAAGCTATGCACGATGAATCATTCCGGTTCCTCGAGATCTAATCCAGCTCCAGGTGGAATTGATAATATGGAAACTATTTTGGCAGAGTATTGCGGGGTCGTGCCGAGTTGACGGCCTTCACGAGTTTAGTTTAATTATTTTTAGATCCAAGTATGTTAAATAGAAATTGAGAGATTCTAGGTGAAGGGCATGTCGGGGCCTGCTTGCGGCAGCTGGAGAATGCCTCTGGTGTGCTCCTGTTTGTTTTCTTTACCTTTGCGGTTGCAGCAACAAGGACAATGCCGTGGAGGCTGTCGGTATGGATGGCGGCAAGTTTTGCAATAAAGTTATGTAATTAAAATTTTAATTTTAATCTCGACCAAGTTTCGTGCGCAAACTTTTGTAATTCCTTTTGTTGCGCAATTTCGGGCGACTCTTTAATTGACTTTCAATTGCCAATTGGAGCTAAGTGCCGCGCGGCACGACGAGCATATGTGCCACCTCTCCCCCGCCCTGTCGCTCTCTCTTCCACTCGTGTGTGTGGCATTAGGATGCAAGAATCATGATTTATGCACGCCGCCGCCATAAAGACTCAGAGCCCGGACATAATTAGGAGCTGCCGCAGCAAGTGCCGCACAAATCATAAACATTTAACTGAATGACAAATTGGATGGAGCCGGCGATACGCAGACATAAAGTATGAGTCTGTCTCAGCTGAGCAAGTCGCTCTCCTCTCCCTCTCTCCCTCTCTCTCACCCTCTCTGTCTCTAGCTCGCTAGCTTCTTTTATTCTATTTCCCTCCCTCTCTCACCCATTGTTCTCTCGACTACCTCTTTCTCTGTCTCCTTTCCGGCTTCCCTTTCTCTCTCTCCCTCTCTCTCTCTCCTGCTGGCCATCCCATTGTGTACTGCCGCCTATTTCATATTCCATTTCGCATTGGCTGCTCGCAAATTTTACGAGTTGCGGACAAATTTGATGGCCACGTCGGATGGCCCAGCAGCAGGCATCCCTTACGGAATCTCCTGGCGCTGGTCGCTGGGCATTGGGCCCGGCACAAGCACCTACAACTTAACGCGAATCCTCCACGGATGTTACCCCCCCACTGGAAATACGCCTGCCCCGCCCGAATGGCCATAAAATGGACTGGCCCAGTAAATCAAATTTGGCTGAGGCACAGCCAAAAGATTGGAAGATGCATAATTAAGGGCATTACAGCACTCACACCACATTAACCCGAGCCTCCTGGCAAGCCCTTCCACTTAAGGTCGTTCTATGCGATTCTCATGCAGATACGAGTATGCTCTTCCCCCTGATATTACTTCTATATACATTGCTTCTCTCTTCCTTTTCTTGCTCTCGCAAGACTTATGAATTATCACCTTCAATTATGATTGAATATGAATATATATGTATATATCTAGAGTGACTTCGGCCCATTACAAATATAATATATTTCATCTCTAAATGAAGTTCTCTCTCTCTCTCTCCCTTTCTCTCTCTCTCGCACTCACTCCGCTTAGCCACTTGACTTCATAAGTGTGGAGCATTTGTCGGCAAGCCCTGAGCAGGCACGTACTTCCCTTCTGAAGATATGAAGTTGTAATGAGAACGGCTTTCGTTTACAGTTAAAAGACAAGAATTATTAAATTATGCAACATTTTAATTACTGCTAGTAATTCCGTAATATTCAGTTCAAGCCGGCAGCAGGCAGCAGGCAGCTCCAGGATGGGCAAATAGACTGCATTTCGCTCTGATAGTTTCCAAGGCTCATTAGATATGTACGCCTAATGGTCGGGCCGCATATGCACATAGTATATTTATGTGGCCTGGGCGTGGGCGTGGGGCGAGTATGTATTTAGCCGCCCAAGGAATAGCCGCCTGCTCGAGTAGGTAAACATAAAGGACAAATGATGCGCAACCGAGACAAGCTTGGGGCCCAGGCGAATTGCCTCGGAAACAGACGGACATAGACAGGCCGACAGACGGACAGAGGGACAAAAGCGGACAAAGTCGGACCGAGACGGACGGCGCATCTTGAGCATTGCCTGTGATGCAATTGCTAACGAGGTGGCCCAGTCGCGCGGCTGGCGGAAGTTGTTTGTGCCAAAGGCTCTGGCCGTCTGGCTCTGTCAGGGTAGGAAATTGAAAGGAAAGAAAATTAAACATACTTCGGGGCCACGGACAGGTGCAGGTGCAGCTGTAGTACACTGAGTCAGGTCTAAGCGGGCAGCTTTCTCCTTCGGCTGGGTCGGGTATTACGCGATTTCCGGCTAGCCTTAAATGTATTTGAACTTTCGCTCGGCTACGTGCGTCAAAATTATATGGCATTGCTGTTGGCGTCAACATTTAATTGAATAATTGCCAAACGACTTGTAAACAAGTTAGAAGACTAGTCCGCAACTTTGCCCGACGAGTTCGTATGCCAATTTGTTTTGGCCAACGTCGCCGAGGCACTAACAGGCCACCGGCCCAGCCGAGCGGCTCTGACGTGGTTACTCAACAAAGCGCACACACACACACGCGCACACAGCGACGTGTGTGTAACCTGTCCCGGGGAAGTCTTGGGGACTCGCCGGCAAAGTTCATCCAACATGGCTCATGCGAATAACTCAAATGCCAGCTCAGCGAGTCAAAATCTTTGAATTTGATTAACTATGTGGAATGCACGCAATTCACAGCTACCCAAATGCTACAAGCCCCATGTAATTGGATCAGATGCCCGCAGGCCGGGGGGAGCGACATGCCAGGACACAGTTTAGGGTATCCGGGCGATGAATCAATTTGCTATAAACTGGCCTGATGTAACTCCCCACATATATATAAAGTTGTCTTAATGTACTTAACGGAGCGGGGGGAGCGGCGGGAGCGAGGTCGGAGCGGATGCAGGACATCTGCTTGGCTGAGGGTGTCCCGGCCAGGCATAATCCGAGTCGCTTGCAGAATATGACTATGTCTTTGCGAGTATATCACATGGAATGGCGGGTCAAATTGAAAGAAGTGTAGCAATTAATTGTAATCGGCTTCCGAGTTCATTCGAAAGTTCACGAATAGACTCAAACTTTTTGATACAAATGAAGCTCCCTTGGCCAGGGCAGAAGTTCGAACTGTGCCGCAATAGAGAGACAAGTTCGAGTGTGCCTCGATCTTGGCCAAGTTTGTCATCAATTCAATCAGCTGCGGCCTCATCAGGCTGATTTGAATTTAAAGGAAGAATATGCCCCCGGCCGAGGCATTTAATAATGCAATCTTCGGCTGAGTGCAAACATTTCCTCGTTAATGTCAATCCGCAAATATTGGCATGGCCCGTTGTGGGCCTGCAGTCCCCCTGGCGCTGCCTGGTTCTTCGAATTTCTAAGCATGGCACACGTCTCAGTCCTGGCCAAGGCCCAACTAATTGCCTTATGCAGACACCAGGCAATGCTTTTTGGGGCCTGGCTAAAGGTCGTGGGTGCCGTTGGGACTTTGCCAAGCAGCCAAAGGCCGCATGCAGCAGCTCCCCCCCCCCCCTCCCTCCTTTTTTTTGCTGTGATTGCACTCTTCAGGTCTGGTTATTAACTTTTTCAAGTTCTTGTTCGGCTTGCGTTAAGAAATGCAAATTGCGAATTCCGGAATCGCGCAGACTGTGTAAGTCATATAATCTGTGAGTGTGTGTGTGTGTGTGTGCGTTGTTCCACATGCCGTACATCGTATATAATTATGTGGGTGCAGAACTCAAATAACTAAGTCGCCCACACAAGTTATTAGTACTGCAAATAAAGTCCATCTAATAGTCTTTTAGATGCGACAGCAAAAACTTTGCGCTCTTGTCCAAAGTTCAAACATTCCAAGTGAACACTCACCCACACACACACACATACGGAGATAAGCCCGAAGAGCGTTTGCCGCCCCGAAAATGTTTCAGCACATGTGTTTGGCTATTAACTTGCGCTGTAAATTATGCAAAATCCCAAACAACAGAAACTTGGATGAAAAACAACGCCAACTCTGGCGGCAGCTAGAACGGCTAGATACAAGTTTGCGCCGCACACAGATACACACGCCCATCTGTACGGGTGTGTGTGGGGAGAGACAGAGACAGAGGGCCAGCAGAGGACGGCCAAAGGAGGAGTCCGCTGCGGCAGCGGACCCGACATACGTGAGCCGAAACATTTACATAACCTCCTTCAGTCTGATTTGATTATATTCATTCAATTTCGTAAGCCACGCGGGCCCAGCGAGCAGCAGCAGCAACAGCGGCGACAAAGCGCAACAGAAGTGAAGACGAAGCGCAGAGAGCTGAACACCCAGAGGCAGCATCACATTTTTCTCGAACACCTTTTGCTGTTGCCTTTGCCGAACGCAAGCGAGGTGGGAGAAAAATTGAATATTTTAACAGACAACGGGGTGTGTGTATGGGTGTGTGTGTGTGGGTGTGTGGGTGTGTGGGAGTTCGGGTGTGACTGTTATCCTTTATGGCTTGCCTGGGCAGTCTATTAGACTGGCTCTTTGCACAACTTAAGCAGCATTTGGCCAGCAGCTATCCGTCTCTATCTAACAGCCCAAAACACTTGCCACCGCCCCGCCCACTTTGGTAATATTTGGGCCATGTTATTTTGTGTCGTCGTACCTCTCTCTATTTGACTAAGTAAGTCGTTAAGTTGTCAGACTCGTTTTTCAGTGTGGTCTCCCTACGCTTGTCCCTTTGTCAGTCCGTCTGTCTGTGTGTCTGCTTCTCTCTCCCTCTCTCGCTCTCCCTCTCTCCCTCTCGTTTGTGTTTTATTTAGTTGTATGCGTGCGGGGGTGTGTGAGTGTGGCTTTATCAATATAGCAGCCGCGTTCTCTAGTCCGACATCGCCTGATGTCTGCATATTTCGGACCAACATTTTTTATTTCCACGTGTCACCAGAAAAAAAACTCAGAAAAAATGCAGAAAAAAATGCAGAAAAAAAGCAGCCGCCAACATGTATAAATCGAGTGGCGAAATATTAATGAAATCTTGCAGAGACTTGAATGGGAAAAAGTTCACAGAATTATCAATTGCTTGGATAAATATACCTTACAGCGTCGAGGCGAGCCGGACGGCAGCGAAGCACACACAGAGTCTGGCCCGCTGGCAAGCTGGCTCACACGCACACACACACACTCGCACAGTAATATGTGAAAGAAATGTTTTGGACTTAAGAAACACGCTGCATGCTGTTTGGGAGCTCGCTTTTGACTCCGACGAGGCGAACCGGCAGCCCTCGTGTTCCGTACGTGGCACGGTCTCAAAATCAACTGAAAAGCTTCGGTGCGCAATCAACAGTAGGTCGAATGTCCTTGTTGATACCAGCGACGAGGACGCACAACGACGCCAGCTCGACTCTCGTTCACTGGAGTTGAAGAGACGCGCGCTGCGTTCGGCACAGGCGGACATGCTCCTGGAGCGAGCTTTCATACGATTGCCGAAAAAGCGCGCTGCCTCATTCGGGGCCACAGCAGCCGCAGTCGCAGCCGACGCTTCTGCCAGGGCCGCAGCCGACGTCGCTGCAGTCAGCGTTAGCTAAAGCAACACTGATATCGCCGGAATAGCTTAAATAAACAGCCAAATGCTTCATTTATTCTCTGCCAGCCGAACGGGGCAAGAAAGCGCCGCACAAAATCCGCCAGAAGCCTGGTCACACTGCATACAAATGAGCTCGGCCTGCCGCATGCGATGGATACGGGGGAAGTTGAGGAGGAGCATCTGATGCTTCAGCTTCCATTCAACGCTTGGCTTATGAACCGCTCACAGTTATCGTTCTTGGGCTGGACCAAAGCGAGCTCTGTTCTTGAAGAGATCTAAGGAGAATTGTTGAGGGATTCAAGGCCCACATTCATCGATGTAGACTCCCGGAAGTCCGGGTTCCATTGGAGCTTCTTTCATTGGGGATTCCCATTTATCATTATGGGAGTAATTTGAGTGTTCGATATGTAAAAATTTTCCTAAATCAGGGATTTCCCCTGCCCCCACTCGAGTGTGGCCTGCGGCTGGCCATTCGGCGGCTCCAACCAGTCTGGCGGAGGCCGCAATGGGTCGTCATTTATTTCGATCACATTTGATTAGAGTTTTCTTTTGGGCCGCTTTTTCAGGTCTTAATTTGCTTAAAAATAATACTTGATTATGCACGACTCGGCGTATACGCTATATTATCGCGCTAATCAATCTAACAGGCAAGAGCGGGGAAATTAATGTGTGTGTGTGTGTGTGTGTGTGGGTGTGGGTGTGTGTTGTTTTTTGTCTCAGCTCTGCATGAAGGCTAAGCAAAGGCACAGGCTTAAAAATAAGGCACATAGACTTAGACCCGAAGTAATTGACATTACGAGCGTTAACTCCCCCACTCTCGCGGCGCCTCCACCCGACCAAGGGACTGGCCCTCGGGCTCATCATTAAACAGCCCTTGCGGCAGGCAGCTTTGGCGCTCTCTGGCTCTCGCGCTCTCTCCGCTCCAGCAATTCACCCAAGAGGAGCTTTTCGTCCGGTTGAAAGCTTTAAGCTTTTGACCGTTAGACCAAAGTTTATGCCCATCTTTGGCGCCTGCCCCACAGCCAAAAGGAAACAAATACAACCCAGATCTTATCCAGCTAATCGCATCTAATAGGCTGCGGCTTCTCCGTGGCAGCCGCTTCCTGCTCTTTGTTGAAAATCCAAGCAAATTAAAGAAAAGACGAATAACGGATTTAAAGGATATCCAAAAAAAATATCTGACTTCACCCGATTGCGTTGACTAGGGAAATAATCCGAAAATGATTTGTAATGGGAGATTTATATACCAATCGAGCTACGAAAATTCTTATTGGAATATCTCCCATTTGACTCGGGCCCAATAAGCCCAATTAGTGAAAGTGTCCTTTAAATGTTTATTTGGCATCTATTTGCAGCCCCATCTTATGCAAAGGTAATTGTAGCCCTCCTGTAAGACTAATTGAATGCGCAATCAAAGATGCAGCACAAGTCAATTGTAATTACAGACCCAGCCCCTCCCCCTCGCCCCTCTTTGCTTTGGCGGATTCATTAAATGGGAGCGAAAGGGTGCAACTCGTTTTTGGAAAGTCAAGTCTTGAGTCAACACGATCCGTGGGCAAAATAACAGCATCTGAACTTTTACCTGCACCCACACACACACACACACACGCACACCCACACACACACAGCTCCCCTCCATTTAATTATTCTCATTAATGCATGGCCCGGCGCCCATCTGCAACGGTCTCCAGTCTCCGGTGCAGGCTCGTGGTCTCTGTTCTCCGGTCTCTGGTCTCTGGTCTCTGCTTTCTGGTCTATGGTATGCGGGCCTCCTCAGCCCGAGTCTGGGCCTGGCCTGGGCCTGGGCCATGTTTGCGCCATATCGTTTAGCTGCCTCAAAGCCATTGTTAATTAGTGCACCGACCTTGTCGTAATTAGTGCACACTGCACTCCCTGCACAACAGGCTGCCCGGCCGAGTGCCGGTGCCGGCCCAACCGCAGAGCCTAAGCCGGCGAAATTTCCGTCGAGTTTATGGCAAACGCCGCCGCCGGCGGCAACAACATTCGGACAGCCGGCCAGGCGGAGCGTGTTTATGTAACTTGGCTGTCACCGCTCGGTGGCCAGGGCCAGAGCGTTGAGGGCGGCCGCAGCTGGTGCTGGTAATGTATCAGAGCTGAGCTCATAAGCCAGCAAATTCGCATAATAAGTTTAGCATTAGCCGCAGAAGAGCCGCTTAGCCCAGCGCAATGCAATTGTCGTTTGGCTAATGGAGCCGCCCAGGCGCCTCGGCCAGCCCAAAAGCCAAGCCGGCCGCGAGGCGGCTAAAAATAGCAGCCGGCCATCCGACTCGCATGCAGCCAGCCATCCAGAGCCGGCCATCGATGAGCCCAGTTCCATGTTTGTATCCCCACTCGACGGCCAATTATGAGAGGCGGGTGGATTTACTCGTCATTCATTATAGTTTCATAAGCCCCACCAGCGGATCGGGAGCGTGGCGAGAGTCTAGCTAGATACACCTTCCATCAGAGGAACAAGGAATGGGCTGGAAGTGCAGCTATTAGGGGTTATGATTTTGCAGGGTATCGAAATGAGTTTATCAATTGCATTGGGGGCAAATATTTTGGCGGGGTGTCGGGGCATTAGGGTATTGCATTTGCTGCACGCACGTCTAGACGTTGAATGGCTTATGCTCCAGTTGATGCAGCTGGTCAATTTCGTGGCAATTGAAGGGCTTACCCGAAATATGGAAATGTCTCTAATGCGGGAATCTAATAAATTATGGCGGGCTATCGCAAACAAGAGATAAAGAGAGTCTCGCATTACGGCCAGAGACCAGAGCTAAGCTCATCACGTATATATATCTTTGCTTTGTGGCAGCCACGCCCCTTGCGGACTCTTGCTGGCAAAAGGCAGACAAATAAACGAAGGGCTCTAATCGAATGCCCGCTCTGAATAATGGAAGCGAGTATATATGCACGATGCTCCGGCCAAGGTCATAAGTTCAGATCGGAGAGTCCCATTTAGATGTGTCGATCGAGCGGGCATCAGCCAGGCGAACTCACTCCTGTCCCATACTAACTGTAGATTTTCCTCGAAGAGAACAATTATCATGGAAATGATGATCATTTGGGCCTTGTGCGGCAACGTTTGAGCGTGGAAATCAATTTGGCTTAAATGGATTTATGTGGTTTGGCTTTCGCAGTCTGCCAGTCTGCCTCGCTTTATGACCTTCCCACTCGTTCATCCTAATGCCGGCCAGCTGTCTGTTCGCCTTGCGTGAATATTGTAAAATTCAAATTAAAAACCAATTAAAGATTTCCTGGCGCAGTCAAGGCTCCAGGCCCCGCCCGCCCGAACACCCCCGCGCGCTTCGAATCTTTGTGTGGCTCGTCGAGAATTAACTGCACGTAAAAAATTTACGCGCCGGCCATAATTAAGCGACTAATTATTTAATTTGTTGCGTGCCGCTTTCGAATTTGGCAAATGGTTCGACAGCGATGCAAACGAATTCAATGGGCGTGGCCGCATTAGCCTACACAACATAATTATTAAGATATGCCCGCGAAATGGAAATAAATGAATGGACGCACTGCAAAGTGGTTTTAAACACACACACACACACACACACACATGGCCGCATGCACGCGAGCCCACACTCAGACACACACGCACACCCGCTCACCCGCCCGCATAATGTGCTCTGTGTGTGTTTAAAGCAGCCATCCGGGATCTGGTTGAAGCTGACTGGGCGAGGGGCACGGATGGGCATAAAGTGGCCGGCGAGCAGGCAACTGGCTCCGGGGCCAGAGCCCTGACACTTGCTGAATGCCGGCGCCAGCACTGGCCGCCCTTTAATGTCGGACCCAGGCGATGAGCTCAACGCGCTGTGTTAACCAGGGCGTATACGTTATATTTGGGACAGGCAAAGCACAAACAGATTGCCTCGCTCCGTCTCCCTCCGTCTCGCTCCCCGCCGGCCCTGGCAGCCGCAATTGTTTTCAATTGTCACGCCATTTCGTTTTGAATACGCCCACAAGCTTGCAGCTCGCATTCATTGACTCCAACAGCTGCAGCTCAGCGAACTTTATGCCTCAGGATTGATATGGCTGGGAGGCATTGAATGAATCTCATGGATGAGCGACTCTTGGGCCAGACATGCGCCGGAAGTGAATGCCTTGATGAATACATTCTAAGCGAACAGAGGTCACAGAGGTCTCGACTTGCCGCTGATAAAGTTCGTGTGGGGGAATGGACGAGAAGCTCGCCCCCCCCCCCCCTCCCCGAAAAAAAAGGGATAAGAGGATTCTTGGGAAGAAAGAATTGGCACTGCCCCAGCAAGTTCATCCCACAGAATGTGCCCTCTGGCACGTCTTGGCGCTCGCGCTCCCTTAATGACCAGGTGCGACCCGATCCAGTCAATTGTGGCAGTAATCAGGCTACTTATTTAGGACCGCGTCGATGCAAAGGCACAATCTATACGAGCACATATTTATGCCCACAGCACACAATCGCAGAGGCGCACACTCGCGCACACTCGCGCACACCCGCGCACACTCGCGCACAGTCATGCAGGCAGCTGTGTTCTTCTAGGCATAATGTGCTGTCAGCGAGAGGTAGTTAACGGCATGTGAGCCAAGTGGCCGCCACCCGGAGCAGGGCAGCCAGAGGCTGTAGCTCTGGAAGGTGTCTGGCCCAGCCAGCCACTATTTTCCTCAACAGCCCCCTTGCCCCGTTGCCCCGCGCTGCTCCCTTGCCATGACGTCCCCAGGGCCGTCTCGCCGTCTCACCCAATCTCAAGCTCTCTGCGTCGTTGGCTGCGATAGCTCCGAGTAAACAGCATTCGAGTGTAGTGTAAACAATCATTGACCTCGTTCATATTTCTCGGGGCGCTCATTTGCCTTTGGCCCCAGCAGCAGCAGCCCGGCCTCGTCCCGCCCTCAGCCAGAGAGCTGGCAAATGATGGCGACGATGACGGCAACTTAGCCCGGGCACAATTAAAAATTGTTGTTTAGTTTTGCTAGTTGCTTAGTTGGCCATGTCCACAAGTTCTCCGTGCTTCTTGGCCAAACACCATTGACAGTCTGCAGTTTGAAATCAATTAGCCCCGACTAGCGACAGTTACAGCTGAGAGTGTGTGTGTGTGTGGCTGCGGGTACAGTTGACAATTCGATGGGTCGGTGGGTCGGTGGGTCGAGCTTGTAAGCCGTGTGTTACACCAATCAAAACCCAATGAGTTCTTTGCTTGGCCTTTTGGCAAATGATGATGAGTACAGGAAAAGCACAAAGCAGACAAGCCAAAGGCCAAAAGAAAAGAACAAGGGCAACGAGAAATGAGCAAAATCACGATACTCTCTCACTAGCAAAAAGAGAAGCTCACACACACCCACACCCACACCCTCACCCACATCCTGCCACGGCACGCCGAACAGGAGATGCCCTTTCCGCTGATCCCAGCGGCTGCTGCAACTTGGTCAATGGGCCCCTTCCAGGCGTCGCAGGCGGCGCGATGTAGGCGTGGCATCCTCGGCGAGGGTATGCGATATAAGAAACGTTGAGCGGCTTGTTTGCAGCAGCCTCATATCCTGCTATCGAAGCAGGCAATCAAGGATAACGCGCATTATACTGCGTCCAACCGTCTTCTTCGCACCCCCGCCTCCCCCCACCCCATCACCCCTCGCACACACACGCATTGCTCTACGGCCATATGAGCTGGGTGTTTGCGTCGTTGAGACGCCAGCATAGCGCTGGTTTAGCATTTTTATGCGCCCCTTCCGCCCCTTCCGCCGCCCCCCCGCCCCGCCTTCGCCTACAGAGACATTATGTAGTTGGCTTTATCGCAAACGATTTGCCAAACACAATATGACGACGACCAGTTCCAAATACAGAAGGCTGGCAAAATTCAACTCCACGGCCCGGGGTAGGTTCAATAAGCAACCACAGAAGCTCGCACGCACACACTCGGGCCCATCGGCTGGCGGCTGACAGGCGACAAAAGTGTCGATTTGCCACTGGCAAATTGTCGTCTGCTTTTAATTCAATTTCCCGATTCCCACCCATGCCCCTTGCTCTGAGACAGAGAGAGAGAGCGAGATTGATAACGGATCAGGACCCCCCGTCCATCTCGGGTCCGACGAGCACTTCTTGAAGCCAGTCCCCAATAAAGTCGGGTAAGATTTCGCGGCTGAATGGTTCACATGTGCTCTCTGTGTGGTGGGTGGACCGGCCCTTTTCGGCAGCTGCGGCAGCCGTCGCCATAGACACTTTTGTAGTCGCTGGCAGCTTTGTTTACTTGACGCCGGTGACTTTAGGGTCTACCGTCTTGTCGAGCAGAAAATGCGAAACAACACGAGAAACAACAATGAGCCGCGCCGGCTGAGTAATGTGGCGCATCCAGCCGATACCCTGGAAAGATTTATTGATCTGGAAGGATTGAATATGCCCTGCTCTATGCCTGCCTCAGCACACCCCAGTACCAGCAAATCAAAGGCAAGTCCGAATCATAGTTTCGTTACGTAAAGCGGGAGGATTAGGGTGTCCTTTCGGCTCCTTTTCGCCTGAGTACATTGTACTCCCCCCTCCCTCCATTCATTCACTCTGCTGATTTGCCGGAGAAATTGATTTCGTGGCCATTGCCAAGATCTAGCACGTGCTCCCCACTCGGCTAGGGGCCAGGGCTCTCTAACATATGAAACGTCGACGACATATATGAGACATTTATTACATTCTGCATGGCAAGACTGTGCGCTGAGCAATTCATATTGTGAACTCAATCCGATTGGCTTGGCTGTCCGTCCCCCATACAGAGAGAGAGAGAGAGAGAGAGAGGCGGAGAGATAATTTTGCTTAACTAAGCAAGCTCCGATTTCGACTGGATATTCGGCAAATGTGTCAGATTTTCAATTCATTTTTGTTTCTATAATAAGTTCCCATTAATTCACCCAAGCAAATTTCCAGACTTCTAAAACGCGAAGCGAACTGCAACTTCTCTACACCACGTTCCGCAATCCAAATTCGACGAATGGAATTGACTCAGATGACCCCGGCGCGCATGCGCCGGCTATACGAGCGGGCCCAGGATCTGGTGCGAGAATTTTACGAGTCGATGCTGATGATCACGATCAATTTGCTGCTGCAGTGGAACGATTGGCATGTCACCCACATGCTCAACGGCAAGAAGCTGCCAGATGAGCTGCCCGAGCCGCAGGACCTCAACTGGTCGACGGTGTTCTTCACCAAAGGCCTGCTGCTGACCCTGGCCCAGTACCGGCCGCAGCGATTTCGGCGCTACCATCCGACTGTCCGCAAGCTGCTGCTGCTCGTCGAGCTGTACGTAATTCTCTTTGTGACGGACTACGTGCTGCTCTCCGTATGGCATCCGCTGTTCAACATATTCGATCAGGCGCTGCACGCACTGGGCCACTCGAAGTGGATGTGGGCCGAGTTCGTCTTCCAGTACTTTCCCGGGCTTTCCACTTGGCTGATTAACGACGCCTTCTACGTTATGCGCTTGGTGGCGTCGTTGTCGTGGTTCCTGCTCGCCGTCGAGGTTGCAGGTAAGCTCGCACTCCCCGCCCCTTCGCCTCATCATTTATCGTCCGCACCAATGCAAGCAGCTGCCAATTGGCGTCAGGCGATTGATTTCATGCTCATGGGCTACCTGCCCGAGAAAAGTACCCTGCCGCGCAGCCGGAGCAAGCGTCTCCGTTCCAATTTGCCGTCCATTCAAAATTAACGTATAAGCCGCGTGGACGCCAATACTGCAGAGATCCCACCGCGTCCACTGTCCGGTCTAGTGTCCACCTCTTGCAAATTCCCGACTGCCGTACACGCGGCTAGAAAATCGATTGCAGCCACTGCAGCTCACACTCCCCCATCCTCATCATCATCGGCTGATGCGAGAGTTATGCCTATCAATTACCCCGGCGATTCAACACTCAGGAGCAAGACGAATCGGATCAGCAAACACATATCTATTTTAAGTTCTTCAATTCAAATAAAATATACCCGTTCTGTCCGCGGCTGTGCCGTGCGAAGCGGCTTGGCGGACTTTGCGGGATTTTCATTCAGGCTTCCCAATCCGAATGAAATGTAGCCCCAACATCTAACATTGCTATT
>JABVZY010000402.1:2750441-2765888 GCA_020883555.1 Drosophila nannoptera | reverse complement strand
ATAATCGCCACCTGCGAACTGTCTATCCTGCTTGCCCTTTTGCGGTGTCAGCGGCGTTGTCGGCTCGGCACGCTCAACGACTATTTCCTCCCTGTCGTCATCGTCATCGTCGTCTTCACCATCGCCAATGCTCATGATTTGCTTGCGCGGTTTATTCAGCAGCTGTGAGTCACCGCCATAGCTGGGTGTATGCGGCGTACTTCCATTTGCACTATTGCTACCCGACTCACCGCTGATCAGGAGCCCGGCGCTGTTAACCACATCTTCGGTGGGCAGTGCATCCGGCGTGCCACCAGTCACTGTTTGACGCACAATGCTGCCCAGCTTGTTGCGCAGTCTATCAAATGCGGCAAAGTCCAACAGACCACCACCGCCACCGCCTGCGCCGCCCTCGCCAGAGCTGGCGAGGCTGCTCCGCGACTGGCCGTCCACCATTTCCAGAGTGCTTAGGTTATGATCATGCGAAGAGCTCAGTGATTTGCACGCCTTGGCTGCGGCGTGCCGCTTGCCGGCACGTCGGAAGTGGGCTGCACCCATCACCACATTCTTGATGCGATTCCATCGAATCTGACTGAGCGTTGTGCTGTCACTGGGCCACTGGGACTCCAGAACGCAGCGATTGTAAAATCCATAGGTGAGAGCATTTGGCTGCACGCCCGAGCGTTTCATTAGGTAATGCAAACGCACAGCCAGCACCGGTAGATTGTGTATGCCGCAGAGCTGCATCATAATGCGATAGCAAAACTCGTCGCAATTGATCTTCAGCTTGCTGGCGCGCACCAGGACATCGTAGGCAGCGCGCAGTATATCATGCTCCTTGCCCGCATGCCGGGTATCCAACACCATGGAGGGCAGAATCAGAAAGTACAGCGAGTAACAAGTGGCCAGGAGATATTTAGACCACGCCTCCGGATGCTGCTGACAGCGACTGGCCATCTTCTGTGACAGCTTCACTTCATGCTTGGTGCGACGCGCAATCGGCGAGCCTGGCGACAATGAAGCATTCAGCTGGAGCTGCAGGAACTGCGACAATGCCGTTTTCCTGGTGCTATGCAACAGCTCCGGCTGCAGCGTAAAGTTCTTATACACGTAACTAGTGGCGCCGCCGGATGCTGGTGCCACATTGTCTGGCGGAAAGATATACTTTGTGCGCTCGCTACTCTGACCCGTATCCCAATCAACTAAATGCAGCTGGGCGGGCGTCTCATCATAACTAGCTACTTTCTCCGCACACTCGTCAAAAAAGCTCAGGCCGTGATCACCATCCGAAACAAAACTGCGTTCCTCTATGAAGCGGATGAACATCTGCGTCTTCATCAGCAGCTCGAAAAATTTCTGGTGCGACTGTAGAGAGAAAGAACGGAACGAAGCGTCATAATTTATATAAGATTAAAATCAAAACTGATTAAGAATCAATTATTTCAATCATCTCATTTTCGTTGCCAGCTCATAAACTGATCAGCAGTTTAGTCCGCTGACTGATTCTCCTAATGGTCTGCTTCGTGCCGCTGACGTCATGTTGAGGTATTGCGAATATTATTTCGGATAAAAATAGATTTAGCATTCTTTAAATTGCCACTGAGAAAAACAAGAACAAAGGCAGCTATAATCTTCAAGGTCAAACAGAAACTGGTCACACGCAATCATTTAAGCTCATTATACGGCAAATCAATTATTCAAATCGAGTATTCTCCCGCACTCACCTTGTCGCGCGAGCGTAGAAAGGCTTTCAGCTGGAATAAGGCACTCGGATCTGTGGCGCCCACGGACGGCGCTTTTGAAATAGGAACCAAATAGTCCCTATAGCCGCGCAATATGCAAGCCATAAATAGCAGGAATGCTTCTTGGATGCGCTGCTCCAGGACCAGCTGCAAACATTAATTAATTATATTATACAGTTCACTAAAAAGTTGATTATCTCATTGTAGCGGCTTACCTCACGCTTGCGTTTACGAATGTCGCGATCCAGACTGTTGGTGGAGTCATAGCTAATGGGTTTGGCGTCCTCTAGCTCGGCGAGAGTCTGTCTTAACATTCGAGCTGCACGCTTAGGTAACAGCTTGGGTGTCAAATGTCTCTGCGACTCACACAGCTGCGTAAAGGTAATTGAGAATAAGCATCAGCGTCACTGAGTGCGCTGTTCAAACGGCTTACGCTGATGTTGTTGGTATCCAAATCGATGCAGGTAACATCTGTGGGTGGTTCATACAGGTCAAAGAAGCGGGAGTCCACGCCAATTAAATAGGGCAGAGGAGCATGCAGCACTTCTGCTAAACCCAACGGGCACAGCGGTATGTAGGGACATTGCCACTTGAACGGAAACAGCAGCGAGACAATTGCCTCGGCGACGGCGGTCAGCGTTGCAGGTCTGGAAGTGAGTGGAAATAGCTTACAAAGCACATGCCAGCCAAGGCTGAGCCAAAGAAAGACTCACCTAAGCGAGTGTATGAGTATCTTTTGTTCGGTGAGGGCCAGCAGGAGAACATGCAGGCAATTTTCAGTGCCCAAATTTTGCAACAGCATATGGAAACCGGCGCCGCTGCGCGGCAAAGGTGAATCCTCTGGCTGGGTGAGCAGAATACGATCATTTGACTCACTGGATAACTGCAGATGTATGCTAGGCGCCGGAAACGGCACTTCATCCAGTAACTGGATAATGTAACGTTCAACGGGTATCGGTATGTTAACGCCATACACGACCATGCGCTAGACGAGACAAGAAACTCGTTAGCCGATCGTTACTAATCTGGTATCACTTTACCACTTACGTGCAAATATTTTAGCCACTTGTCGAATGTGTCACCAAAGGGATGGTGCGAAAGCAGGCAAATAGCCTTGATAATGTGGAGCGAGTGTTGCGAAGCAAATTCCTCATTCCAGCCAAGCAGTTCGCGTTGCTCAGAGGACAACAGCGATTCACTAAATGAGACATAATATGATTCATTTCATTTGTCATCAAATAGCAGTTTCCAGCTAATGGTTTAAGTATCTTACTCGTAATCCTCATAGAATGTTAGCGCCGAGCCGTATACTTTGTATGTGCCATCGCTGACAGTCAACACAAATGTGCTGAATACAGGGCTGATGGGTTTGCGTTTTTCCGTGCCATTGACATGAGGCCACGCCTCCAAGCTGGCACCCATTGGCAGACAGAAGAGCGGAACACTCGGGCAGAGATTGAGGGGAAAGTCGGTGTGATCGACGGTGGGATAGCGTAGTAATATTTCTGGTTTATAGCTAATGTGCTTGGGACGGTACATGGACTTCTTGTAACACAAGTATACATCGCTGCCCACATAGCCCTTGTTTAGCGTCTTGTGTATGAGACAGAAGGCGTGTGGTGGTCGCTCTCCTTTGCTCTGGACAATTACACACAATTCAGTGACAACTAGCTCATTGCAGGGCATATCTGGACGGGCTCGTCGATATGTGAGAAACGTTTTCGCTGACGAATTATTCACATTGGCCACACGCCCACCCGGTGTTTCTGCCACAATTTCTGCATCCGACATGATACGCTCGTGACCATCATAGAGTACACCTAAAATTAAATCTTACTTAGTTATAGCTCGACTTTGATTGCTACCGACTATGATACTTGCCAATATCCACTAGTGGCGGTCGGTCTTTGCCGCGTCGAAAATATATATAGCATTCCGTCGTACGCACTGATCCATGATTCAGATTCGCTGGCAGTCCAGTGGGCGTGTGCTCTAATAGCTCATAGCCTTCGGGTATTTGTTCACCCAACAGTGGAAAAAATACTCCAATGTCTGTAATGGGCTCAATTGTATTGGCGGCACGTAGACGGCCCGAGTCATTGAATATGTTATCCTGTAGCAGTTGGGGCTGCTCTGGCATTCCAGCCACTACAAAGTAGTCCGCAATGCGTTTTTCCTCCATTGCTTATGCTGGAATTGCTCGCACGTTCGGCTTAACTGCAAAGAAATGCCAAAAATGGGGGAAACGTTCAGTTCGGCGATAAGATAAAACAGACAGTCGAACACACAACTACTTGCAGGGCTGAAGACACTGGGGGAAGCGGTACAGGGACGAAGCAGAGTCTCCAAAGTTTTGGTAACGGCAGCTGCCGCAAATCTTTGTTTACATTCCCGACATCCCTGCTATCGCGGAAAGCTGATTACAAATGCACACAGCTCGAATGAAAACCAAACTTATAATAAAATAAACAAGCAGCTTTACTGGAATCTCGATACGAACGACAATGTCGCCGTCAACGTAGATGTCGATGTCGCTGTCGGTTCGTGGACGTCGTCGTTGATGTTGCTGTTGTTGCTATTTTGTATTATGCTACGACCACAGCTTACAACAAAAACAAGTTCCGCATGATGATTCAACGACGTTTCCGCCCGCTGCTGTTGCCGCTGCTTTGCTTCTGCTACTGGCGTTCAATGATAGGCCTTTTGTTTTGTTGCTGCTGATTTGGTTTTTGTTTACAGGAATCGAAATCCACTGCCATTGCGGTCGATCCAGATGCACACGCTAAACTTACTAGTGGCTTTCTATTGTTTTAATAGTTACTCCAGCTGCTTGAAAAGCACTGCTGCGTCTTTAATTTCAGTTTTCAATTTTCGTCGTCGTTTTTGCAACTTCTTCACACTACGTTAATTTCTACACAGCGTTGCACAAACGCACACAACAGAAACACATTTGCACACATATGAATATATATGGACTTCATACATACATATCGATATGTAGGCGGCGGCATTCGCCCACTTGCACTTTGTCTTGACTTTATGCCCTTAACTATCGCGCGTCTTTTGTTCAATTTGTTACGTCGTAAGTGTTTAATGTATGCCAGTTCGTTGTGTATTGGCAGCTAGAGTTGTTGATGTATCGCACATCGCTCGTGCAATATTTTCATATGTAGTTATCGATTATACTTAACAGAAGACGATTCGATAGTTCTTTTTGACATTACTTTTAGAAAAGCAACGAAGAGTTCATTTGGCAGTCATTACCTTCAATTGTTATACGAATTTAAAACCTGTTGTGATTGCTAATTTACAATATATTAGAATTTAATACTTTCCGATAACGATTTTCTCGATTTTCTTACTATGCTGGAATTAATCAAATATCAGCTGTACAGAAACGATAAGATAATCAATATATTAGTTATGGCGGGACCGTCTTTTTTTTAATTTTATATATATTTATTTTCATTTAATTTAATTTGATTTTTGTTTCGGTTTATTAAAAAATAACTACCTCCTAATATAAGCAGGTATAAGCACGTTCGAAACTACTGAAATATACTATACACGATATTTAAACTTTTATAGTGATTAAAATGCTCTACATTATTTATGTTCTTAGTTCAAACAGAAAAGTTATCGTTTCATATGCTACAGTCGATGCTGAGTTGTAGACTACTATATTAGTTATTTATAAGGATCCAATTAGGAAATCCAGTAGGTGAGTGGGTAGGCCTGTCGGATTGCCAATGTTTGATATAAACACTGCATGCAAGTAATCGAATGTCGAGTTTTAAATGTAAGAAAAAAAGACATATCCAAACCCTATGTAGGGTATTCCAAGCGTTGTTAATTACATATCGCAGTTCTCACGGTAATTTGATACTTTTTCCTAAAGAAAACCTTCAACGAATGGAATAACATCGTTATTAAATTATTAATTGTATATATATATTAGAAACAATCAAATAAGACATCAAACACAGAACAATTGAATAGACAATAGAACTAAGTTTTGCGCATACGATCAATAGGCTTTCTTCCTTGTATACGCACACGTTTCGAAGAATTGCATGGTGACAATTGTTGAAGATAAGCATTGTCTAGCGTTTGAGTGCGTTTCCGTTTCACGGTCTGCATGTCAGCGTGTTCTTGAGCGTGAATGCTGCGTACCAATGAACCAGCAATGGAGGCGCAGCGTTTGATTAGGGAACCAGAGGTCGATGTAGATTCTTGATTCTCCTTGTCATCAACGTTGTCATCCGCTTGCAAAGTGTGTGGCAGGCGCATAACAGATGTCACCAAGGACCAGAGGCGACCTGGTCGTTTCTTGTCATTATGAGTGGACGCGCTATTCGGCAAAAACATTCCCTCCTCTTCGTCGCTTGTAATATCCGTAGCGCACTTGGACGATTTATGATTACGGAACGTCCGCAACGGCGGACGAGCTCGTGGTCCTTTGGGTATTTGCGTTTGGGCCGTTTGCGACGCAAATTGCCCGCTTAACTGACGAGGCACAATCTGTTGCCTGTACCGAGCCATATTGCTCGGCTCCGCGGTCGGACTGCTTTTGTCAACTAATGAACTGTTATTCGGATTGGGTGTATAGAATATTTCCTTGTCATCTGACATCGATTCGTTTTGTTGGACTACTGACATATTTTGCTTCTGGGGTGTCTCAAATTTAATAAGCTTTTTGGTAATGGTGGCGCCTGGTATGCTAGAAATTGGGGTTTTGGGTGGCACTGGTACGATGCAATCAACCTTGGTATTCTGTGCATTGCCACCCAGGTCAATATTGGATGAAGACGAAGTAATAATTTCCACACTCTCACATGAATTGTAGACTGTGCTAGTAGTGCTAATGCTAGAGGTCGAGGCGGGCAATGAACCACTATTCCCAGGGCGCTGAGTACGTGTTATAACAATTGATTCTCTTGTAAGCTTCTGTGCGGACACAAGTATCTGGTATGGCTCTGAGTTTTTTGACCGGTCTTCACTGTTGCTTACTAAATAGCTGCTATCCTCACTTTGAGTACGTCTTACAACTGGGGACAGACGGAGATCCAATGGAACAGCGACATTGGGTGAAGGTTGTTCACGTGGTTGAGGACGTGCGCGTTGTTGATCGCCCTGACTGGCCAGCATGCTTACGCCGTGCTCCACGAATGCCTTTTGAATGCTCTTAGACATAACTTGACGCAGAGGAGTCACAGCACTAATCTTTCCGCGGCCACCAACCTTCCACGTGCGCTGCTGCTGCGGCGGCAACAAATGGCTACTGTCTGGCGCAGCAGGCGGTGCGGTATTTTGTTCATCTAAAACGTAGCCGCTATTATAGATGCTGGACACATGGGCGCCTCCGGCACTGGATGCATTAAAAGTTAGCCTGTCTTTTGGCTTGGCAAACATGGTGTAAACCTGCAAAGGCGTTGAGGTTGAGCGTATTATCTTGCCCTTGCATTTCTCTGAATTCTCAGGCAGAACACACAATTGTCCAATGCTACGACGCTGTGTCGACAAGTTAATACTTTCCGTAGAGAGATTGTGTATTGATGAGACGCTATCGCTAGTGAACTCCTCCTGTGCAAGTCGACTTTTGGCCTTCCAGCGCAGATTAAATACTGATATTGGAGTAATATTGTGTGTTTTATTCAAATCTTTTAATCCATTGGGCGATGTCTGTGTCGATATTGTGTTGGCGGCCATATTTCCTTTTTTTACCGTTACCTTGGAGGCGTCTGTTTCACACGTCATATTTTGTGCTGAACTAGCAGAGCTGCAATCATGGCCCACGTCTAAGCATTTGCTGAATTCCTTTAAGTCGTCAATCTTTGTATAGAGGCGCAAACACTTCCTGCATCGCAGCGGTAGGTGCACACTCTCAATATGCGCCAGTAGCTCAACATACATGTCCTCGCGGAGCACAAGCGGCTTCTTTTCACAGATCGGACAGAACACATAAATGGTCGTCGTTTTCATTTCAGTCTCCCGGCCACATCCTACCGCCTGCGAATGCTGGGCGATCTGCTTTGTTACAGCAATGGCGTGGGCCTCGAATTGATGCTTTTGGCGGCATTTAGCGCAGCAAAATACTCGTTTGCATATGTTACACTTGGTCTGTAGGATCATAGTTTCAAATTAGAATTCCAATATGAAATGAAATTAGAATTCCAAATTTACCTCATCACTAAAATACATGACTTTAATATTTTCGGTTCAATTTTACAAGGCAATTTTATTTAGAATTTAGAACAATTTAGAACAAGTTGAATTGTAGAAAAAGCAACGGTTATTCGCATGCCTGCATTTCAATAAGTAGTTCGCTGATATTTACGATACTTAATTATTATCGATGTTCCTCGTACCCTTCAGAGGGGCTGTTACACTAGAAGAAATGTACACTAGACGAAATGTACCTAATGAAAGTTACAAAGCAAAGCATACGTATGTATGTACACAAATAATTGCATAATTGGTTGACGTGTTGCACGCTACCAAGCAAATCCTTAATTCATTTTAAGATTTGTGAGGGACCAATTATAATTTAACTCTGAAACATGTTGAACATGAAACTTGCCAACACGACAAGAGCTACAAAAAATAAACCAAGATTTCGCTGAATCGCTGACCCAGCATTTGCAAAACATATATATGCCCATATATACATACACTCATATGTGTGTGTCAGCAATTCCGGGAAGAACGGAAAATTTGCAACTGTTTTATGACACCGGCAGAACTCTGTGGCAGACTGAAAGTTCCAAGAAAATTTTGTTCTTCTAGATCTCCATTGACAAAATAAGAAATTTGTTTAGATAATAAATATACATATTTATTACAAGTACATTACACTATAAGAATTTTTAAACGACATGTCAAGCTATTATTTCTCAGTTCTAGCTTTCAACAGCATTTCGACATTTTCGGACATATGCTGAGGAATATTGGGCATATCAAAAGATTTAAGGCTTGTTCCTTCGTTATCAATCACATCGTTCACGAAGATGATATTTAAAGTTCTTCTCG
Source organism: Drosophila nannoptera (assembly GCA_020883555.1). Lineage (NCBI taxonomy): Eukaryota > Metazoa > Arthropoda > Insecta > Diptera > Drosophilidae > Drosophila > Drosophila nannoptera. Next base: position 2,757,138 of record JABVZY010000402.1, on the reverse strand, counting down.
CGTACCAATTTTTGTTATCATGTTCAGACCAAATGCGGTCCAAGTTTAGGGGTGTAAGACCTAATATACGTAGGTCGACCGCTTAGAAAAGTGCTTTTTTCCTTTTTTCAGACTAGCAACTGTGATCTGTCCACGGCACAAAATTTAGTACCTACATCCAGTTGTTTAACACGGGCATAATTCGGATTTTCAAATCCGGTCACTCCTACGCGCTGATATGGGTTATTTAGTGTAACTACGCACACATCACCCAGCTGCGGATTGTATGGTTCGACGATTTTTCATAGTACTTTTGAACACTCTGGGCAAGCATTGTAAGAGGGAAATTTTTGAAGAATGAGCAAATCTTGTTCTCTATAAATACGACTGACGTCTGTGTTGGCGTCACGCTATATTAGTAAAAGTAAATTCTTTAAATGTCAATTTTTACACAGTACTGGCACACTTACTGACAAGATGTTAAATTTGATCTCCCCGTTTTTGGGGTAACGCTGCGGCTTTTTTGGTTCAATCCCGCCACAGGAACGCTTCATAATCGTCTTAATCGACATTCATATCCACACGATTGTAGATTGTAACCAATTTCATAATTTTCAGACCTGTCCTGCTCAGTATATTTTGACACAGGCTCCCAATCTTTTTTGACACCATAAACAAAGAACATTGAAAAATTTTAACGTTATTTACATTCAAATCCGCTAGTCAACGGAAACAGAGTGTTTTGCCTTGTTCGATGTCAACATTGCCGATAATACACTTGTCGAGATGACACTCACGATGAATTTGCGCGTACTATCGCTAAAGCTTACCATCATCGATACATATATGGTATTTTTTTTTTAATTTTTTAGCTTTTGATTAGTTTTTGTTACAGTTTGCTTTGAATGTTGATCCTTAATAACGATTTATTACATAATATTTTACATCGTCGATGGCATGGAACAGACAATGTCTATTTTTTCTGGGAATTGGTATTGGGTTAGTATATTTAATATCTTTGTCTTAAGTCGACAACCGAATTTTATGATTCTTCGAAAATAGAAGGCTGTTTTTCAGTTTGTATGTTAACTAACATAAAACCACAATAAACAATTTAAGACAACATGAATACAGAGTTAAATGAGTTCGATACTGTAATGGAACAGATTGGTAAGTACTAACGATGTACGAATTAAATAAGATACAAAGCTCATCAATTTGTTGCTAGGCTTTGGAAAAGTTCACCGTTATGTTATGCTCACCTTAGGCTTGCTTCAGATGTTAACTATTCATGAGACAATGGGAATGGGTATTATTGCGCCGGCTGCGGTGTGTGATCTGCACATGAGTCTCGTGCAGTTGTCAACTATAACGGCTGCTGCATTTTTGGGTATCATCTGCTCCTCATATTTCTGGGGATATGTTGCAGATAAAATGGGTCGGAGATGGATTTTACTGCACTCAATTTCTATTAGTAACTTGTGCTCGGTAATTTCTATGTTTATGGTCACGTTCACAAGTTTCTTTGCAATGCGATTCCTTACGGGTATTTTGTAAGTTAATATGAATGAAATTTTACCCAGTGTTTCTCTAAATCTATTCTTCCCTGCAGCGTTGCTGGATCGAGCTTTGTGGCTGTCACTTATCTGAGCGAATTTTGCAACAAGCAAATTTTGGTACGTACTGTCACCCACATGTACATGTTCACGGGGTTTGCAATGATTTATTGTCCATCCTGGGCCACTCTGTTCCTGTCTACCAATTCCATGGATTTTGAAATAGGGCTAATAGGCAAGTTGACGCTACGTCCATGGCGGCTACTTGGTTGCTTGTTCATGCTACCTGGTGTGATCGCGTTTTTTTTGCTAATGCAAATGCCTGAAAGTCCTAAGTTTCTTTTTATGATTGGTGAAACGAAGAAAGCGTTGGCCGTGATGAATTGGATAAGCATGAAGAATGCCGGGCATCCTCTGACTACTGAGCAGGTCTTGCTTATGGAAAAATATCAGGAATCAACTAAAATGAAACGCCAAAAGCGAACAAACAACATTTTTCAGACGATGGTATATGATGCTATGCCGTTGTTCCGCAAACCCTATGTCGGCTTTTATATTGGAAGCTGTTCAGTAATGTTTAGCCTGGGAATGGTGTAAGTTAAATAGTGAACTTTCATATTGAGTCAGTTGTTTAACATGGACACTGAGCAGCGCCAATGGATTTGGTATTTGGTATACGTCTATGCGAAATCGAAATAATATGCGACTGAGTGATATCGATGATATGACATTTTGTCAGATTCTATTCAGTGCAAGGTCTGCCGATGTCGAGGATAGTGAACCGGATCTGATTTTCGTAAGTGTGCTGAGAAGGGTTCCCATTTTAATTGAGGACTTATCGTTCAAATCCCACAGGCATGTAATGACGCCTTCCTGGGCTTCAATGACTCTCTTATATTGGGCCTAACTTATATAATTCTGTACAATATTTGCTGGTTCATGCTTTTCTTCCTACCACGCAAGGCTATGTTTATTGCATCTTTGGTCGTGGCATCGTCCTGCGGATGCATACTGATTTTTGTGACGGACCGGTGGCTTCAGCTCTTTTGCTTCATTTCATTCATCTCCCTGCCTGGCGTTATCATTAGCTTATTGGGTGGCGCACTCCTCGAATTTATACCAAGCAATTTGCGTGCCAGAGCGATGTGCATCAGCTTGATGTGGTGCCGTTGGGGTGCAGTGGTTGGCACTACCATCGTTGGCCTAAATATTGAGCGAAACTGCGAGATAACCCTTCTTGTGATTGCCGTTTTCCCGATGCGTAGGCCACCACAATATATTAAGATAGTTATATAAAATTTCTCTCTACGTCTTCCATTCTAGTTTCAGCAAGCATCGAGGGCTTTTTACCGCTATAGATAATACACATATCAAACTGCTGGTGTGGCTGAAATTTGTTCAAATCAGTGCAGACTCGGGACGGTCGAATGGACACGTTTACAGGCAACTTTATCGTACAGCCATAGTCATAGAATCATGATCAGCCGGATTTCTAATATATATTTACAGTATGTATACCGAGTAGCTATCGAAATTTGTAGATTTGTATTCATAAAGCTGATTTTTTTTTCATAATGCAGTGGCTGAGAAAGTGAAGCTGTTTCTAGCAGATCAGTGCTAAGACGTACGACTTGACAAACAAGATATGGATTTACTGCAATTGTTGTTTCCCTTGATTTCGCTCACTATTGGAATAAATTATTGACCGATTACCAACGTGGAGGTAGCTTATGATTGAAGACCAACACAAACAAGCCTGAACCAATTTGATATAAATATCTTTTTATCACATGACTACATACTTTATGTGATGATCTGTTCATTATGGATATTAAGAAAATGGTGGGGGTTCATCTGCTAACTGTAATTAGAATTTTATTGCTCCACGTTAGCTAATTATAAATTATATTAGTACTGTGATGTAATTTTCTATTGACTTTGAGTGTACTTAACGTTAAGCCTTCTAACTATACCTCTTATTTAGTCAGATGGGTATGTTGTTATCCAAAGCATTGTCATCCCCGTTGTCTTCATCACTATCCGACCCATCGGGTACCCAGTCACACAAAGCTGGATACTCTTTGCTGAGCCCATGGCTACATTTTGAGGCTGTAGGTCCCGATCGGTAAATGGGCTCACCATATATGTTATTATAGTCATAATTGCAAGTCAACATGAATTGCGATCTGTTGATGGTATCGTCCAAAAATCGTACGGCTGCGCATCCCACTCGATGCACTCGATCTCCAACCAGCATAGTGAAATGGCCAATTTTTTTCCTGCATATATTTAATGGAATCAACTTTATCAGGCATTTAAAGTTTTTCGTACTTACCCCAACGGATGCTGCTGAAAACTGTCAATGAACGTTTGATTGGCGTCCTTGTACTCGCGGAACCAGTTGATTACAAACGATTTCATGCGTCGCGAATGTGACTTGAATTTTCGACCAATCCAGAAGTAACCAATATTCTGGCCACTGATCTTGTACTTTGGCGTATTGCGGCACAGGTCATGTGCGAACTGACAGCGTTTCACATGCAGCTCGGCCATTCTCTCCAGCTCCTTGTCCCATCTTAAAATTGGCATACTTGAGGCGGGCTCATATCCAGGGAGCTTTCCTCCCGCTATCTCGTTGCGCACCAAATTATGCATCGCTAACAGCAGACTTTGGCGCCGAGCACTCATGTAAATGAGCTTATGGAATGGTCCACATCGCTCTCCGAAGCTGCCATTATTTCCACAGGCAGTATTTGGAAATTGCAGGATATGGCTGCCATTGAAGATTTCGCATAAAGCCGGATCGCAATAGTCACTAGTCGAAGTGGATTTCAGTGTTGTTGGCGGTAAAATTGGTGCGATTGTTGTTAGCACGTCTGCGTGCAATTTACCGAGGTGGATTACCAGCAGCACTGCAGCCCAGTGAAGAACAATAGTGCACCTGTAAGACAGCCTCAGCATTGCGACAGCCAAGTTGTTACTGAGCTTGGGCCAAACGGAAAGAGAGTTTTATGAAATGTAGACAGTCTGAGTTCAAGTTGATGCCGGACCGCAACGTCGTGATATGGGCAGGGTTAAAAGCCCAAAACCTGATCGTATGCCGTTTTTATCTGTATACCCTGTACCCCTTGAAAACCAAGAAAAACTAGCTTAATGAAAAAGGACGTCATGTTAGCCGCTTCTGTTTAGGTTTATAAAGAACGTTTCTAATGCAATTTAAAGTATTAGCATTGAGAGGGAATTGATCATTAAGTTCGTGGCCTAAGTACAGGGTATCTCTAATCCCATCAATCACAATTCAACAGTCATTTACGGGTCTTCCTTAGTCGTTTCTATTGCAAGCTCAGTTCATGACTAAATTTTCTCGTAGCGAATATCTGGGCAACCCCTTACGATTTTTCTTGAGCTATTACAGTGCATTAATGAACCGGTTTTCTAACTGCCCATAGCCTAAAGCATTGGTCATAACCAAATTACTTTAATTATTCAACAACTGTGGGAACAGCACTCGCTTCAAGGCAAATGCCAATAAGTGGCAATGTTGGAAACTAGCTGGCTGCCATACATTATCAAGATGTGCTATGATGACGGTAAATGTGATGATATATATTATTCTAAAAACAGAAATCATTTGATGTCTTCATAAGCGTGATTAATAGTTAAAAACAATGCTTTAATAAATGTTTAATTATGAGCTAACCTCGGGAAGAACCTTGAAAAAATACATACCTACATGTACATACTATGCATGTGTATGTATGTGGATATGTATGTTGCTTATGCTAAAAAGTTTTCATTCAAAGATTTTTTCATTGCTTCGATTTGCCGATTCCACCTTACGAAACTATCTTCGGCGTGACAAGCCGCATCTCGTTTGGCATCAGTCTTGTAACTGTAAATTTAGGGTTGCTTAAGGCATCGTGAGATTGCCCCGCATGCAATCGTAACGTTTATGGGTGGCCCTCAAGTCAGTACATGGTCTCCCTGAATTGTCCGCATAAAACTAAAGCCCAATGGCAATTCGGGTTAGAGATAGTTAAATAAAATGTACGCATATATATATATAACGATAATGTATATATGTCGGCCAATTCAGGGCGCTGAATACTTTGTATACGCGTCCAATGCTAAATGACCTTAAATATTTGCTCAGCTTCGTTTTGTTCAATTGAACGGGACTTTGTCGATGGTGCGAAGCGTTGAATTGAGTAGGTACTGGTCGCAGTTGAGCGTCAGCTGTGAGCCGACTAGCATGGATGGGCTGGACGCAATACTAGCCAAGGTAACCCCTTTTTTTTCATTTGTTTTTTTACTTTTTAATTTTAACAAAAAACCATATTGTAATTTTTACAATAGAAATACGTGCAAAATGGCAACAACTGTAAAAAAAATCATATCATTTTATCTAAAATATGTGCCAATATAGTACTTGGTTTTAATACTAATGCTTAACTTGATTAGTTGCATAAGGTACTGCATTGTTTGGATGGCTTGGATGTGGATCCTGGTGAAGTGGGCTTTATTCAGGTTGGCTTAGCGGGTGGACCAGTCGAAGTGTAGCGGCGATATCAACGATTATGCTGGAGAGCTTAGGCAAGCGTGTTGCTCGCCCAGATCAACTCCGTGCCATCTATTTACCCTATAGTCAGCGGCCATCTTCCTTGGATACAAGCAATATGAAGGGCAAGACAATTGCTCTGCGCGACCACACGATCGGGGAGATATGACGATCTGTTCGACACCGATGTTGAAAACCTACTGTTGAATTATGGATGATAAAAGATACAACAATCGCCAACTTATTGGCTTATTTCACTATTTCTTTTCTTCCTTGCCATAGATTTTATTTACCGCATCCATAAAATGCATAAAATGTGTGAGAGGAGTACTAATAAGATTATTAGATGTTTTCGCGTCAACCCGTCAACCGCTTCCGATTTAGGCATGTCTTGTATATATTTTTTTTTTATGTATATCGTTTTAAATATTCTCGCGTTATTTGGTTAATATAATATATTTTTATGATGTATATGTATATATAAATTTAGTTAACATTACTTTATTGAATATAATTGTATAATTCATGTCCTTTTGCTGAGCCCCACAGAAATTTGAAAATCAACCAATAACAAAAAAGAAGAAATAAAAAAATGTTAAATGTT
>JABVZY010000402.1:2017722-2035985 GCA_020883555.1 Drosophila nannoptera | reverse complement strand
GAAAGCATTAAGCGAAATTTACATGCATTTAATATACATTTCTCCCATAACCATTAACATTAAATTAAATACATAATTACAAATTAATATGAATAACAATGAAACAAACAAACAAACAACAACAACAAACAAACAAATAAACAAACAAACAACAACAACAAACAGCAACAACATGAAGAACATGATGCGGAGCTATGACCCAACAAGTGTTATAAGCAATTTTTAATCATTGTCGCATTTTAGATACAAAATTATTTCCAATTCGCGAATTCATTTCGCATTCACACACACACCCACACACACACACGCACACTTACACAAACGCACACTTACACAAACGCACATACACTTTCCGAAGAGGCTGACCCTGCTCAGGCGACGATAGCGGATTGTTTGGAGTGCACTCACACACCCACACACACACACACACACATTCCACAGAGAAGCGGACACGCGCATATGCATGAATTACGTACGAAATAAAAAGAAAATGACATACAAGTAATTTTAAATTGAATAAAAATTAGTATTAAATATGTACAACAAATTCACTCTGGCTTTCTTTTCATGGGCTGCACGGGCAGAGGCGAAGGAGCCGAGCCATCGAAGCGGAACTACTTTGCAGTGCAAGTGTGTGCGTGTGAGAATGTGTAGGTGTGAGTGAGAGAGCTGAGTGGAAAGACTGTCTAGATACAGCTTATCTAGGCAATAATGGACCCGAACATATGTGTGATCCATGGCAGAGCTATTGGAATTCAAAGCATGCTTTATTAGCTCAAGAGCGTATACCTATTGGTCCTTTAGTATATGTATGTATATCAGTATATATACTATTATATATTAGTATATGTATATACAATTCATCCACAAATATTTAAAGCTATTCATAAATTAATTCAATCACGTGCCGACCGCCACATTCACATTGACTTGGAGGCGCGCGAATCGATAGTCGCGACTGTCGGCGTTGCGTACGAGGCAGAGCAGCTGACTTCCCTTACGGCCGGCTGCATCTGCCTGGCGTGCTTCCAGGAGCTGGCACAAGGCAGCCGCCGTTACGTAGCCCACACCACAGACGGCGGCCTCGACGTAACTAAATGCAGCGCTGGTCACATAGCCGCACACTTCCCGACTGCATTGACGTCGAACACTTTGCTGCGTCTCGCTGGGTTCTGTTGGCAGCCAGAGGCTGCACATTTTGGCCAAATGTTCGCGCACCAGTGTCGCCGTCTGGGCGGGCCGTATGTGGACGCGACGCGTGCTGGTCTCCTGCAGGCGTCGCTTCTCGCGCACACGGCGCGCTCGCAAACGCTTCAGCAGGCGCTTGTGGCCGATACGCAGTGCTTTGCGTGTGCGCTCGTTAAAATCTGACTGAAGAGGTTCTGTGTGCACGGGCTCGTGGTTGTCATGCTTCAGCTGTCGCCAGCGACGTTTCCAGTCTTGGTTCGTTGGCAGGCAAATTAATGCATTGCTTTCCAGTTTGCCGCGCGCGAGCAAGCGCAATTCCACTTGGATGAGACACCCGACGGTGGTCAGGCTTTCGGGGAATGGCTCGCGATGTCGTACACAATCATCCAGACGCTGCAGCATTGAGCGATCACGCAGCACATAGAAGCGCTTCACATCTCCTTCAGATGTCTGACTCCAATCCCGCACAAGATATTGCCAAGGCGCTTTGAATGGACTGACTACCGCCAGCTTGCGATAGTTGCATCGCTTGTTGGGTGGCAGACGAAAGTATCGAGTACGGCGCTCCAAGGCAGTGCGCGCGGCTTCCTCCAATCCTGGTCAGAGTAGAAAAGTGTGGTATACTATATGAAGTTACAGAGAAGTTACACCACTTACCAGCCACGGTGTCTGGCAGATGATTGTCCACTCCCGACTCTCTAGCCACCGAGTCAAATTCACGCAGTCCACCTGGTCGAGCGCCCCACATGATGAGTGTCTGCCACAGCACCATGCCGTAGCGAGCAGGTGCAATTACATCCCAACCAGTAGCATACCCAAGGCGCTTGTAGTTCGGCTGTTGTGAGCCCGGCCTTTGGATCAACAGTAGTGGCACCGGCTGTATCTCATTCTCAAAGGCACATGGCTCGCCGGGCACTATGGCGTGCTGCTGGCGCAGCTGATTGTATTCGTGTGTTGTCATCATTTTCTCGCTGATTCGCTGGCGCTGCTCTGGATCCCATAAATCGCTGAACGGTGGACTGGTAGGCGGGTTCATGAGCAATTGGACTGATTTGACGGGAGGGGAATCACATTTGGAAGCCTTAGACCGCTTGCTGGGTCTTTGCAGACGAGGATCGATAACATTGATGCTAAGAATTAAATTAGACAACACCTCATTGGGCGAACTTAGCTGTAACGCAGCTTCACAGTAAGTGGCAGTATCCTGAGCATCAGCTGTTTTGTCCTCAGAGTCCTTTGAGTTCGCGGAGGGGCTTGGACGGTAAGCGCGTAGACTGGCCGCCAGCACACACTGCGAACGTGGCCCGGTCAGCCGAAAGCGATTGAATTCCTGTTTGAAGTGCGTCATCTTCAAGCAGGTCAGCTTATTGATGTACCCTTCATCACGCTCAAAAGCCTTGGTGTGGGTCATGAAACGCTGGGGCTGGTCGGGCGACTCAGCTGGCAATGGCAGCTTTTCCTGCCTGGTCGATTTCAGTTCAAACACTTGCGTCAATTGTGTAACGGTTTCTTTAGCAGCACCAGGATGCAGCCATAGCCAAAGAGTGCGCGTCTCTTGCTCTGCTTGGGGCTGCCACATAAATTTTGCCTGTTGTAGGGCGTGATATGGATACTGGCCATCGGCGAAGAGCTGAATGCTACCCTCACGACGTCCGCTTAAATATGTCTTGGCTGCAATACCAAGACCACAATTCGGGCTGGTGAGTCGCGCGAAGCCTTCGCGGAGCAGCTCAACGCTACCTTTTAGCTCAACACAGCTGTAGTAGGAGATGTCTTGTAATAGACAATGTTCGGCGCTGGCGCGATAGCACGCTCGGTAGGTCTTGTCGCAGCTAGCATATGGAAGTCGAAAGCCCCAGCGGTCGATCATGTGAAAGCGTTTGGCATGCCAAATGTGAGTTTCCAGCCAGATTTTATTACGCTGTCGACGCACATACTCACTAGTCAGATTCTTCGCACGGCGACGGTACTTCCTGGATGGGCGTTTGCGGATTACCGGCTGATTGCCCGCCTTGCCCATTTGGGATTTATGGGCGACTCGATACTTGCGCGGAAGACGTTTAGGATGATGGGACATGGCACGTCGGCGAATATGTTTGGGCAGAGTTTGAAAGATAAGCTTGCTGTGTGTCGGCTTATAGGCATCCGCGATCATGGATTTGATCTCCTTTAGTACACCAGCTGCATAGTGATATGTCGGTAGATGAGTGGGCAGTATTACCTGCCCGCCAAGACTGGCATCGTATTCCAGCTTTTGTGAGCTCATCACGTTATTATACTCGCTATTATACTCTTGGTCATACGCGAAATCCAAGTGAAATTCAAAACAATTCAAAGCATTGGCACGTGTACCGCTCCCCGTTGTGTGATCAACCCATGAACGATGAATTTATCGGTAGCCAGCTTTGAAATCCCGATAGTATTAACAGCTGATTTTATTTGAGAAGGAAAAGAAAATATTTCATTATTATTCTTAAATACTTCAGATAGCTAATAACGAAACAACTAATTATCACAATGTTAATTACAGTTTTATTGAAACTCATTTAATTATATATCTAATTTATATTTATATTTTGCTAATAACTCTAGTATTTTTTAAATACTCATCGATTAACACTGTTTCGATATCTGAACTTGGATTGGAACTTGTTTTTCAATCGATATCAAGCCATTCCAAGTTGTTTTGCGGCGAAACAGCGCCTACCTGAAGTGCATACAGTGGCTAATAATGCGAAGATGGTGGCCAGCGCAGTGGTCAGAGCTACTGTTGCTTTTCCTTCTGGTCGCTGCCACGCAGGCTGCAGCTGGTCGACCACCGCAGAACCGTACGATATCGAAACCTAGTCAACTGTCCAAGAACGGCTATTGCCCAAGTCGCCTCTTTTGGCGCCTACCCGCTAAAGACACTTGTCCCGGCTCAGTATTGCCGTTGCGCGGCACCGTCTACATAATGTACGATGTGAACATATCCGAGGGCTTCAATCTACGTCGTGATGTGTATATACGAATGGCGGTCTTTGTACGTCGGCTGCGACGTCGCAAACGCTTTCGCAATGTGCGATTGGTGCTGCCACCTTGGCCACGTCTGTACCACTGGCACTCTCATGGCTTGGAGCAGACTGATCTGATGTGGCGCAACTTCTTTGATCTGGCTAGCTTGCGTCGATATGCACCTGTGATGGACTACGACGAGTTTGTAGCTGAATATAGAAGCTTTGGAATGCCCGCACCGCCCTATGTCCATGTCTCCCAGGCCTTTCGTCTGACGCACTACGACATAATGAAAGAGCAGGGTATATTCAGGGATAAATATGAGCGCATTCCACCCGATGCCAACACAGACAGTAATGGAAGACGCATCGAAGCCTGCAACGAAAACTCCATCACTGGAGGCCCACTGTTGCAGCAGCGACTTCTACGCTACGGGCGCTATCACTGCGTGCGGTTCCAGGGCAGCGCCGGGCTGCTGGAGCGATTGCTGCGCGAGGCTATTGATGAGGATACCGCGGGGGTTGACGATGTGGACGACATTCGGGTCTACGCGGTGCTCAGTGCCGAGACAGTCCTCCACGACAATTGGGGCGATGAGCACTTTTGGCAGGCGCGTCGTTCGATGCGCTTTGCTCAATCACTTAATCGGGTTGCCGCCGATTTTCGACTCATGGCGCTCAGCACCACGGATACCTCAGCTGGCGTTCAGCGTCCTGCTATGTGGGAGATGGAGCGGCCTAAACGTGATGCACGCGGTGGCGATTATTTGTGCGCACATCTACGGCGCGGTGACTTTGTCAGGTCACGTGAATCAACCACACCTACACTCAAATCGGCAGCCCAGCAAATCAAGCAGTTGCTGCGGGCATTCAACATGACCACCGTGTTCGTTGCCAGCGATGCCACTCCATACGAAATGCTCGAGCTGAAGGAGCTCTTCTATAGATTTCGGTTTGTGCACTTTACGCCGGAGTCGAATGTACAGCGCCAGCAGCTGAAAGACGGAGGAGTGGCTATAGTCGATCAGCTCATCTGCGCCTATGCACGCTATTTCGTTGGCACCTACGAGAGCACGTTCACCTATCGCATCTATGAGGAGCGCGAGATTCTCGGCTTCAGTAAGTCGAGCACGTTCAATACATTCTGCAAGGCATTGGGCGGCAATTGTGCTCGCAATGCCGTTTGGCCCATTGTTTGGAGTGATGATGAAGATGAGAAAATTTACTAATACTTAAACTTATCCCTTGCATTAATACTCATAATTTGTGGCCACTCATTTGTTTTAAATGTTATTTTTAAGTGTTCTTTACGTAGCAATATTGTGAATGAATGTTCAAAGAAACTGCGATGCCATACCAAAAACAATTTGGACTATTAAATCATGTTATTTTACATACATATATAACAATATATAAATAAGACTCTCAAAGTGACAAGCTGTATTGATTAGCTCCGATGTTTAAAAAAACGAAAAAATACTATCTTCTCCGATATACCAGGAAACATAAAGTCAATCTCTAGATTTTAATTTGGTATTTTAATGTGCAAGGCGAAACGTATAGTATTAATGAAATTATCGATAGGTAGAGTGCAAAGAATCGGTACGCACTGTTGCACGTGTCTTATTTTTATTTGCTAAAATATTTCGCAATTCAATTTTTCAAATTGAATTTTTCAAATAGAATTTTTCAATTTTTCAAAGATGGGCAAAAAGAATAAGGATGGTACCAATTTAGGACGCCAGCTAATCAAAGATCGTTTTGGCAACACGCCACGCCGTAAAGTGGACAACGACACAATGGTGAGTAGCGGATTTCTGCGCCTTGGGTAATTAAACTAAATGTGTTTACATGCATTCCAACACAGCTTCACACAACAGAACTGCAAGACGGCTATGACTGGGGTCGCTTAAATTTGTCTTCTGTTACAGAAGAGTCATCGTTTAATGCTTTCTTGCGCACTGCTGAATTGGCGGGCACCGAATTCCAAGCCGAGAAGCTGAACATTACATTCGTCAATCCGAAGAAGCGCTACGGTCTACTGAGCAAAACACAGGAGCAGACTATGCACCAGAAACATGCAGAGCATCGCGATCAGTTGAAGATTCCGCGTCGTCCCAAATGGACCAAGGAAACCAGTGCTGAAGATTTGGAACGAGCCGAGAACGAAGCCTTTCTCAATTGGAGACGTGAATTGGCCCTGCTACAAGAGACCGCGGATATATTGATGACACCCTACGAAAAGAATCTCGAGTTCTGGCGTCAGTTGTGGCGTGTCGTTGAGCGCTCGGATGTGGTTGTCCAGATTGTAGATGCACGCAATCCTCTGCTCTTTCGTAGTGTCGATCTGGAACGCTATGTGAAAGAGGTTGACAGCAACAAGATGAATATGATCTTGGTAAATAAGTCGGATTTACTGACACAGGAGCAGCGAAAGCACTGGGCAGAGTACTTTGACTGTGAAGATATACGCACAGCCTTCTATTCCGCCACATTGGTCGAGGAGGAGTTGAAGCGTGAAGCTGAAGCCGCCAAGCGAGTAGCTGAGTCGCCGTCGTCGGCATTGGAACTTAAGCAGCTACGCGACGCGGCTGAGGAGATTCAAAACTCCCTGGATGCCGTCGAGCAAACACTTGATGCCATAGAAAATAAGATATTTGCAAAAACGGCCGATGCAGCAAATCCAAAGACGCCAAGACAGGTCACGAAAAAGAACAGTGCAGATCTGCTGTCGCGCACACAGTTGATTGAGTTCTTGCGGAACATCTATACAGGACCCAAACAGAATGCCCAGTATGTGACTATCGGTATGGTCGGCTATCCGAATGTGGGCAAGAGCAGTACAATCAACTCGCTGATGACGGTGAAGAAGGTTTCGGTGTCAGCCACGCCCGGCAAGACAAAGCGATTCCAGACGCTCTTTTTGGGCAATGATATTCTGTTATGTGATTGCCCTGGTCTGGTTATGCCCAGTTTTGTACTCACTAAGGCGGACATGTTGCTCAATGGCATACTGCCAATTGATCAAATGCGTGAGTATGTGCCCGCTATTAATTTGATCTGCCAGCGCATACCACGTCACGTTCTCGAGGATAAGTATGGCATTGTGATAGCTAAGCCATTGGAGGGCGAGAATCCCAATCGTCCGCCTTACGCAGAGGAACTACTACTTGCTTATGGCTGTAAGTAAAGCTCGCAGATTATTCTAGCTTATCGAAATTCTAATTTAATCCTATGTTCTCTTTAGACAATCGTGGCTTCATGACATCCAATGGGCAGCCGGACCAGGCACGCTCAGCGCGCTACTTGCTAAAGGATTACGTCAGTGGCAAGCTGTTATATGCGTTGAGCCCACCTTCCGCCGTCCAGACCGAGTACCAGACATTTCCCGAGCGGCGCCGTAAGCTCGTTGAGGAGTCTCAGCTGCCTGGACAACAGCAACGAGCCATGCGGGTAATTTGATTAGCATCTTATCCAACGTTTCTTGTTCTCTACTAACAAATATGACTATGAATATTTGAAGATTAACAAAAACTCGTCCAAGGAAGTGGATAAACAGTTCTTCACTGCTGAGACGAGCGGTGTGCATGTGAAGGGTCGCACCAACTTTCCACATGTGCGTCTGGCCAACGATGGGGAGCTGGTGACTGGAGAGGCACCAGCCAAGCCTTGGCGCAATGTTAAAAAAGCGCCACGCGAGAAGCTGCGAAAAAAGTTTTCGCATCTGGACGAGCACTAGACGCTGGCAAGAAGCTACCAACATTCACACACACACAGACACAATACAATCGCATCTGGACGAGCACGAGATGCTGTATAGAAGCCACCAACATTCACACACGCACACACACACACAGACACAATACTGATGCTTTCAAAGAGCATGCTGCTCAGAGCAAATTGTGGCCAAGATGAAGAATAAGACAGTATGCGGCGTGGAGTACGTTTGCAGTGGCTCAAGCAGTAGTAGATGATTTGATGGATTCGCGTTGCAGATATTTATATGATATGCCATGCATCTAAAACACAATGTAATGGCAGTGTTATTTTTATTTTTTATTTTTGCACAATATTAAGTGATACTGAAACCTAAAAGCTTTCTTCCATATAAGGTTCTGTTTACTTTATGATTGTCGGAGATCAGTTATCAGGCTATGAATACACACATTTTCTTGCTGTATGCGGCCCAGCTGCATGCATAACATGTTTATACTTCTATTTCATGCGACTTGCATCTCTCTCTCTCTCTCTCTCTTTCGCTCATTCACTCTCTGTGTCTTTGACACGTATTTCGCTCTGTCTCAGACGGCAAGCAGCTTATAAATAAATATAAATATCTGCCGCAGTTTCTTTTTAATAGAACGCTTGAGCACTCAGCAAACAAGTTCTGATACCCTGCAACAGCTTGATGTGTGGGCATGCCGGTTGCAATGACAATTCTACATATTTTATATATGCTCGTTAAGTCAAACTTATATCGAACAAATAAATTTGATATGACATCTGTTTGAAAAATTGAATGAGTGTGGCTTGTTGTTTCTTAGGGTATTGTGTCGGCGGCCAAACTCTATTGCAGCAGCTCCGTGCATTCTTAGCTCTCTAGTCCGAAGTCTTCGCTTTTATTGAAGAAAAGTGATAAGAGGACAAAGGGCGCACGAGGGGCGCCTCCTGCTGCTACGCTCTCTGATTATACAAGATCAGAGTTTGACGCTGCTTGCATGCTGATAACCGCAGGCCAGGCGTGTGCGCATGTGTGTGTATGCGAATGTTTACATATGCATGTGCCGCTGCCTCTGTGCTTGAGGCCCAGCCTGTTATGCTTATATTCACGATCCCACACATACATGCACTCGCGCGCACACCCACAGCTGTTAAACCAACTGGAGCGCCGCTCTCAGACTAGTCTGTTGTGCGACGTTGCAATGAGCGAAGGTGCAAGCGATGGACCAGCTGCGGCTTCAGCCGCACCGAATAGGGGCACAAATTTCAAAACGTTCAAGGAGCTGTTGATTGAGCGTCGCGACCGGCTTTTGGTGGTTCAGTTTAATCGGCCAGCCGTACAGAATGCGCTGCGTCGCCGTACCGTCTACGAGCTGCTGCGCGCCCTGGACGTGGCCAATGCGGATGAGAATGTCAGCATTGTGGTGCTCACGGGCGATGCGACCGCCTTTACGTCGGGCAACGACCTCACCGATCTGATCAATCTGCAGCGTCAGAGTGGCGAAAAAGCGCTGGACGCCCACTTCCGCGCCTCCAACTATGTGATGAAGTCGCTGGTGAAGAAGATGCTGCTCAATCGCAAGGTGCTGGTGGCTCTGGTTCAGGGCAATTGCGTTGGCCTGGGCGTGGTCATTGCCGCGCTTTGCGATATTGTTTACGCCACGGAGACGGCCCGCTTTTGGCTGCCCTTCTCGCAGCTGGGCCTCTGTGCCGAGGGCGGCACAAGCTTGAGCCTGCCCCAGCTGCTGGGTCGGACCAAGGCCGCCGAGCTGCTGCTCTTCGGTGAGCGTCTGGACGCCCAGACGGCGCTGCAGCACGGCATGATCGCCAGCTTGGTGAGCGATGTGCCAGAGTTCTGGAAGCGCATGGAACAGCATGCGCGTCTGCCATCCGTCTCGCTGAGGAGCACCAAGCGGCTGCTGCTGCAGTATTAATGAAATTATCGATAGGTAGAGTGCAAAGAATCGGTACGCACTGTTGCACGTGTCTTATTTTTATTTGCTAAAATATTTCGCAATTCAATTTTTCAAATTGAATTTTTCAAATAGAATTTTTCAATTTTTCAAAGATGGGCAAAAAGAATAAGGATGGTACCAATTTAGGACGCCAGCTAATCAAAGATCGTTTTGGCAACACGCCACGCCGTAAAGTGGACAACGACACAATGGTGAGTAGCGGATTTCTGCGCCTTGGATAATTAAACTAAATGTGTTTACATGCATTCCAACACAGCTTCACACAACAGAACTGCAAGACGGCTATGACTGGGGTCGCTTAAATTTGTCTTCTGTTACAGAAGAGTCATCGTTTAATGCTTTCTTGCGCACTGCTGAATTGGCGGGCACCGAATTCCAAGCCGAGAAGCTGAACATTACATTCGTCAATCCGAAGAAGCGCTACGGTCTACTGAGCAAAACACAGGAGCAGACTATGCACCAGAAACATGCAGAGCATCGCGATCAGTTGAAGATTCCGCGTCGTCCCAAATGGACCAAGGAAACCAGTGCTGAAGATTTGGAACGAGCCGAGAACGAAGCCTTTCTCAATTGGAGACGTGAATTGGCCCTGCTACAAGAGACCGCGGATATATTGATGACACCCTACGAAAAGAATCTCGAGTTCTGGCGTCAGTTGTGGCGTGTCGTTGAGCGCTCGGATGTGGTTGTCCAGATTGTAGATGCACGCAATCCTCTGCTCTTTCGTAGTGTCGATCTGGAACGCTATGTGAAAGAGGTTGACAGCAACAAGATGAATATGATCTTGGTAAATAAGTCGGATTTACTGACACAGGAGCAGCGAAAGCACTGGGCAGAGTACTTTGACTGTGAAGATATACGCACAGCCTTCTATTCCGCCACATTGGTCGAGGAGGAGTTGAAGCGTGAAGCTGAAGCCGCCAAGCGAGTAGCTGAGTCGCCGTCGTCGGCATTGGAACTTAAGCAGCTACGCGACGCGGCTGAGGAGATTCAAAACTCCCTGGATGCCGTCGAGCAAACACTTGATGCCATAGAAAATAAGATATTTGCAAAAACGGCCGATGCAGCAAATCCAAAGACGCCAAGACAGGTCACGAAAAAGAACAGTGCAGATCTGCTGTCGCGCACACAGTTGATTGAGTTCTTGCGGAACATCTATACAGGACCCAAACAGAATGCCCAGTATGTGACTATCGGTATGGTCGGCTATCCGAATGTGGGCAAGAGCAGTACAATCAACTCGCTGATGACGGTGAAGAAGGTTTCGGTGTCAGCCACGCCCGGCAAGACAAAGCGATTCCAGACGCTCTTTTTGGGCAATGATATTCTGTTATGTGATTGCCCTGGTCTGGTTATGCCCAGTTTTGTACTCACTAAGGCGGACATGTTGCTCAATGGCATACTGCCAATTGATCAAATGCGTGAGTATGTGCCCGCTATTAATTTGATCTGCCAGCGCATACCACGTCACGTTCTCGAGGATAAGTATGGCATTGTGATAGCTAAGCCATTGGAGGGCGAGAATCCCAATCGTCCGCCTTACGCAGAGGAACTACTACTTGCTTATGGCTGTAAGTAAAGCTCGCAGATTATTCTAGCTTATCGAAATTCTAATTTAATCCTATGTTCTCTTTAGACAATCGTGGCTTCATGACATCCAATGGGCAGCCGGACCAGGCACGCTCAGCGCGCTACTTGCTAAAGGATTACGTCAGTGGCAAGCTGTTATATGCGTTGAGCCCACCTTCCGCCGTCCAGACCGAGTACCAGACATTTCCCGAGCGGCGCCGTAAGCTCGTTGAGGAGTCTCAGCTGCCTGGACAACAGCAACGAGCCATGCGGGTAATTTGATTAGCATCTTATCCAACGTTTCTTGTTCTCTACTAACAAATATGACTATGAATATTTGAAGATTAACAAAAACTCGTCCAAGGAAGTGGATAAACAGTTCTTCACTGCTGAGACGAGCGGTGTGCATGTGAAGGGTCGCACCAACTTTCCACATGTGCGTCTGGCCAACGATGGGGAGCTGGTGACTGGAGAGGCACCAGCCAAGCCTTGGCGCAATGTTAAAAAAGCGCCACGCGAGAAGCTGCGAAAAAAGTTTTCGCATCTGGACGAGCACTAGACGCTGGCAAGAAGCTACCAACATTCACACACACACAGACACAATACAATCGCATCTGGACGAGCACGAGATGCTGTATAGAAGCCACCAACATTCACACACGCACACACACACACAGACACAATACTGATGCTTTCAAAGAGCATGCTGCTCAGAGCAAATTGTGGCCAAGATGAAGAATAAGACAGTATGCGGCGTGGAGTACGTTTGCAGTGGCTCAAGCAGTAGTAGATGATTTGATGGATTCGCGTTGCAGATATTTATATGATATGCCATGCATCTAAAACACAATGTAATGGCAGTGTTATTTTTATTTTTTATTTTTGCACAATATTAAGTGATACTGAAACCTAAAAGCTTTCTTCCATATAAGGTTCTGTTTACTTTATGATTGTCGGAGATCAGTTATCAGGCTATGAATACACACATTTTCTTGCTGTATGCGGCCCAGCTGCATGCATAACATGTTTATACTTCTATTTCATGCGACTTGCATCTCTCTCTCTCTCTCTCTCTCTTTCGCTCATTCACTCTCTGTGTCTTTGACACGTATTTC
The DNA here is from genome assembly GCA_020883555.1 of Drosophila nannoptera. Classification (NCBI taxonomy): domain Eukaryota; kingdom Metazoa; phylum Arthropoda; class Insecta; order Diptera; family Drosophilidae; genus Drosophila; species Drosophila nannoptera. Next base: position 2,023,424 of record JABVZY010000402.1, on the reverse strand, counting down.
GCTCTGTCTCAGACGGCAAGCAGCTTATAAATAAATATAAATATCTGCCGCAGTTTCTTTTTAATAGAACGCTTGAGCACTCAGCAAACAAGTTCTGATACCCTGCAACAGCTTGATGTGTGGGCATGCCGGTTGCAATGACAATTCTACATATTTTATATATGCTCGTTAAGTCAAACTTATATCGAACAAATAAATTTGATATGACATCTGTTTGAAAAATTGAATGAGTGTGGCTTGTTGTTTCTTAGGGTATTGTGTCGGCGGCCAAACTCTATTGCAGCAGCTCCGTGCATTCTTAGCTCTCTAGTCCGAAGTCTTCGCTTTTATTGAAGAAAAGTGATAAGAGGACAAAGGGCGCACGAGGGGCGCCTCCTGCTGCTACGCTCTCTGATTATACAAGATCAGAGTTTGACGCTGCTTGCATGCTGATAACCGCAGGCCAGGCGTGTGCGCATGTGTGTGTATGCGAATGTTTACATATGCATGTGCCGCTGCCTCTGTGCTTGAGGCCCAGCCTGTTATGCTTATATTCACGATCCCACACATACATGCACTCGCGCGCACACCCACAGCTGTTAAACCAACTGGAGCGCCGCTCTCAGACTAGTCTGTTGTGCGACGTTGCAATGAGCGAAGGTGCAAGCGATGGACCAGCTGCGGCTTCAGCCGCACCGAATAGGGGCACAAATTTCAAAACGTTCAAGGAGCTGTTGATTGAGCGTCGCGACCGGCTTTTGGTGGTTCAGTTTAATCGGCCAGCCGTACAGAATGCGCTGCGTCGCCGTACCGTCTACGAGCTGCTGCGCGCCCTGGACGTGGCCAATGCGGATGAGAATGTCAGCATTGTGGTGCTCACGGGCGATGCGACCGCCTTTACGTCGGGCAACGACCTCACCGATCTGATCAATCTGCAGCGTCAGAGTGGCGAAAAAGCGCTGGACGCCCACTTCCGCGCCTCCAACTATGTGATGAAGTCGCTGGTGAAGAAGATGCTGCTCAATCGCAAGGTGCTGGTGGCTCTGGTTCAGGGCAATTGCGTTGGCCTGGGCGTGGTCATTGCCGCGCTTTGCGATATTGTTTACGCCACGGAGACGGCCCGCTTTTGGCTGCCCTTCTCGCAGCTGGGCCTCTGTGCCGAGGGCGGCACAAGCTTGAGCCTGCCCCAGCTGCTGGGTCGGACCAAGGCCGCCGAGCTGCTGCTCTTCGGTGAGCGTCTGGACGCCCAGACGGCGCTGCAGCACGGCATGATCGCCAGCTTGGTGAGCGATGTGCCAGAGTTCTGGAAGCGCATGGAACAGCATGCGCGTCTGCCATCCGTCTCGCTGAGGAGCACCAAGCGGCTGCTGCTGCAGTATTAATGAAATTATCGATAGGTAGAGTGCAAAGAATCGGTACGCACTGTTGCACGTGTCTTATTTTTATTTGCTAAAATATTTCGCAATTCAATTTTTCAAATTGAATTTTTCAAATAGAATTTTTCAATTTTTCAAAGATGGGCAAAAAGAATAAGGATGGTACCAATTTAGGACGCCAGCTAATCAAAGATCGTTTTGGCAACACGCCACGCCGTAAAGTGGACAACGACACAATGGTGAGTAGCGGATTTCTGCGCCTTGGGTAATTAAACTAAATGTGTTTACATGCATTCCAACACAGCTTCACACAACAGAACTGCAAGACGGCTATGACTGGGGTCGCTTAAATTTGTCTTCTGTTACAGAAGAGTCATCGTTTAATGCTTTCTTGCGCACTGCTGAATTGGCGGGCACCGAATTCCAAGCCGAGAAGCTGAACATTACATTCGTCAATCCGAAGAAGCGCTACGGTCTACTGAGCAAAACACAGGAGCAGACTATGCACCAGAAACATGCAGAGCATCGCGATCAGTTGAAGATTCCGCGTCGTCCCAAATGGACCAAGGAAACCAGTGCTGAAGATTTGGAACGAGCCGAGAACGAAGCCTTTCTCAATTGGAGACGTGAATTGGCCCTGCTACAAGAGACCGCGGATATATTGATGATACCCTACGAAAAGAATCTCGAGTTCTGGCGTCAGTTGTGGCGTGTCGTTGAGCGCTCGGATGTGGTTGTCCAGATTGTAGATGCACGCAATCCTCTGCTCTTTCGTAGTGTCGATCTGGAACGCTATGTGAAAGAGGTTGACAGCAACAAGATGAATATGATCTTGGTAAATAAGTCGGATTTACTGACACAGGAGCAGCGAAAGCACTGGGCAGAGTACTTTGACTGTGAAGATATACGCACAGCCTTCTATTCCGCCACATTGGTCGAGGAGGAGTTGAAGCGTGAAGCTGAAGCCGCCAAGCGAGTAGCTGAGTCGCCGTCGTCGGCATTGGAACTTAAGCAGCTACGCGACGCGGCTGAGGAGATTCAAAACTCCCTGGATGCCGTCGAGCAAACACTTGATGCCATAGAAAATAAGATATTTGCAAAAACGGCCGATGCAGCAAATCCAAAGACGCCAAGACAGGTCACGAAAAAGAACAGTGCAGATCTGCTGTCGCGCACACAGTTGATTGAGTTCTTGCGGAACATCTATACAGGACCCAAACAGAATGCCCAGTATGTGACTATCGGTATGGTCGGCTATCCGAATGTGGGCAAGAGCAGTACAATCAACTCGCTGATGACGGTGAAGAAGGTTTCGGTGTCAGCCACGCCCGGCAAGACAAAGCGATTCCAGACGCTCTTTTTGGGCAATGATATTCTGTTATGTGATTGCCCTGGTCTGGTTATGCCCAGTTTTGTACTCACTAAGGCGGACATGTTGCTCAATGGCATACTGCCAATTGATCAAATGCGTGAGTATGTGCCCGCTATTAATTTGATCTGCCAGCGCATACCACGTCACGTTCTCGAGGATAAGTATGGCATTGTGATAGCTAAGCCATTGGAGGGCGAGAATCCCAATCGTCCGCCTTACGCAGAGGAACTACTACTTGCTTATGGCTGTAAGTAAAGCTCGCAGATTATTCTAGCTTATCGAAATTCTAATTTAATCCTATGTTCTCTTTAGACAATCGTGGCTTCATGACATCCAATGGGCAGCCGGACCAGGCACGCTCAGCGCGCTACTTGCTAAAGGATTACGTCAGTGGCAAGCTGTTATATGCGTTGAGCCCACCTTCCGCCGTCCAGACCGAGTACCAGACATTTCCCGAGCGGCGCCGTAAGCTCGTTGAGGAGTCTCAGCTGCCTGGACAACAGCAACGAGCCATGCGGGTAATTTGATTAGCATCTTATCCAACGTTTCTTGTTCTCTACTAACAAATATGACTATGAATATTTGAAGATTAACAAAAACTCGTCCAAGGAAGTGGATAAACAGTTCTTCACTGCTGAGACGAGCGGTGTGCATGTGAAGGGTCGCACCAACTTTCCACATGTGCGTCTGGCCAACGATGGGGAGCTGGTGACTGGAGAGGCACCAGCCAAGCCTTGGCGCAATGTTAAAAAAGCGCCACGCGAGAAGCTGCGAAAAAAGTTTTCGCATCTGGACGAGCACTAGACGCTGGCAAGAAGCTACCAACATTCACACACACACAGACACAATACAATCGCATCTGGACGAGCACGAGATGCTGTATAGAAGCCACCAACATTCACACACGCACACACACACACAGACACAATACTGATGCTTTCAAAGAGCATGCTGCTCAGAGCAAATTGTGGCCAAGATGAAGAATAAGACAGTATGCGGCGTGGAGTACGTTTGCAGTGGCTCAAGCAGTAGTAGATGATTTGATGGATTCGCGTTGCAGATATTTATATGATATGCCATGCATCTAAAACACAATGTAATGGCAGTGTTATTTTTATTTTTTATTTTTGCACAATATTAAGTGATACTGAAACCTAAAAGCTTTCTTCCATATAAGGTTCTGTTTACTTTATGATTGTCGGAGATCAGTTATCAGGCTATGAATACACACATTTTCTTGCTGTATGCGGCCCAGCTGCATGCATAACATGTTTATACTTCTATTTCATGCGACTTGCATCTCTCTCTCTCTCTCTCTCTCTTTCGCTCATTCACTCTCTGTGTCTTTGACACGTATTTCGCTCTGTCTCAGACGGCAAGCAGCTTATAAATAAATATAAATATCTGCCGCAGTTTCTTTTTAATAGAACGCTTGAGCACTCAGCAAACAAGTTCTGATACCCTGCAACAGCTTGATGTGTGGGCATGCCGGTTGCAATGACAATTCTACATATTTTATATATGCTCGTTAAGTCAAACTTATATCGAACAAATAAATTTGATATGACATCTGTTTGAAAAATTGAATGAGTGTGGCTTGTTGTTTCTTAGGGTATTGTGTCGGCGGCCAAACTCTATTGCAGCAGCTCCGTGCATTCTTAGCTCTCTAGTCCGAAGTCTTCGCTTTTATTGAAGAAAAGTGATAAGAGGACAAAGGGCGCACGAGGGGCGCCTCCTGCTGCTACGCTCTCTGATTATACAAGATCAGAGTTTGACGCTGCTTGCATGCTGATAACCGCAGGCCAGGCGTGTGCGCATGTGTGTGTATGCGAATGTTTACATATGCATGTGCCGCTGCCTCTGTGCTTGAGGCCCAGCCTGTTATGCTTATATTCACGATCCCACACATACATGCACTCGCGCGCACACCCACAGCTGTTAAACCAACTGGAGCGCCGCTCTCAGACTAGTCTGTTGTGCGACGTTGCAATGAGCGAAGGTGCAAGCGATGGACCAGCTGCGGCTTCAGCCGCACCGAATAGGGGCACAAATTTCAAAACGTTCAAGGAGCTGTTGATTGAGCGTCGCGACCGGCTTTTGGTGGTTCAGTTTAATCGGCCAGCCGTACAGAATGCGCTGCGTCGCCGTACCGTCTACGAGCTGCTGCGCGCCCTGGACGTGGCCAATGCGGATGAGAATGTCAGCATTGTGGTGCTCACGGGCGATGCGACCGCCTTTACGTCGGGCAACGACCTCACCGATCTGATCAATCTGCAGCGTCAGAGTGGCGAAAAAGCGCTGGACGCCCACTTCCGCGCCTCCAACTATGTGATGAAGTCGCTGGTGAAGAAGATGCTGCTCAATCGCAAGGTGCTGGTGGCTCTGGTTCAGGGCAATTGCGTTGGCCTGGGCGTGGTCATTGCCGCGCTTTGCGATATTGTTTACGCCACGGAGACGGCCCGCTTTTGGCTGCCCTTCTCGCAGCTGGGCCTCTGTGCCGAGGGCGGCACAAGCTTGAGCCTGCCCCAGCTGCTGGGTCGGACCAAGGCCGCCGAGCTGCTGCTCTTCGGTGAGCGTCTGGACGCCCAGGCGGCGCTGCAGCACGGCATGATCGCCAGCTTGGTGAGCGATGTGCCAGAGTTCTGGAAGCGCATGGAACAGCATGCGCGTCTGCCATCCGTCTCGCTGAGGAGCACCAAGCGGCTGCTGCTGCAGACCTGGCGCCAGCAGCTGCTCGACGTCCTGGAAAACGAGGCCGTCCAGCTTGATGGACTGCGTCGCGGCCCGATCTATCGAACGCAAATCATGGCCTTTGCCAGAAGGAGCAAGCTCTGAACTGTGTCGCAGCTCTCGAAGTTCAAGTTCTGCTACTAAAACAACCTGTTTTTTTTTCCTGTTATTGCATTAATTTCAAAATATTCTCTAAATATAATATACGCTATTGGCAAAAGTCTCGACCTTTGCGTTTATGATTA
>JABVZY010000402.1:1888350-1914371 GCA_020883555.1 Drosophila nannoptera | reverse complement strand
TGCACCCTCACTGCTAAGCCGACTTTGGGACAGATTTGTGGGCGAGACTGAGGAGGAACCGGCTAAGACATCAGATACACAATATCCCAACCTGCTCAACTGGCTTCACTGGCTAACCGATACCACAGACGATTCCGTCCAGACGACCAAAAAGTCGAAGCAGAAATCACCGAAAAGCAGCATCGATTGGCTAACCTATTTGAAACGTTGGCCATTTAACAGCATATTCCCGGAGCCGTCACCCAGCACAGCGCGCCAGCAGGAGCGGAGTCGCAGCGGCCAGGATGACGGCAGCAGCAAGACGCGCCGCCAGCAGCAACAGGGTCAGCAGGCTCAAAGCAGGGAGGAAAGCGTCGAGCTGCTGATACACTCACTGCCCGCCTTCATCGGGAACGTGTCACAGGCGAGGAGCGGCGATTGCCACCAGCAGCTGGAGCTGCTGCATCGCCAGCTGCGCGCCCACAAGCTATGGACTCTACAGAGTAAGTGCAATACCAGCCCCGATTAGAAATCAAAAGCTGTCAAACTGACGAGCAGATGATCGATCTGTCAAACTGATCACTCGAGGGCTAACGGTCAATCCTATTTGTTGCCCAGTGTCTGGCCAGGCTGATAGCCCACATTCCATAAGATCAGCGGGGTAGCCCATCTGGTAATCTGATAGTAAATTTGTCACCTTGCCTTGCAGTGCTCGATGCTACGGGTAAAATAGGCGCCGGCCTGCTGAGGGGCAACATCAACCAGTTGGGCGACTTCGAGCAGTGCATCAAAGTGTCCACGGCTGTGAAGTCCACATCGAAGCAATCAGTGCGCGTGCATGGCAAATACTGTTTGGCCCAGATCGAGATGCGCTCGACGATCGGCAGTCTGAAGGAGCCGCTGCATCTGCTGCAGGGACGAGGACTCTGGCATGGGCACCTAAAGAATGTGTGTGTGTGTGAACAGCTGCCCATTGTGTCGTTGTTTTTCACGGAATTTCCCTTGCTTTCCTCAGCCCAAACACTTCGCGCCGCGGTACAACATCGCCAACTGGGGTATCTGCCTGCCGCACGCCTGCTCCGCCCATGTAGTGCATAGCATCATCGAAGCCAGCCTTCGTCCATACAACGACACGGGCATCGAGTTCCACATCGATGTGAGGGACGAGCACTGCAGCACCAAGCAGCGAAAGAGCTTTGCCAAGCTGCTGGCCAAGGACAATTGCCTGGCCACGGGCATGTGAGTAGCGCAGGTGCGACCTGATGTCCACTCAGATTCATTCATATATTCTTTTGAAGATTTGTCATTGCTGCGCTAGCTAGCACTTGCCTGCTGGCGCTCGGATGGGAGCACTGGAATTGGATCAGTGGCAAGATCATCGGACTGTACAGCGGGAAAGCCCGAGCAGCCGATGGGGATGAAGCAAATGCCACTGAAGATGAGCCTGGGCAGGGCGAGGAAAAGGAACAGCTGGACGAGGAGCAGGAGCAGGAGCACGAGCAGGAGAAGGAGCAAGAACCAAAACAAGAACCCGCTCCAGCGCTGCATTTGAGGCTGTTGAGCGCTTTTTCGCCGCAACGTACGCTCGAGCAACTTGGCGACCTGGACCATCCCGATGTGGAGTTCCCGCTGATACACCTGCTCAAGCTGGTGGCCACTTTGTTGCTCTATGTGAATCTTAAGTACATGATGGCCGGACATTTGCCATTGACAAACCGGGATGCATTTGTGGACGCTGTGAACGGCTCCTGGAGTCTGGCCTATCGTATTCCGCTGCTCCACAGCGATTTGTTGCTGCTCTTGGGCGGCTTCCTGGTCTCCTATCAGCTATCCCACGAGATGGAACAGACCTGCCGTCTCAGCTTCCTGCGCAATGTCAGCTTGAAGGCGTGCCGCCATTTGCCCAGCATCTTGGCCGTGCTCGGCTTCCAGACCTGGATACTGCCCCATCTGGGCAATGGTCCGCTCTGGCAGCTGCTCGTCGGGGAGCATGCACATCTGTGCGAGGAGAACATGTGGCGCAATGCGCTTAATCTGCAGAACACAGGCGATCTAGAGGAGATGGTAAGTCTCCCTGATCAATCTCCGCCTTATTTAAAAGTCCTTAATAGTACTTCATCTATTCCCAGTGCTCGCCCACCACAGTTCACTTATCTCTGGAGGTGCAACTGTATTTCCTGGGCGCCCTCGTCGTATGGCTCTACTTCACAGATCCGGAGGCTGGTTTCTTTCTGTGCGGCGCCTTCCACGCCGTTTCCGTGGCAGCACGCTATGCACGTACGCAGCGGGACTATCTAGCACCCGCTCTATTCCACGGCATCGGGTAAGTCGATCTCAATTCTTGCCAGAGCTTAACTCACTTGAATTTCCTTTCATTTGCAGCATCAGCAAATTCTATCGCACCTCCAATCTCATATACAGTTCACCCATTGCTCGTGCAACCACTTACCTGCTGGGCATTGGGGCCGGCCTCTTGTTCCGCAGTGAGTCCGGGTCCTTTGACATTGGCAAGCGTTATAAGCGTGCGGGGTGGATACTAGCCGTGCTAGGCATCGGCTGGTGCTTTTGGTCCGCTGCTTCGGGCTTGCGCAGTAAATATGTTTACAGGCCAACAGAGGCCGCTGCTTACTTAGCTTGGAGTCCACTGATTCTGGGTCTGGGCATATGCTGGGCTTTGTTGATGACACCGCTGGACAGGAGTGTAGTGCAACGCTATCCAAACATTGCACGTCCCATTCTAATCCTCTCCAGAATTCAAGTTCCCTTACAGCTGGCCAGCTTTACGGTAGTGCTCTGGAACACGGCAAGTGTCAAAGAGCCACAACAATTTCAAGCCTCAGATCTGGTAGGTGTCGGGATCCTATATATATATGGAATATTTATATATTTATACAAAATGATCTATATTGCAGCTGAGCATTCAGGAGCTCGCGTGCATCGTATGCTTTGGTCTGATTGTGGCCTTCCTAATCGATTTTCCTGCCCAGCGAATAGGCTACTTGCTATTGGATAGCATCTTCAGGGATGTGCTGCTTTCTACCAGTAGCAATGCTGCGGCTGCTGGTGATGGGGAAGCCACTGAAGAGCCGACACAATCCGAAAAGTCGCCAGATTCACCTGAGCCTATCGAATCGATATGGTCGTCCGAATCTGAGCCGGAGGAAGAGAAGTCCAGCGACAAATAAAGCTTCGACTCTACGCATAACTATATCTACTACACATTTCTATATACGTGAATATACTTATTCATACTTATAAGTATCCTGGTTGCATATAAAAGTTTGTCATTAGTGATAATTGGACTGAGCATTACTGTTAGCTGAACCCAAAAACAAAATGATGTTTATTGTTTGGACAACTGTTATATAGCTCAAGATATATCTGAATCTATATATTTCACGACAGTCCAAATTGATTGTTAAAATTAACATAAGAGACTTCAGTAAAGGTTTGTTATAATTCTTTTACAACAATTTTAACAAGTTTGAGGTAATTCACATTTCATCAGGAATGGGCAGCTGCTTCTAGCAGAATTATATCGTTGTTTCACTTATAAAATTGCTATTAGCTCCATCGCTTCAACGTGCATTTTTAAGCAATCATCATTCAAATTCAGTACGGAACAATATTACTCTAGCAAGGAAAACTAAAATTAAAGCTAAGTTCTATTAGTCTTTGGCAAGGCATAGTGAATCCTTGGCTCAGCCTTTTAGGCCTTCTCCTTAGGCTTGCGCTGGCGTAGAACCTGAGTATCACTACCGTCCGTTGGCATATCGCTGCTCCTCTCCAGTTGCACATCGTCGGCATTCGTGCCGAATTCTGTGATTAGGGATTTATCACTTGTGAAGCTAAGCTCGTCGTCGTCACGCAAACTACTCGAGCTGGAGACAATCACGCTGCTGGTCTTCTTCTGCAGCTGGTTCGTAAGACGAGCATATCGGATTTGCAGGTTGTGCAACCAAGTGGCATCGGACCAGTGATACCAGCTGAGCAGAAAAACGACCAATATACAAAATAGATTGGCGCTAATGGCTGGAAATTTAGAAGTATATGCCAATTACGCCGATTCATATAATTGTGTACCGGACTTACCCACTATAGCCGACAGAATTGGCCAGTTGAACATGATGTATCGTAGACCAGTAAAATCCGCCTCTATATGTAGCGTAACCGTATAGAATTGTATCTTTTGCGATTGTATTTCTACATAAACATCGGTAATGGGATGCTGACGCTCTTCCAAGTAACGTGAAAATATCTCTACCGGCACCTTCTGAAATTCCTCTTTCCATCCGAGCACATAAAGCGGACTCAGTGCCCAGGTCGAGATCAATCTGATTAATGGCGAGCGATACCGCATCATGGCCGATCGGCAAGAATGACCACGCAGCATTGAATCATAGTCGCGCATTTCAGCGCATACCATAAACATACCCAGCTCAAGATTTTGTGGCGATTCCGGCATATCAATATTTACAATAACCTTGTAAGCCTGACCCACCATGAGCAATTGCTGCTTCTTTGTCAACGAGACATGGGCATGTGGAAAGGTGCACGGGGTGCTTGTGTCCAGGCAGGTTCTGCAAAACAAATTAATTATTTAGGATTCAAACTCGAACTGCATGTGACGCATTATATATACGCACTTGAACTGCATGTGGACTGGCCGCGTATGCGATATGGGCGGCATATAGACATAGTAAAAGGCGGCATAGAAGAAAACGGCGAGCCAAATGATTAAAACAACGGCAAAGGCAATCAGTCCCAGACGCAAGACCAGTTCCCGTATGCCTTCCACCTTCTCGTCAGCTTTGCTACGGAAGCGATCGTAGACATTGAGTGATAGATTGACAGCCGGACGCACAAGAAATCGACGACCCAGCCCGAGTGGATCGAAGCAGAAAATTATGAATCGCATCAGAAAATTCATTGCGATCGTTGTTCTGCTGGCGTCTACTATCGTACTGCGGCTCTTTAAGAGCAATGCTTACAGTACATACTACAAAAATAATTGGTTCGCTTATCGACGATAATTGCTATTGCTGGATTTGCATGGTTTGAAGTTCAAACTTTGAACGTCTTTGGTGAACATTATCAGTTGTTAACAACTTGCAATCAACTAAAACCTACGAGCTGAATCATTCGTTTGCATATCTACAAATATACTGACTGCACTAAACTAGTTCCAAAGTGAACAAATTATTGAAGCACTTATATTATGCCTAAACAGCGATGAGCAAAACTCAAAACGTATTATGAGAACCAATTTCACTTAAATTTCTTAAGCATTTGATTTTTAGCACTGAATCACGATCACTAAACAGTCGACGAAGCCGGTAATCGATATCACTTAACGATAAATTAATTATTCGTATACTTGCACACTCTTAGAGATGTGTGAATATCAGCTGTTCAATATATGTATATTCCAAAATTTCGAATATATTTTTTTTTTACGCTGTTATTGTTGTAGGTAATAGTCCTGCCATACACAAATATTTATTATATTTTATTATACTGTAACTAGCATGAGCAATAGCCATTTTCTGGTCGCCAATGCACCCATGTATCGTTATCGATTAAAATTACAGAGTTGCTTTTGCGTTGTTGTTGCCCGCGCACAGCAAAATAATTGCATAAAAAACCCAAAACAAATGTTATTTTCAGACTTAATTTCTGCTGTGACGGAATCAACCACGCGTGCAAAGGTTGTGTCAATAGTCTGATTCATGCTAACGTCATATATTAACGGCTCCATTTACTCTACAGTCGCATGCAAAGAGTTCGCTTGCGTATCAGTGCGCGGTTGGACGACAACAACGACCGACCACCAACCACAAATTTTATTTATCAAAAACGTAATTTGCGCTGAACACAACTCGCATTTCAAAGTCTCGCTAACGGGGTTATAACAGTGCAAGCAGAGGCGTTTTTCTTACGGAGGTTATTGTTTTTATTGTTGATACTATCTAACAACTAAGTCGAGCCCAAAGTGAAAACACAAGAGAAGCCTTAAATTGCAAATCAAAGTTGCCCAGTAGTAACACGAACAAGAAACAAAAGGAAAACTAAACTTGTTGCTCGCTGCCGAGGCGGACTGTTGGCAACAGCAGCAGCAAAGAGCATTGTGAAATTCATTTCGTACAACCAAAACCAATTGGAAAAAAATATTTGCCAAGCTGGAGAAGTGGAAAAGAACCCGCAATTCCACTAAGAAGATGGACAAACGTCAACATAGTCCATCGGGAGGACCAACAGCTGCAACAACGGCTGCTGCAACACCAAATGCCGATAAGCAGCCCACAGTTCTGGAAGGTACATTTCCCAGTTGTTATATTCAATTGAATCACCTAGAACAGATATACAATACACACAGATATATTTGCATGTGTGCATGACACACTAACAGACATGCCTGTACGCATATTAAAATGTAAATATATATACATACGTGTGTATTGTGCTAACGGCCACTTTGTCTATGCCACTTTTTCGTGGCTGCTTTTATCAGCTCGAGAACAAAGCAGCCATAAAGAAGGGCCACCAAAGGTTTGCTCCTGTTAGTGAGTTGGTCTATAAATAAAACTACGCATTAGCTGCTTTTGTGTCCTCGCTAAGGATACCCACAGGCACATCTCTGAGTATGCTTGTGCCTGTATTTGTGTGTGTATGTGGGAATGTTTATTTGTGTTTGCGTAGTGAGTGTATGCATGACCTGTTGCTTGAGCTATTTTTATGAGCCTCAGACCATAGCTCACTTACAATTGTGACCTGACTTTGAGCTTGAGCTTTATCAAAGCAGCTCCTTCATATGAGAATCAGCCAATGTTAATGCCTCCATTGATGCTAGACACAGCCGACAGAGATTATATGCATTTGGCTTAATTGCTTCCTCCCCTTCCCTCTCCATTATCTTTTTAGCGCATGACAAAAATTAGATATTTCTTTAAGCCAGCAGACAAAAATTATCTATTAGAAAAATATATGTAAACATATATATATTTACATATATATAATTTTCTATATGTACATATATTTCGCAAAGCGTGGAATATGATGATTAAATAATTTTATACTTTCTGAAAATATATTTTCAGTAATTAACACATTAATGCAATAATATATATGAAAAATTGCGCCAAGGTACGCTTAGGTATTGCTCTATTGCAATCACAAATATATATACAAATATAGATTCGTACATATAGATGTTGTTAGGTTGGTGTAATGAATCTGGTGGTCGCCCTTCTTAACTAATCAAAACCGCATTCGATATAAACATGATCTGAAATCGTATTAGAAGAAACGCCCCCGTTAACTCATTGTATTTGTGCATTGCATAGGCGTGATGACCAACATATTTGATGGCCTGGCGGACAAGGATGAGACTGTGCGTCAGGCGATGCAGGAGACGATAATTAAGATATTGGAAGCGCATCCATTGCGTGCGACACAAATATTGACTGAATACCGTGGGAAGAACACCAAACTGAGCGAACAGATCATGGCCATGTTATTGGAGTAAGTACTGACTTTTATAGAATCTTTGGTTGTTTGACTAATTGGAAATTACTATAGCTGCATTCACCGGGTGGTTGGATCGGATACGCCGTTACCAACGGAGGCCAATGAAAAATTGATTGCCCTGGCTATTGAGGAGCTGACACGCAGCGTGGAACAGCATGTGCCAATGATACAGAATCCCGCATTGCATATACTGGTGTGCATTGGGCGTGGCGAAGACTGCAGCCGGGTTGTTGAAGCGCTACAAGCGCATAGCTGTACGAGCTCAAGCACTGTGCCACACTTCATGCTGATGCAATGCCTTGGCCAAATGGCCATGGCTAACACAACTGGAGTTGTGCCACACATCAAGACCATATTAGCTGGGTGTTTGCCACATTTAGGTGGCATTAAGCAGGATCATGTTAAGCTCTCATACGCTTATGCGATCGGACGCTTCAGCGAGGCGCTCCTGGAGCATGGAACCAACACACCTACAGGCGAAACTAAGGCGTCTGCAAATTGTGCAACAGAAATCAGCGTTGCCTACGATGTGCTCTTCAACCAGTGGCTGCATTCGCGTGAACCCAAGGTGTGCATGGAGATTTTGCAGGCTCTGTCTAGCATGTATCCATTGTTACCCAGTGATCGAATATTGGATCAAGCACCGCGTTTGGTGCCCCAGATACTAACCCTGTACCGGCGCAGCGTCGATCGCAATGCAGTCACACAATTCCTGTGCTCGGTGTTGAAGACAAATCTCTCACTGCACGCCCAAGTGCTGGATAGTGTAATCGACTCACTGATCTCGCATCTATTCGATTTGGTCTGCGTTTATCCTGACTACGAGAAGCCGCAGACGGTCAAGGGCCACTACGAGGTGCTGCGCTGCTTCCATCTTTTGGCCGGCAGCTATGCACCCAAAATAATGGACACACTACTCATCCATCTGCGAAACAATAGCGAACGAGAGCGCATCAAATCACTTCTCATACTGACGCATTTGCTGAACAGTTGTGCTGTGCACATTGAGAGCCGCATCCAAGCGCTCATCGAGTGCCTCAAGCAGATGATACTCGCCGAGCGCAGCGTCAAAATGAAGCTAACGTTGCTAAAGACCATTGTGGCTCTGTCACAAAAATCACTCATCCGGGATAAGGAGTTCGTGTGGTTTGTGGTGCGTCACAGCTGCAAGTACAGTAAAGTAAGTCAGGAACATGGAACTCTTGAAGAGTATGCTACTCTGGTGCTGAGCTGTGAGAATACACTCTTTATGCTCGCGTCAACGGTGGGCACATTGGATGATTTACTTAAGCGTGAATTGCTCAACTATTTCTTGCTACTGGATTACACAGATATCTGCGGCAATCTCGCCAAATGCTTGGCCAGCTTGTTTGCCAAATCGCCGCATATTGAATACGACATTGCCAACGATGAGGACCAGCAAACACCAATACCGGCAGTGGCAACAGCTGCAACCGGTGGCGATGCGACATCAGCCAATGAAGATCGTGGTGGGGCAATTAAGCGCGGCAAGGTGATTGTTCCCAGCGCGGAAACCATTTACGCTCGGTGCTTAGCCCTGTTGGGTAATCAGCTGTGCATTAAGCGAGCATCGAACATACTCAGCTTTCTCAAGTATTATTATCCGCAGTTAAATCCAGCTCTTGACGAGCTTTGGGGCCGTCGTATCTCCGATATGCTGCTGCACATTAACAAACCACAAGCGTACTTACAACAACTCCAGGACTTTGTTATTGAGACCAATGAGTTTTTGGGCACACGTGATGAGCACTTTCCGCAACGCTTAACCGTTAAGCTAGCCGATCAAATGTACTTGTATCCCATGCAATTGCCTCACTCAGAGTGGCAACTACCTGATCTGACTGCCGAGCGGGGCATGCTCTTGCAATCGGTAGCCCTGACATTATGCCAGGTTACGGATGTCGCCTGCATACACACAAAGATTGATCTGATTGTGACTACGGCGCGACAGGAACGTCTCGATAAGCATGTGAAGCACGCGGAATATGAACGGCGTATCGAGCCCTGCGCTCGTGCCCTCGGCTATATATCCCGTCAGCACTTAGCGCACGTTATCAAAAAATTGTCAGAGCTTGCACTGATGGGTGGTCGCAAACATTCGACTGGTTTCTTTAGTAATTTGCACTTCATTAAGGATACGCACAAGGAGCTGGAGAATTACAAGAGTAATCTGCTAGTGGTTAAGGCATTTGGCCGCATCATGGACGAGGCAGATCCATTGCAGTCACTGCAGCATCTGGATGATGCAATGCTTCATTTTCTCATGGTACAATTGGCCGACCACAAGGACCAGACCATTATGTCGGCCATTTTGCAGACGCTTCTCAGCATTTGTAATCAGCTTATTGTTACCAAAGAACAGTTGCCAGCGCCGCTCAAGCACCGCAAACAGATCATGGAAACCGTCTTTAAAATACCCATCGAATCACCATTTCAAGACTTGCCATTGTTGCCCACCATACTAAAGCTGGGTACAGATTTCATACGTATCGGTGAGTTAGTATATGAAAGTTGATAGATGAACGAAGTTCAAACGGATAATTGTATTCTCTTGCAGGCGGCAACGATAGTTCAGAGTGTGTAGACGGCAGTGTAATCTTTGAAATAGCTTGCAAAAACTTTTTCAGTTGCGCCCAGCAATTGAAAATGAAATTTGACTCTCTAGAGGAGGATGAACATAATAGCTTTTTGGCCAAGCATTTGAACGAATCACTGCCGCAACTAAATGCACTAGTGCGTGCTATTGTGGAATTGGATGCTTCGCCTTCAACGCTGGATCTCATCATCGGCATTTTGGAGTGCTGGATGCGTGATAAGAACTCAGAGGTGCGGATCTGTGCTAGTCATGTACTGAACAACACACTGGAAGTATACATAAAGTCAATGAAAATCGGCGGTACCGAGGCGCCATCCAAATTCAATCAGACAGGTCAAATGCTAGGCAAGATTGTGCCACGCTGTATTGATTCCAATGGCACGGTGCGACAAGTTTCCGTGGACATACTGCAAAAGACGCTAGAAATTGATTGCATCTACGAGACATTGACCATAGCGAGCATCGACAGCACCGCTGACTGGATGAAAGAGATTGAGTCCATTAAGGAACACATCATTACGGACGAGCCCAAGCAGATATATAATCTAGCTGGTGATTGCGCTAAGATCATAGCTCAACGCATTTCCAGTTTTCAGTATTTGCAATTCTGGTCAGTAACAAAATACACATTTTCTATGGTTTCTTGGATTACCTGATATTCATATTCAACTTTTGGTATCCTGGCAGTAAAACTCTACTACTGTCATTGCGTGATCCGGAACAGAGCTCCACGATTGGAGCCAGTGTTGTGCTGAAGTTTTTCATACAGCTTAAGGGATCTGAGCTGTTCCATGCGATTCCCGATTTGGTAAAGGACAGTCTGTTGGCTCTGCGCCAATGTGATGTACCGAGGGCCAAGTCTGGCGTTCTGAAAGCCTTGGTAGCTTTGACCAAGCATCATCCAAAGCTTGTGTGCGCAGAGATTTTGCAACAACCATTACCTTATGATGAACATCTAGTCGAGTATTGGCATCTGGTGTGCAATGATCCAGAGCTCACAGGCTTAATGCTGGATAACTTCCTACAGCTGCTCAATGGGGCCTGCCTCTACGAGCCACAGGACGGAGTTAGTATGTTGAATGATCGCCAAAGATTGGCCAGCGTCCAGCCGTTTGCCATATTTTGTGCACTACACGAGATGTTGCCCTGCAAGGATATACATGATGTAAGTGACAACGTTATGGAAAATTTGACTTTTTATTTATATTTATTCCTTTTGATGATAGCAATTGAAGGCGAGATTTGCGGATATGTTTAGCATGCTGTTAACCTCACTCTCCAGCTATACGAATCTAGGAGCACCAATGCCGCCAGTACCGCCGACAAGTCCCAGCCAAACGAACAAGTCATCCAACAAGTTTGGCTTTGTGCCCAACAAAGACTTGGTTAAGCTAAACCCCTGCCAAATAGCGCTGGAAACATTTCAGGCATTCCTCAACAATCTGGAGATGGAACAAATTGCTACTGTGCTGACGGTGAACACACATCTCGCGGATAGCAGCGATTGGCACAATTACATTGAGCTGCTCACTCCCATGGCCATTGGACTGGCTAATCAACTACAGCTGACCAGCCCGGATATGCGGCAACTGGTGAATGCCGTTAGCAAATATGTTGCGTCGCCCTACGATGGACAGCGCGTAGCAGCAGTTGGGCTGTTCTCACGTCTGGTACCGCTTAAGCCGTGCGGAGAACTGGCCAGTTGCGTGATGCTACATCTGGGTGGTGCTCTCAGTGATCCAAATGCCGTGGTGCGGGGTCTTAGCCTACAGGGCATGGGCTATGTGGGCCAGCTGGGCGCACACGAAGCAACGCGATATTCGGAGATGGCTATACAGGCCTTGCTTAAAGGCGTCGACGACACTGTTGGAGACTGTCTGATCAATATACCACTGGAGAGCATGCGTGGACTTTCTCGCATACTGCAGGCATTGCCCAGCGATAGAGTGGAGCCCTTCCATGTTTCATTGGCTATACGCATACGGCCCTTCTTTGGAAATTACTCGATGGAGATGCGCGAGGCGGCAATTATACTATTCGGGGACTTGTGTGAGTCGAAGCATGACGATGGCAGCAGCTCGCCCACTTCCTCCATGGAGGCACTTCGCGAACAGCTCCTTGCCAATCTTTTTCCACTGCTGCTGCATCTCAGTGAGAGTGAGCCAGCCATTGTAAGTGCCTGCAAAGGCACCTTACGTCGCGTCTGTCGGCTGTTGCGCGCGGGACAGGTCAATGCGCTCGCCCAGCAGCAGCTTCTCAGCGATGCGGATCAACAGTTGCAGCCGCAACTCAACTACAGCAACTTCGTTGTGGACTTTGTCAAAGTGATTGTAAGTAGAACTTGGGTAGCTAATTCATGAGCGGGCATAATAATGACTCCCATTTCTTGCTTTCCCTTTGTCTTCTATGTTAAGGCACTCGAATTAACAGAACACATCCAGGATTTTATAGATTCCTGCATGCCTAAGCTGCGTAGTCAATGGCCGGAAGTGCGCGGCAGCGCGGCAATTGTAATTGGTGAGATATCAGATATGTTAATAGAAATTCAATATGATAATAATTTTTATATTTGCAGGCATATTACATAATTTTCTTAGCGAGAGGAATACACAAACCGAAAATGTAGCCGGTAAGATAGCCGTGCTTCTGAAGGATGAGCAGGTGACGGTGCGCGTTCGTGCTGCCCAGGCGCTCGGCTACTTTTTTGGGGACATCTAAACTTTGTGCTTCTCTCCAGTTTTACCCGGCAGTGGGACCAATATAAGCGAAACTCTGATCTTACATATAAAGCACACAACACACACACACATACATATATACATACACACACGTACAAAAAACACTTAGCAGTCGTATTTTCCGATACACATATAGTATTTAGTATTTCTTAAAGTGTGATCCCAAGTACGGCTTTATGTGTCCTTATTACGTTTTGATAGCCGCCAAATATGTTTTTGTTCCGTTAATCGTATTTTTTATGTATATACATGCGTGCATGTATGCAAATCGTTATATTCTTGAGTAACTTGTATTTATTATATAAACTATATATGAATGTATTATTGTTATCCCATGAAAATTTTTCCACGCGCTACACATTTGATCTTGTGCGAAACGACACAATCGAAGACAACGTTTTAGCCGCTGTTCACGGTTTCCCGTTATCCAGCACCATCTGGATTTACAACCCTTTAATATGTGCCCGCGCTTCTTCAGCTTTGTCAATTACTAACTATTAATAACTAAGTCTAACTTTAGCGCAAGATCAAATGCTATTTTTAGCGGACTGTTATTAAAATTCCAAAAATGTTATTTTGTGTACCTTTACTAACGCTTATTAATACCAAATACATACAAATAAATAAAATTAATTTGAGTAGAAAATGATATCATTCCAAGGGGTAGAATTGTACGCGACCACTTGACCAACCAATGGTCAACACGGAACGATCATTATCTTTGTTTAATGGCTGGAAGCACACGTAGCTGGGATACTCGGACTGCGTTTGACCATTGAGATAATAACCGCCAGATATTAGCAGATCATAAGTCTGTATATATGTGCGAAAAATGGCTATCGAATTGGTTGCCTTGAATGTGATCACAAGATATTTGCCATGAGGATCCCAAATCAGCTGTTGAGCCGTGCCGCCGATGAGAGTTTGGTTGCTGCCATCTAGTTTGCACGCATTCAAATCGGCAACAGGTATGACTTCCTTGTCATCCGATTTCGCTATGGTAAGCAAGAGCAATGAGAATTATAAATAAGAACGAGACTTAAATACTAGTAAAATTGTGGGCAGCATTATACAGGCGATCTAAAGGCTTAATTAGTCGCCTACCTGTTGCATGCCTTTGTTTTTGGCATTGCTCTATGTTACGCGTGTGCTTGCCGAAGCTAGTAAGACAATCACATCGCTTACAGTGCCAGAACTAGAAAGGGAATCATCACTTACATGCCATTAGCAGTTGTACGAACTGCAAGCGGTATAATATTGGATCGGCGGTACTAACGAAGAGTAGAAAACGACCACACGGTGACCAGCAACTGGCTTGCACATTGCCGGCATCGCATACCCATCGTTCTGATTTCCAGTGATCATGGCACTTCCACACACGGAACACACGATCAACTGTGGCAGCAAAGATCCATTCATTACCCGGCGACCAATTAAGTAGCGATCCCGGTGGGCCCAGTCGCTTCAGTGGCTTCACCCTCTTGCTATCCGGATGCCAAATAAGTATGGCGCGATCACCAATGGAAGAACTCGCCAACAATGTTCCATCCTTGTTCCACTGCATTGAACAA
Source organism: Drosophila nannoptera (assembly GCA_020883555.1). NCBI lineage: Eukaryota > Metazoa > Arthropoda > Insecta > Diptera > Drosophilidae > Drosophila > Drosophila nannoptera. The sequence continues at coordinate 1,899,939 of JABVZY010000402.1, read as the reverse complement.
ATAGGCAAATTGTCTGGGCTTAAATGAGAAATGTGAAAGCTATAGTGTACAATTGGTGCTATTGAGTGAGTGTGTTACCCACTGCTTTAATGTGTGACTAGGATTGATTGTGCGACCCAGATGCGAATGATTATCAATAGTCCAAAAGCACAAGCCTTGACTGCAGCCAACTACCAGCTCAAAGGCAGACAACGGCCTCCAGGCCATACATGTGATTTGAGTTTGTGTAGGGCTCTTTAGGATGGGGCCGACTCCACCGCTATTATGATCTGATGTCCGATTATAGATCCCCACCACGTCGTCCACGCCAGCTACAGCCAATTTAAACAGGTGTACATGCCAAGCAATGTAGCGAACGGGGCTATTTATCCAATCTCTATAAATTAATTATTAATTTACAGATAATTTATTTATAATTGTAATCTATCTGGTCTACCTGGTCTCAACATATTGAGCACTACGCTCGGCGCTTAGCTGCTGTGCGTGAGGAAATACCTTCAATTTAACTCTGTTGTAGAGCTCTAGCAGTTGAGCAATAGAATCAGCAGCCTTGCTTATCAGCGGTGCTTGTTCGCGCGTCTTTTCGTTGCGGGCTTCGGCTAGAGATTCCCAAAAGCCGCCTTCAAAAAAGGTGCGCGAAATGCGCTTTGGCACGCTTTCGTTCTCAACCGGTATAAAACTGTAACCAACAGTCACTCGGTTAGCTGTTGGAAAAATTAACTCGCTCTTTAGATTTATTACAGGATAATGATCTTGCTCAGGTATATAACTATGGCGATGCCCAGACCAAGTTGGTGAGGACAACGAAGGAATTTCTTTCAGATTGCTCAACGATGCCATCTAAATTTATTGTGCTTCTTAAATATAATGATGGGCGGTACGTATCAGTTATCAGTTACTTGTCACGAGTGATTTAGCAGAACTGCCAACCTTTTCAAAAATATATCGTTAACGATGGAGAATCAATCGAAACTAAATTTGATATATCTTATATATACTGGTGGAAGCTCTTGCTATTTTATTTACTGTAAATTTTGAAGTGATCACGTTCGTAAAATTTTAAAAACATTTTTAGTAATTTTTATGAGATGAAGTGCATCTGTATTTATATTTTTCATTTTGTACAATGGCATGAAGGTCCTTTCAATTACGTTGTTCTCTTGGTAGCTTTTTGGAACCAGTTATAACAGTTCAATTTAGAACCGGTTAGCAGCCCTTATGTTTTTGTTAATTTGTTTGGAAGCAAACAAATTTAAAACGCTATCTTAACCTACTATTATTAACAAGTACTGCCCAGTAGGACGTTTTAATTTTGTTCTGAGTGAATATTTTTAACCATCAGGATTCTGTTATTTGGTGTAAGAGCATAAGCGAAACTCGTTCACTCTGTTATTTATCTATTCGTCCAGCAGTTGTTTTTTTACTTACCGCTATTTTTGGCGCTAATACAAACTCAATTCATTTTGAGGACTTGGCAAATTATTTTGTGCTCTATTTGCTATTTAATTAGCTGAGCGCATAACAAAATGTCTAACTCGAATAATACCATCTGCAATGATGTCGGGCACGAATTTAAAGGCCTGATTTCCAAGCTCAAGAAAGGCGTCCATCCAAAGGACTCACTATATACGATAGGTAAATAAATAATGTTCACACTCCATATTAATTCGTGCTGCACTGTAAATGATTTATTTTTATATTTCAGATCGTTTGGTGCTACTGGCCTTGCAATACATTCAGAAGTGTCCGGAAATATTTGAAAGCCTTCCGCCATTGCCTGAGACCGATTGCATGGACAAAATAATGATCATATTGGAGTCAAACTCTTCTTGGGCAGAAAATGGTAAACCGGGTTCTATATTCCAGGAGCATTACAGTGTTGCCACTTCTGAGGTAGGTCTAAGACTACATAACGTATACTCTTACTCATATTTTTGCGTTTCATTTTCAGATTGACGATCAGCGAACACGAGACTTGCTGACTAACCTTATACTCTTCAGCCTAGAAAATGATACACTATACGCCCAGGGCGACAGTGCAGCCAGTCACCGCTCGAAAACCTCAAATAAAGAGGACAATACGAATACTTTGTGCAGTGGTGCACTACAGCCTAATGGAGTTGGCTTGAATGGCAATAAGAATAGAATATCTAGGATGCCACATAGCTACGACTCGACTCAGAAGAGCGTAGGTCTGGCAAATCTACCAATGCCCAACTACATTATGGAGTTAGCTAAGCAGAATAATGCCATGCCCGATAATGATATTGTCCAGAATGCGATCTACTCATTCTTGGGCATACAAGGAAAGTATCTCAAGAAGGATGTTATTACAGGACGCTTTAAACTGGATCCTCTTACCATGAAAAGCATATCATCGGTACAGGCAGGCATGCTTCTACGCCTCTCAGAGCTGGGATATTATCGTGATCGGGTTTATAAATTCTCCAATTCAATGACCGGCTACAACGCGATGGGTAGCATGGGTCAGGCATTTATGGCAAAGCTGAAGCTGGAATTGAATGAGTTTCATGGCCAGGTGGCCCAGTTGCAGGACCAAGTCAATTCGTATCGGCAATCGCAGATGCGCGACTTTGTGGATCGGGGGAAGAGCTTGGTGGACAGCAAACCAGAGCAGTTAACACTACTGAAGCTGCTATGTTGGTATTTGGAGCCACTGCATCGCATGCAATGGTTAACAAAAATCGCTGCAGCATGTCAGCTGAAAAAGGGAGGTGATCTCGCCTCCGTTCTTTATACGTTTCTGAACAATGGTGATCCCATGGTGAATAAGCTGGCCACTGATCTATTAACCGTAAGCTGTGGTCCATTGGTACGCATGATTTCAAAGTGGATGCTTGAGGGCGGTATCGAAGATAGCCACGGTGAATTCTTTATTGAATCTCTTGAAGCCGTCGGCGCCGACCGACTATGGCATGACAAGTTTCGGTTGCGACACAACATGCTGCCCAAATTTATTACGCTCGAGCTGGCCGATAAAATACTAAAGACCGGAAAGAGCATTAATTTTTTGCGTGAGATATGCCAAGTGGAGGAAGCCGTCAAGGATCGCAAAGAATTAAAATATGTCATAGACAATCATGGTAAGTCAACGCCAAAGTCTGTCATGTGAATTCTTTAGCTCTAATCGAACTCATCTCCCTTCAGTTTCGCACATCTTTTCGTATGTGCCGGATACGACGTGGCATGCAGCCATTGAGACATGTTATTCACGAACTTCGAAACATGTATTAGACATAATGGTTGGACCTCACAAACTATTAGACCATCTACAGGGCATGCGTCGTTATCTTCTGCTGGGCCAGGGCGATTTCGTCAGCATATTTATTGAGAACATGAAGTAAGTTGAAGAACTGATTTAAAATATGCTGTGATTTTCAACCAATTTATTTCCGCAGGGATGAGTTGGAAAAGAATGGCAGCGATATATACTCACACGATCTATCGGCGATGCTGGATGCCGCTCTGCGCTGTACCAATGCCCAGTATGATGATCCAGATATTTTAAATCACTTGGACGTAGTAGTGAAAACACCATATCCCGGAGATTGCGGTTGGGATGTCATCTCATTACAATATACGGTTCGTGGACCATTGGCCACCATGTTGGAGCCAGCGATGCCCACATACAAGGCCTTATTCAAGCCGCTCTGGCGTATCAAGCACATGGAATTCGTGTTATCCACGAAAATTTGGAAGGTACAAATGAGCAATGCCAAGGTAAGTGTTATCAATAGATATAGATTTTTGTTGGGAGTTTTGGAAAAAATTTCCATTTCCATAACGATATATAAATGACCCAAATGGGATAAGCTATCGCTATAAGATTAATATGGATGAGCAAAAAGTTTTAGTCCTCGAATTCGAGAAGAAATACTGGATAGACTGACTTACAAAAGTGATAAAACTGTTCAATAATTCTGTTGCATTGAACTTCACTTCTACAAAATACATATGTATCTGCACGGCCACAATAGGTACAAGGTAATAGGTTTAATTTAGTGGGGCCAAGTGCCAATTATGCTATGGAATGATGCCATTTATTGGATAAGATTAGCGCACAATCTAATCCGCGTCATTAAAAATATTCACTACCAACTGCACATTTGACAAAGCCGTCCTACGATAAGCAGTTATCAGGGCGTAGGTTTAAAGTACACGTTTCACAACACATATATGAACATATATGTAAATTAAATTCAAAGAAATTCGAATGCAAAAGATTCCTTCTAGGCTTATGTATAATTTTCTAATTACAGATAGTATAAACATACAAAAAAACACATGTACACGTTGTGCCAATACGATTGAAAAATATCGCAATTATGATGAAGCAATAAGTGAAACAATATATGCAATTATGTGTAAACCACCAAGCGTACACATACTGCGTATGCACGTTAGATTAGAAAAGCGCCAATGTTAGTTTACAGTTTGGCGTCCGTCTTGAGCAGAGGCGCCAGTTTCTGGGTCAGCATAATGTTGCCGGCAATCTTCAATTTACCCTTCATGAAGGCAGCTTGAGGATTGAGCTTTCCAAGGGCAATGTCAACCATATCCTCATCGGCAACAGTTAGTGTGGTGTCAACCTTGACCCCCTGGGCAGGTCCCTCATAGGCTTTAGCATTTTTGCAATCCAGAGCTGTTAATTAAGTGAGGCAATTAATTAGACCTATTATCTGCCAAATAGCAAAACAAGCAGCAGCTGGTGCTGAAGTACACAAAATTTGCGTGCACTTTGAACTTTACACGGCAACAAAAAATTTTTGTTATACACGTAGAGTTAGCAGCTGGTATATTACTTACTCCATTCCTTGGCCACTTTGCCATCCTTTGTAATCTTGTACAGGAAGACCCCATTAACAGCCTTGGCCTTGGCGGCATTATCCTTCAAACCATCGATAATTTTCTGAAACACGGCGTCTGATTGCAGAGACATTTTTGTTGTTGTTATTGTATTTCTTTCGTCAGAACTGCCATTTCAAGTAGTTCGATAAAATTAAAAAAAATGAGTAATTCAAAATGCAAAGTTACAGTCTATACTTACGCCTGAAGGGAGAAACGTCAAATAGTGAACAAACAGCGCCAATCGTTGATATTTATGTGTTTTTTTTCTTCTAATTCTGCTTTGCTCACGCTTTCACACACTTGACTATTGAGCTCTCATTCATTTTCTCTAACACACACACACCACCCCATACGCATACGTGAATACTCACGCACACTTAGTCTATAAAAAAATCGATTGTCGGTTGGAGTTTGCACTCTCTGCCTCTCTCTCTCATTCGTTGTTTTTACGCTGACATTCTGTTAATTAACATGAGAGCAACTGTTAACACTCTGTTTTTGCACTGTGAACTGGACAAAGTGCGCCAAAGATTTTAAGATCATAAATGTTATTAATGATAATAGATAGTTATGAATGAGTTTTGGTCATTCTGCAACGCCAATATATATAGATAAAAGAAGTTAATCAGTATTTTGCGTAATGTAATATATACAATATTGTAAATACGTTATATACAATATTACAATATCAAATTGAGAGGAACGTTTATGTCTGCGATACACTCTAAAACTTTTCCGGATCCAGTCCGGCCTGTTTCATCTGGACGGCAATGGAGAATAGATAATCGTAACATTCCGATCTGTAAAAGAGGACTTGTAACTTATAATGAAAACATTTCTGTTGGCCACGATTACATAGTCTTCGCTTTCTCCCAAGTCTGACCCCAAACATAAACGCCGTGTCGTCGAACAAGTACCGCAGAACATCCAGGGTATTCCATCATGGCCGCATACATGCTGTCGGCTAAATCTCTTTCGAAAGGCGTATTCTCAATGATGGGAACGATCAGCTGTTCGTCGTATCGCAGATATCGCTTATCAGCATCATCGTATATACCCTTAAATAAATCATATAAGTAAAAAAAACAACATGTGACACAGCACTCCTATACCTTAATCATTTCCAAATGAGTACAACGAAAAGTTTTTCCTGGCCAGAGCAATGTTGCCATAACGGCATGCTGTGAATGTGTGTGAATGACGGCGCCGGCATTCCGGTGTCTGTATGCCAGCATAAACAAAGGTGTGCACTGGCTCATTTTCAGTCCCTTATAAACCGGTGGAGATCGTATATCCTTGCCATCAATGTCTTGGACAAACAGATCCTCTGGTTGCATACGCTCTTTTTGAACCCCAGATGGTGCAATATATATTTCGTCGCTGCTTAGAATTATAAACTTAATTCTTCGTGAGGTGTTGTTCATTTTCGACTTACTTGAATTTAATGCTCATGCCGCCACCAGTGCCTGTGACCCAGCCCAGGTGGTAGAATTGCTTACATAGTGCCGGTATCAGATTGCTTGGGTGCTCTTCAGGCAAATCCTTAAAAATCGACATTGCCATTGGAAAGTTTTGTGAATGTTAAGAAGTAGTTGCTCAGTGACTGAGAGAAACTGTGCGAGTGGCGCGCTGGCTGTGCAGCTGCTGCTTACGCTGTACCCTCTTATCGATACCTATATCGATAACACTTAGTCATTTTAAATATTTATCCCATGGTCAATAGTCGTTGCCCATTTAGATAATTGAAATATTTGTTGTAAAACATTGTATTTAATTTCCGAATATTTTCAGTCACTTCGTGCGATAGCCAAGGAAATAAGCAAAGTCACCTACAAATTGCATCTGTTCACATCAGAGATCATGCATTTTGTCCACCAAATGCAGTACTACGTACTGTTTGAAGTGATCGAATGCAACTGGGTGGAGCTGCAGAAGCGAATGCAACAAGCTAAAGCCTTGGACGACATTCTCGATGCTCACTCCAAATTTTTACACGCGATCAGTATTGGCTGCTTTGTGAATACGTCAACAAACATGGAGAGCCATTTGGAAGTCGTTTATGAGAATATCATATCGTTAGAAAAATGGCAGGACAACTTCTATCAGGATTGTTTCAATGAATTGGAAGCTCGACAAGAGATGATCAAAAGCATTGCGGATTCCGAGCTGAAGGGATGTTATGGTTTGACGACGGAGCAAAAAATGGAACGCGATCAAGAGCGTAAGATATTCGAACAAAGGATTTTGACTTCTTTTCGAAATCTTGAAGGCTTTGCTTCTTCTTACGGCAAAGCTGTGGGTGGCTTTCTATTAGCTCTTAACTCCAGCGATGACCCGAATCTACAGCTATTTGGCACCCGTCTTGACTTTAACGAATATTACAAAAAGCGAGACACAAATCTTAGCAAGCCACTAACATTCGAACACATGCGCCTAAGCAATGTTTTGGGATCGACCAAAAATCCCATGGGTAATCGATATACAATGCATTTGTAAACCTTTAATATCAAAACACAACAAGAAAATCCAGAAAATTGTAGAGAACGTAACCATATCGAGCGATTAGTTAAAATAGCTCGGCAAGACCTTGAATAGCTGCCATGCATAACGATTGTTTCATTAGCATCAGCATCAGCAACATTGTCATAATCATCATTCGATTGGACAAAAAAAGTATCTAGCGACTGCACGCAAGCTACCTTCTTTATTTTATAAGAGTTTTTAAAAACGAAATATAATTGCCAAATTATCTCTATTGAAGTATTCGTCTACTCAAGTCAGTTTTAAATAAGAGCTGTTAATAAATGCAGGTAGAGTCTCAAAAAATATATTCATATATACTCTCTAAAACTTTTACACAACAGCTTGCTTGGCTAACTGGGCAAAGCAAGAAGTATTAAAAATCTCTACATTTTGTTGTGAGCACGTTTAAAAGTCGTTTGAAAGCCAGCGCCCTGTGTTAGAAATATGCCACTTGTTAATTATATAATGTGATTGAAATTAAAAGGAATTTCATTAAATGAATTTTAAAAGAAATATTAACTTGATCATATTAAAAGCAAGTCCACAAATTCTAAATAAATGTTTACGTTTTTTAAAATAAAGTGTTTTTGTGTAAAGTTATTTTTTATGGAACTGCAATAAAAAAATTTAAATTGGCTGTCGCTGATAACGGCTCCCAATAGCCAGTATGACCGTATATTGCACTGTCTCTCGATAAATTAATATCGATACGAAATCAGTATTTCAGTATGTTGATCGATAATTTGTGAAATATCGGCTACAATTTATTTTTTTGTGGGGCGATAAACAAATAGCACAACAAACTTGTAAAAGAGCGGAAAAAATCAATTGCAAAAAAAAAAAAAAAACAAGAATGCTGTCTGAGCAATATCGCTGGTCTCAAAAAATTGAAAGCTGAAGTCGGTTAAGCAAATCAACAACGTATCAGCTTGCCAGCTTACAAGCTTATCAGAAAGCAAGAGTCAACACAAGTTTGTATTTGGTGTGCTATTCGTGTTGACAGTGATTTTTGCAAGTGCAAAAGTAAAAGAACCAACGTAAAAGGAAAAGCTGACGCTGCCGGCTCTCTAATATTAACGATACGTGTTAAAATTCGTTGTGTGTTGTAGTGGCTGTGATTATTGTGTTGCTTGATAATATTGAAAGCAAACATATTGCTGCGTTGGAGGCGAAAACAACAGATCCACCATAAAGAGGGGAAAACAACGAGAGTAGAAAAAACAGCGCACGAATCGACTGCGGCGTCGACGTCGAAGAAATGGCGTTAAAAAAAGTGAAGGGAAATTTCGAGCGCATGTTTGATAAAAACTTGACAGACCTTGTGCGCGGAATTCGGAACAACAAGGATAATGAGGCAAGTGCCCTATTGTTAAATATTTGCTAATGTTGGTTTTTTTGTTGATGAAGTTGGTTTGCTACCATGGCCAAACACACGTTGTTAATTAGCTGTCAAATTTTATTTGCATTAGTGCAGACGTGTATGAGTATCTCACTCTCTCTCTCTCTCCAACTGTCTCAATCTGTGTGTGTGTGTGTGTGGGTGGTGCTTTTAGCATCTGCCAGGAAGGCTCAATAGCTTGACTTAATTAGTGTCGATGCCTCGCGCCTCGCACTCAGCTCTTTATAAATTTTTGGCTCATTTCCCTGATGTGGCAACTCACACCCAGCCACACACTCGCATATGCCGACACACCTACTCCAACCAATGAAAACGCTTTGTTACTGCCAAAGCAAACTTTCTTAATATCTTTAAGCTGTGCTTTCCTTCTAAAACAGATTTTGACAAGCTCGCACATGCAATCCTGTATATTCTTTTTCCATTTATTAATATTATAACATATTCATATTTAACACAGATCGGATACCACAGACAATTAATGAGCCTGGGTTCCTTGGCCTCCTGCAGCTGTAGCAAAGCCGTCTTCTATTGCGGCTGCAAGAGAGGTTGCTTTATGCGCAATTCCATTTGCATACCCATTGCAATTGTGTTCGTACCAGCTGATAGCATCACACATGCCCCCTAGCCTCAGGCACTTTCACACACACACGAGCTACGATGCCAGACTCTGGGCTATTTTCCTTTCATGTTATTTCTTTTTTGTGATTCATTTCAACGTCTGGTTTTAGATGTATAATATGCATATACACATATTTATATATAGCTTCAGCCCGCCTATCACTTGGGTCATGCAGACTGGCCATGAAATCTCAATGTGATTAGGCACGCTTTAAATGGATGCTGAATTCCACTCACATGCATACACACACGAACGTATGACACATTCACTAATTGCATTTGTTGATATTTGTTTCGCAGGCCAAATACATATCTCAATGCATTGAAGAGATCAAACAGGAGCTGCGTCAGGACAATATCAGCGTTAAATGCAATGCTGTGGCCAAGTTGACCTACGTAAGTTTTGAATCCTTTTGCTCATGCCCCCGCCAACAACTCCGAAGCCAGCTCAAGCAATAGATCTCTGTCAAACTATGTTAACACTTGGAGATAATTAACATAATCTCATTTATATAAACACACACAAACGCACGGCTCTGGTTCCGATACTCTGTTAGCATTGTATTCGATTTATTTATCCACACTAACAGATTCAAATGCTCGGGTATGACATTTCGTGGGCCGGCTTCAACATAATTGAAGTGATGAGTTCCTCAAGGTTCACGTGCAAGCGCATTGGTTATCTGGCAGCCAGTCAGTGCTTCCATCCGGACAGTGAGGTGAGTGGCATCTTCGGCTGCTATTTGCCGATTGCTACTTATTGAAAATCTTTTGCAGCTGCTCATGCTTACCACGAATATGATACGTAAGGACCTCAACTCACAGAACCAATACGATGCGGGTGTTGCGCTCAGCGGCCTCAGTTGTTTCATATCGCCAGATTTATCTCGTGATCTGGCCAATGATATTATGACTCTGGTGCGTTCATGTTGAGCAATTTATACGTATGCCAAAAACTAACACCATCTTTGCCCCAACAGATGAGCTCCACGAAACCGTATCTGCGTATGAAGGCTGTGCTGATGATGTACAAGGTCTTCTTGCGATATCCCGAAGCTCTGCGGCCCGCCTTCCCCAAGCTGAAAGAGAAGCTCGAGGATCCGGACCCAGGTGACGAACCGTGCACATTTCATAGTGTTCAGAGTATATCTGTGTATTAACTTTAACAGGCGTACAATCGGCGGCCGTCAACGTCATATGTGAGTTAGCCCGGAAGAATCCCAAGAACTACCTGCCTTTGGCGCCGGTTTTCTTCAAACTTATGACGACGTCCACCAACAACTGGATGCTCATCAAGATAATCAAGCTGGTGAGTTTTGGCAGTGCCAAATTTGTAATTATTTTGTTATTATATTTATGATTTCTCGTTTTGGTTTCAACTTATAATTTTCATAATAACAATAATTGTTTTTTGCTGTACAATAATATGTATACGAACTGAATATTTGTCTATCAACAAGTTAATTAACACAACTCCTACTCCTCCACTCCCCTACCTGCCCAAAACAACAAACCAAAACAAAAATAATAAACGAAATCAAAACAAACTGAAAATTCGAAAATAAACAAAACGAAACAAACCAAAACAAAACAGTTCGCGAGCCTCACAACAATTGAGCCGGCGCTGGGACGCAAATTGACTCAGCCCCTAATTGAAATTATTTCCAGGTTTTTATCGGCGAGCTTTCTTTTAATTGAAGCAAGAAGCCATAATAAGAAAAAATTACTAAAAAAAAAAACATAAAAAACAGCACGCGCTTTAATTATAATTTTGTTCGTTTCCTTTCACGAGCATTTCTTCAATATTAATTTGTAAGCCTAGTTTTCTGCTTTAGTTTATCGTTTGATTTTCAAGTTGTAAGTTTCCTTACGTTAGATCTAACACACATTTCAGTTCACACATACCTTTGCCACTTACCCAAGGATTGGCCATATCAAGTGCAATGCACCATAAAATAAAAGAAGATAAATCTTAAATGCAATTCTCAATTGTAAATGTTACTATCCCGTGCACTCGCAAATATATATAGAAATATATTTATGTGTGTGATTCGACTGAATAAAAACAGCTTTATAGCTATCGGCCACGCTTGAGCTTTCGTTGTTTGAGTAATTATTGAAGCATTCGATTGTCTTTAATTTCAATGTGAAATTCTTAACTGTTAGCTAGACTGGGCCGA
>JABVZY010000402.1:1855371-1873303 GCA_020883555.1 Drosophila nannoptera | reverse complement strand
GAATTCAACCTTAACCCAGTTCCGCTGCCTGGGGTGGTGAGGCTGGTGCAAAACTGCATTTGTTTGTGCGTGTGCGCGTGTAAGTGTGTGTGTGTGGCAACTGTTAGGCGAGGCGTCAATTTGTTGTTTGCCGGTGCAGCTTTTAGGTCAAGGACGGCATGCGAAAAGTGGCACAAACGGCATCAAAATGTGGCGCGATGTCAATTGAGCACAGCGTTGACGGCATAGCAGCTAGAAGCACCGACAACCTGCAGCGCGGTAGTTTGTAATTTAGCATCCAAAATGAGATGCATTTGCTAATATACACACAAGCAAACAGACATACACACTCCTACTCATTCACACACAAGTATGGACCCATTGGCGACAAAACAACAAATGTGCGAATGCAGCGGGAAATGTGAAGTATCAGCGCCCTCTGTGCTATTTTCGAAACATAGGGCCGTCAGACATACGGACGGATGACGGGATAAAGGAACGCGAAAAGTGCAAATCAAAAGTTTTTATTTTAAATTAGCGCAAATTGTAATATGTAATGTCCGTCGGCAATATATTTAATTGTGCATTTGCGCAATTTGACATTGTTTTTGTTGCCATTTGACGTCTACAGGCAATACAAAGTACAATGAATGCACTTACATACAGACGTACATATGCTCTTCTATCTCCCCCCTCTACAATCACAAACAGCTGTGCCGGATAGAGAACGAAAGGGGTCACACATTCGTGAAGGAATAGAGAAATAGTAGTACGGAAAAAGAAAAACAAAGTAGTAAACACAACCAATAACCGTTCCATGCGTGTATGCATATTATGGGTGTGACCCAATAAAAAGCCTTTTGCGCTTACACACACACAAAGAGCAGCTAACTTTGCATTTAATTTACATATGCTTCATTCTATTATTTTTTGCAATTGAAAGATCAATTTTATTGCATAGTATTTCTTATTTATTACATGGTCACTAAATTAGCGTAGGAACTCATAAAATAATACGCGTGTGCATATGTGTGAATACAATATGTACATGTGTATGGCCAATGTGAGTATGTATGGTTGTACATGTGTGATGCGCTGTGCGTGCGTGCGTCGAATTCTGTTGCCGTTGCCGCTTTTGTCCGCCTATTTTTAACTACAACTCACAGAAAAAACAAGCAAAAGAGCTTTGGTAACCTGCGCAATTGAACTTACGCATACGCTGTGTATTGTTTGATTCATTATTTTTCACACAAGCTTACATTTATGACATTCAATTCATATGTACATATCAATTAACAGATTTAGGTACATACATACACTTGTATAGGTATTTGTAAATCTACAAGGATCTCTTATAGAATACTTACCTGTAACAGCTTTCACTCATTTATAGGGTATGCTGGGTCCGTTGAGACAAAGACAAACCGCGAAAATAGGAAGCAATAAAAACTTGAGCGAATCAAAAATGCACGATAAAATGCAAATCAAATGACAAATGTGTGTGCTCATTGCTTAAATTTCAATACAGTTCAAATGTCAAAATATTTATATTTTGTCTATGTATTTATGTACATGTATATAGGAATACAAATACCTGTACATATGTAGTTTCAAAAAGAGATAGTGTGCTCACATGTAAGGCGAATTCTATCGGAACCGAAATTGCTATTATTTTACAGCATCGCAACCGAAAATTGGTTGCCATGTACGTGGCCGCCATTTTGGCAAATGTCCATTTCATGCATTTAGTGTATACACTGGTCGATAGTCGATAAGTTTTGATAATTCACTTAATTGTAAATTTTATAAACAAAGTTAATACACTTTCGTTTTCCCTTAGACAGCTTATATTGACTAAGTTATTAAGTAACTGCACTCGGCTCCCAGGAATTCTTAATGATTTTATGACTTTATGCTGAGTGAAAATGCACGGAAATGACCCCTAGATAATCGTATGCCTCCTCCAAAATGTGGATATGTATGCATGTGAAATCGGTATATTATTAAAAACGTCAGTTCATTAACCTAGAATGTGAGCAAGCAAGTGTGCTAAAGTTCGCGTGATCGAGAATGACACACCTGCACATATATATGTACGTACATATATCGTTATGTATATTTATATAGGAAGTGGTAGATTCTATGTTTAGGTTACGCATAAGTAAACAAAATTGACATATGTAAGAGCATGTATACACCTATTTAGAGCCAACAACTCACACAGTCCACACACTCCTACAGATGCTATTTGTTGTGACAGATTTCCGCGATCAATGTTCTCTTATCATTAAAATTTTAGAACAGATAAATATACTGTATGTTAATATTAGCGCTTACTAAAATGAAAATCGAGCAATTGTAAGCTTAAACGAAACTCTATAATAAAGTCTTCCAAACACACATTTGTCAAGAATTTCTTCTTTCATATATGTATATGTATATCACCAACAAATACCAAATGCCCATCAACGCATCATAAAAATATGTATGTATGTATTTATATATTAATACAAAACATACACATCACAAATATGCAAACATGCATATGAATATGTGTGTGCACATGCTACAAAAGGCAATGCAAATCGTGCACAAAAAACATTGCTGAACTTCGAATTTCAGGTTCAAGGCCACATGACAACTGTTTTCTAGCAAAGGCAACAGCAACAAACTCACACAAAGACATGCACTTATTTTGCAGGCAAACTCATACATACATAAGCGTATATATTTATAGAAATCTTCGCACAAATAGAAAGAAAAAATGAAAAAGGAACACCAAATCAATCAATTTGCGCGAAATTGGCGCAAGAGACATCACAATTCTATTGAACATCGGTTGTACGATTTCACATTACTAGTGCTTTTTAATTTTTCTCAAAATGTATGATTTTTTTCTAGAATTCTGCTAACAGCTTTATACACAGTTTAGCGCGTAAAGAACAAATACGATGTTCAACAATTCATTGTTAATTGTCTTGATCCGATTAGTTTCACTGCCCCTAGGAACTAGTTCCTATGAACATGAACGATCATCTCAAAATATCCATGGAATTGAGGCGCCGCGCATATTCAACTGCTACTACTTCTTGTGAAAAATGTCGTACATTTGGTCAATAAATTAATCGCACATTACAAAATAAGTTAATGGTTTACACATGTCAATGTAAAATTTCGTATATATCAATGAAAATCGACCGGTGCGTTTTTGTTTTTGTTTTTTTTTTTTTTTTTTTTTTTTTTTTTATTTGGAGCGAATTTTAATGGATGCTGGATATAAACCGAGACTTCAATACGAAACACGTTGTTAAACTTTTTTTCTCTGTGTCAACCCTGTCAATAGTTACAACAGATTTGACTAAAAATAATCGAAAAAAAAATAAAAATAAAAAATGGTCCGAAAAATTGCGATGTAAATTGACCGATAAATTCATATGGAAGACGGGCTTAAAATACAATAAAATTAAAAAAAAAAAAAAAAAAAAAACAATAACTTGCTTCATATTTTAATCTATCATTCCAATTATATGACCATGACCACGTACATAAGTTTATTTAAGACTATATTACACATTCCTTGAACTGTAGATATCAACACAATTCAAACATTGTGTAGGGTATCAAAGTAAACCAATTTTAATATTAACGCATTTTGGCTATTGCCTCGCTAGCCTCTCGCTTGCCTAATACATTTAGAACTTCGCTCTTTTTGATTTTATCAGTATTGCTCAAAAGAGAGTCTCAATTACAGTAGCATATGTGTGTGTACATGAGTGCATGTGCTTGTGTATGCGAGCATTAAATAGTGTTTAAATTATGGAAAAGCTTTGCGATTACTTTTGTATGTATAGAATGACATCACAATTATCGTTGACCGGAAATAATTTCGTATACATGCATGCCAACACACTTGCATGTGTAGTCACATATATAAAAACACAAGTAACTATTATATGCATTCGCCTACAATCAAGTAAGAAGCTTACTACATCGTTGAGCGATCGCTCCAAGAAAGTAACGCGTCAAGCCTCTGCACGTTGCTCTTTTGCTAATGGTATGACGAATACTTGTTTGTGCTATTGACGGTGCGACTGCATTCGAGTTTCAATGCTTAGATTTTTCAGGCCATTTGAAGTCCTCTAACGTATTGATTCATTTCCCACCAGTTGTGTAATTTATATGCGCCATGAATACCTGTCGAGTGCCCCATATTTCAATATTGGTAGGAAGAGCTAAAATAATTGCAATAACATATTGGAATTGAAAGAATGGATTCATACGGGACGTCGAGTCAACTCTAATTCATGTGAGTGTGCTTGCTTATATGAACTCCGCTTAGCAGTCATGTGTAAATAAACCTTGTTCGCAAAGTAGCGAGTGGTACGCAATAACATAAAAAATGTTCACACAACAGGTGACGCAGTAGGAGTTTCCATGCGTGCATAAACATATGTCTGTAAATGTTAAAGATTATCTACATAACAGTAGTCAGAATGTAGTCCGCCTACATGGCTTGTTAACATCTAACAGAAACTGTTAGGCCTCAGAGCTTGACCCAATTTTGTATATTTGTATCCATGCATGTATATGACAAAGCAGCTGACCGAATTTATAATAGCAGCAATACTCATCAACAATGCAGTGTCAGAAAAAAAATTATACACATACATATGCATACATATACATGCCTTTTAGTACGTTTGCATTTTATCGATTAACTCGTGTTGACGCATCTTGCTGTTGCGTCGCACATTTTAATGCAAGCTTGAAAGAAATAGCTCCCATTATGTACATTATCTGTACTTGCGTGATGCACATGTATTTGATTCGTTTATGTACATCTGCATGAAATGATCGCATAAAAATGGTCTGTCAAAACGACATTGTACATGACATGCACCCAGAAGGACGAACCGATTTAAATAACTGCAAAGTGCAGGACACACCGTTGAATCATACCCGAGCTCAAAGCTGTGAATGACAACTCTACGTATGTGTGTGAGTGGGTGCTGCAATGTACGCATGTGAATGTGTAACGTGAATCGTATTTGTGGGTGTAGAAGACCATCGATAACACAGGTCGCCCGCAGAGAAATCAGCTGCAGCTGGCCAAAAATAAATGTACATATGTCAGCTGCCAGCTGCCAAACAATGATGAAAATGCATTTACAAACGTACAGATAATAAACCCAAGTGTATGTATGTGGATTTTAATCAATTCATTATTGATATAACGAATCTTTCAAATGTGCAGCTGTGTAAAGTTTTGTTTAATAGTCCTTTCAGCATATCGTTAATTGCCAAATGAGCAATATAACAATATTCACAATGCTGTAAAATTGCACTAACGTATGAAACTTTTTAATCAACAGCTGATTTTACTTTACATTTGCATATTACACCAGATGACAGCATTCTCCGCACACTAAAAACTGCACTTGGCAATACAGAAAGAGAACGAGAGCGAAAAGTTTACAGTCCAACCGGTTTGTTCATACAGATGTGCCTATGGATCCATATATATATATAGTTATATATATATTAATATTCACATACATATGAGTGTGTGCAAGTATTGCTGCTGCATAGGTAGAGGAGAGTCTGAGAGTGAGAGACCGGCGTCTTGTTGCCGGTTATTCGGATACAACTATCGACTCAACACGTCATCGATAGCTTTTTGATTTCTCAGAGTCCGTAATCAGAGACGCTAGATTACCACGTAAGACGAAAGATCGTGTCTTTCACATAACTGATAAGCGGATTACGGTACTCACCTCTTTATAGTCCTTAATTAGTTTTGTTTTTTTTTGGAAATCTCTACCAAGGAGCCTGAAATGAAAAAATGAATATAAAAATCTATATTAATTTTAATGCAATAATTGAATATTTGTATGGCTAAATATATAAGCATATAAATATTTATTTGCCGTTTCATTTAAAACACACACATGAGGCAGGCCTGCGATAAAAATTGCCATGTTAGAAATATGTTGAGAATGCAAAATGGACGCCGGCTGGAAGTGTGAAAAAAAAGCTTGTAAGGCCGCTTAGTGGACATCTTATCGATATAAAATAAGGAGTTTATAATAACATTTAGAGCGGATGCAAGATTATATTTTCCACACTTCTATTGCTGTGAAATTTGAATAATAAGAATTCTCTCAGTTCTTCAGTGTTAAAAAATTGTCGCTTTACAAGCCGATCCCCACACAAAAACAAATAGAAATAAACAGTTGTAGTCCCTAAGCAAAGGCCAAATGCAACCCCAAAATGTCGGCATCGCCCTTAATTCAGTTCAGAGATGTCGTTGAACCGCACAAACAGAGAAGCTGCACTCATTGGGATGTGGAACGGCAACAAACTTCGAGTCGTTGACATTTTTAGGTTCCCATTATAACAGCAACAGCAGCAGCCGTCGTCGCCGAAGGAACAAAAACAGTAACAAAACACACAGCTGTCAATGTATTATGATTAACCGTTATGTGAAGGACCAGCAGACGCTTCCAGACATAGCTGCTTAACTGAAATACGGTATACTGTCGGCAGACTAATGAAATCAATATACCCAACACAAAAAAAAAAAAAAAAAAAAAAAATCTTGTATAAATGTCCCCAAAAGCTTGCCGAGGCGCTAACTGCGGACAGAGACGCCAGTCTGACAAGGCCCAATCAGAGCACACAGACTCAAACACACAGACACATCCTCATTTATGGCAAGCTCAGACGACATAGAAAGCAAAAGAGAACGAAAATTATATTAGCTGCTGGTCACCCTGAGCTAA
This sequence comes from Drosophila nannoptera, assembly GCA_020883555.1. Classification (NCBI taxonomy): domain Eukaryota; kingdom Metazoa; phylum Arthropoda; class Insecta; order Diptera; family Drosophilidae; genus Drosophila; species Drosophila nannoptera. The sequence continues at coordinate 1,866,542 of JABVZY010000402.1, read as the reverse complement.
GGCGCTGACCTTGGCCACAGCTACCGTTAGGTAGCCCACTTTATAATTTATGTTACACATTCCATACAAGCATACATGTATGTACCAAATTTTTTCATACCTTTTTTTTTTTTAGATATGAGCTTGACATTATTGTCAGTACGCTAGAACGTATATTTACAAGTAAATATATAAAAAAAAGAATTGAAGCTCTATTTTATAACAAGGACTGGGGACATTTTTCGATGCATATTAATAAAAATTTCTGCAGTCACATGTGATGCATGCAAACACATATATGTATTTATGTATGTGCACATGTGCCCAATCAACTATTTAGAGAATTCCAATAAGAATTTCACATTTGATTTGCAAGCTAGCTGTGTGTGCGCACATATAAATAGCTGAGAGCATTGGGCGTGCCAATTTCCATCGCCTTTAATGCGATGTGAATAATTGTGTTTGTGTGTGAGCGTATTTACTGCATTTGCCTATAATATTTATTGACTCAAAGTGCATGACACACTTAGCGTCAGCAAACTGCAAAAGTTTAAGAAAAAATTTTAGTTTGCACAAATGTGTATATACATACATACATAAGTACATATATTGATTCCAAAATTTAGATGGACCAGGCACGAAAGCACGTGAATTGCACAAAATCGAATACACATATACTCATGTATAAATATACTCAAAATTGAAAGACAACAAAGAAAGCGGGAACAATGAGAGCAGCAAAACCAAAGAAACAGAGATATGAAGATGAGCTTAACAGAAAGTAAAAGTTAAAATCAATGAATTTGGTTTTTCTTCTTGTCTCGTTGAAATCTCTATTTACATATATATGTGTGTGTTGAAAATATATACTTGAACATGAGAGATATATACATACATACATATGTATGTACGATTTCATGCTGTTGTCGAGATATTTGTTATGTCCCAGCAAGCAACGGACGCACGCGCACAGAGCACTGTGGTGACTGCGGAAGCCTCTTAGCATTGAAATTAGTTTTTTACTTGTTCCTAACTTACCGAATTCTCTCTGCTCTCGTACGCTCACTCTCACTCGCTCTACTCTTATACATATGCTATATTTGATATATAAACCGTACGCTTTCGTTGACTATAAAAATGCGCGCGTGTGAATACTTATTAAAATACACACATATACACATAGCTAAATATGTATATGAAATTTTGTGAATTTATTAAGCCTTTTAAGCATCCCAACTCTCGCGAATACAATTGTACTGCAGGGTTCAATTACGCTTTAGCCAGTCGGCATTACAGTTATTGGCGAACGTGTGGGCACCCAATTCGGCAACCCCTTTAAATTTGGTTGCAGATTGGCTGCTTACTGATATTTCACACTTCCATCAGTCCGATAAGCCTGTAATCGAGTTATCGACCAGTTGTGTACCAATTATGAGCAAATGATGATGGTGACGAATGCGGCAATGAGTAATGAATGAAATGATAACACAATGCAGCTCTTACGGTCACATACAATACATGCACATACAAATTTCATAACCATCCGTACAAAATTGGATATTTTTGCCTACAAGTATTGAAAATCAAGTTATACCAATTTTTGTACAAATGTACAAAAAAAACATACACACACACAATCAATTACGAAGCATTTGCAAGCGATAAGACATTCTAGAACTCGTTCACGTTCTATTATTTTCTTTCTCACACTCTCTCACACACGCTCACGGCCCAATCAGTTCCTCTTTCGATCGTATACAAAAACAAAAAAAAGAGGGACAAATTCCAGTTTGTAAACAGCTGTAATGAAGACGCTGGCTAATAAACTTAAAAATCAATTGAATATGCGGAGAGTCGTAGACAATACTCTCTTTTGCAGTATGTGCGCTCTCACTCTCTCGTTGGCAGGTACATAACTGAACCTCTCCGACAAGCACGAGCACCATCGATCGATGTTTCCGCTCTCACGCACGCATCTTCCCCATGGTTGCCAATATTTCTCTTGACGAATGTGAATGTGTGTGTTGTTTCTGTGACTGTGACGTCGCTTTAGTTGGTCTAGTTAAAAACGTTCAACTTAGTGATATGCATATACATATTTAAGTACGCACACATATGTAAAAATAAAGTTTAAAAGAACCCCATGAAAATGAAATTGCATTATTCGCATAATGTGAACTATATTTTTTGCATAGGTCAATAACAACGTAATTTAAGTAGGCCAACGATATTAAACAAATATATAATGGGCATCTACGCATTTACAATCATGCATGCCTGCATACGTATTTATGGGATGACTAAACAGAAAATAGGAATTCATTCCCCTTTATATACATATACATATATATGTGAATAAATAAAGGCATGTCTAAGTACATAAACGTAGCGTTTGACTTTGGTAAGTGCTTATGGACACACATAAATACTGGTGAATTTATGCGGACATTCCATGTTTTTATTTATGTAAATTTTCAGAGCGGAAGTTACATTTACACGTGTATACAAGAGATGCTGATAAAAAATATATGGGCACAACAGAAGTGGGTAATACAGAAGGTAGCAACAGGATGATTTACAGCTGCAACCCTGACGGTGGCAATGCTAGAAAGTGATTTGCAAATCAATAGAGATAAACCCAAAATAGTGTATACATAGAAATCTCTTTAAAACGTTCGAAACTATGCCTTGGCTATATGAAGGAGTGAATTTTTATTTTAATCAAAATATCGTTGTTTAGAAAATTGGAAATAGAAGCGTAAGGCGATACAGATCGAAAAAAGGTCTCAGCCCCACCTAAAAGCTATTACATCACTATGAAAATTAACACACATGCATATAGGCATGAATAACGGAAGCAAGCTCACACTTTATCACATACCCATATCTGTTTGTAAAAATTGAGCAATCATATATTATAAAATATAAAATTTATATATAATAAAAAAATCAGTTTTAGAAATTTACATTATTTAATATAAAAGTTAATAAACATATACAATTTTCCAACAGAATAGAAGACCAAAAGCTGCAGTCGACATCTTTTGTAATCAACACAAAGGCAGCCATAAAAAAATTTTTTAGGAGAGGCAGCAGTAAAAATAAGCGAACGCGGCGAAAATATGTTAGCTAGCGTAGAGTTTTCTGGCGTTACTACAATCCGCGGACTACAAAGCTACAAAAGAGAGATACGGCGAATTCACCATGAACGTCGACGACGACAGCGGCAGCGGTGGTTGACGGCCACAAACCGAAGTTCGTTGAAATTTCGAATGTATGAAAACGTTCAGTCTGCCGCCAGCGCGGGCCCGAGCGTTTAGCTCGAAAACGCGGCAGAGGGCCCAGCGAAAAATTAGCTGGGTCAAGAAGGTGGTGGCAGAGCCAGAGCAGAGCACAATCATGTGAGTGTGTCTGTTTGCTTCTGCCTCTGTGGGTATGCCCGTATATATATATGTATATATACATATATATGCTGTGTGCGCGACAATGCGATGTGCTCTGCTGTATATGGATAGCGTTTGGCTATTTTCCCCCATTATAAAATACGAAATTATTTGAGGAATGCGAATGCGGTGATGGCAACAGCAAGACACACGCATACGTAGGCAGATACAAATACTAAACGCACTAAAGCTGGGGCTCTTTTAAAAATAGAATATGTGCTCTTAGGCATATAGCAGTAAGAAAAGCGGGCGGGCAGGCAAGCAAATGGTCGAACTGACGTCATCTTGCGAACGCAAGGACCAATTGGGAAAAATTTTTAAGCAAATTTTCCGTACAGTTGCAGGTCGAATATCCCAGACCAAACCTAGAACCCCTCTTCCGACCCAGTAAAAAACTCCAAATACACATACAAGTTCAAACGGAACTGCAATGATTATCCAAATATCAATCACTCTCTCATTCTACCAGTCGATTAATAATATATCCAATAATAACAAGTTTGTCGCCTGCCTCAGGATAGACAGGAATTATATATATATATATATATATATTATATTATATATTCGATATATGTATATATAAGAATTCATCTATTATTAATATGTATATATATTATAATTATATACATACACATATGTATGCGAGTTTGTGAATGTGTATTCAGAGCGAAGACAAGCAAGGCAGCGCACGTGTGGCAACGCTGGTAGTGAGAGCAGCTCGTTCATTTTGTGTGTCGGAACGAAAGTGAGTACCATGCGCTACAAAGCGACAAAAGAGCGCAAAATGAAGCTCACACATTTCAAAATGGGACGCGTAATGGCGTATTTCGATTTTCATGCATTTTACTTTGCCCTGAATGTTATTTGTGTGCTGAACCACACTTATTGCATATATTTTTGCAGCTAGAATAAAATTCGAGGCAAGATAAAATTGGACAATGCCTATTTAAATATGTACATATATACACAAGTGATGATTGTCAGCCACAAGCTAGTTATGAAATAATGAGCCAACGATGGCCACTAGCTGTTAGCGAGAGAATGTAGGTAGGCAGAGAGATAGAGAGAGAGAGAGAGAAAAAGAGGGAGAGAGCGAAAGAAGAGCTAAGAAAAAGTGTAATTGTTTTCGTTTTTTTTTTTCGGTTGTTGAAGGCAATGAAAATTACGTTTATTTAACTTGAGTATTTCATTCTTTTTTTTTTTTATATATTTATGTTTTTTCTTTTCGTTGCTTGTTTTGTGTCGATGGTACTTTGTTCCGAAGATAGGCATTTTTCTTTGTTTTTGTAACTACAAATAATTTGTTTACCATATTGTAAATGTAAAATTGTTTCAATTTTAATCTTATGGTTATATTCATTGATAGGGCACTTGGGGGATGCTGATGTTCTCGGTGCAGCTGACTTTTCAGGTACTAAACTTACAATCTATTTTACAAATTTGTTAGCCTACAGAAAGTTACATGAGAAAACTAAAACGAAAATAAAAAGAAAAAATAATACAGATTGAACAGAAAAATCACCTTTTTTCTTTGAGTAGGTGGCGTCGTTTGTAATGGGCTTGCTACTCTTTGGTTTCTGAGCGCTGCTCTCAAAAGCTCACGGCTAGTGTTGCTCCGCGAGCAGTTTTGATTCCGTTGTTTTGCCTTCTCGCTTGCTCCACAGCGAATGCTGACCGACAATGCCGACCAGAGCGAATAAAGAATGCCGTTTACGAAGTTTCCGTTACTTTTGTATTTGTACACTTTTCTTTTTATTTGTGTTTACAGACATCCGTTTCAACAACATACATACATTTCATTGTTACAAAAACGATTATTATGTACGTAAAGGATTGTATGTATGTACAAATGTCTGTGTGGTATGTACTCCTGTTAAGCTAGAACTTTTCAATCTAGCTAAATTGATATAATTAATAGAATATGCATTAAGAAGACTGCGGCAGTAGTTAACTAGCAGTATTGTGCTAGTTAGAAAACTTTGTCTTCTGGCAAAACAGCAAGCAAACTGCAGAGTACGAATGCCCGCTACAAAGCTGCAGCTACAGTGGCGATTCGCCGAGAACGCAACAATGACAAATGGCAAAATCTGCGTTCATTTACGGCGACGCGCATAAGCGAAATACGCGCAGGGCGAAACACGGCGAAGGCGAAAATAACGCGACACAGACGAACGCTCACTACATGCACACATACACACATACATTCGCTTAGCCATACAAGGGCAACATTTGAGTACATATCACGCATGCTTAGCTCTCATACTCTCTTGATTTCTCTCTCTCCCTCTCTCAGCACTACACTCGAGCACAAATTTTTTCATTGTATTTTACTTTCGGTAGGAGCGAATTGTTTTTGTTGGCCGCTGCGCACAGACTTTTGTAGTTGGCGCTCTTGCTCAGCAGCAACGCAATAAAAGTTCAAAAACAGTTGAAGTATACCGCGACGCGAGTAAAAATCTTTCTTCACCGTCGTCGTGTCGTCTTCCGCGAATTTCAATTTCTTTTCAATTGAACAAAAGAAACGCTAGCGCTTTTTCTTATTTTGGTAGATATAAATATTTGCTTATTTTTGTGTCAATTATAAAGGCAATAGTGTATTTTTGACGAAACTATTTTAACGTTTATTAATCGCTCCTATATATTTATATATAAATATATATAATATACAATATACACAAATGAATGTGTTGCTTCAAAATAGGCTTTTGTTTCTAATAAATATTATTGCGTTTCATAAATTCGATGTTGCATTTAAGAACAAAACAAGGATTTTATTGTTGTTTGTGTAGCTGCTGCAGTGTGTGCGCGGCAACGTATAATTGCATTTAGTTGTATTTTTTCATTATACTCTTGCTTGCTGCTCTGCCAGTAGGAAAAACTGCCTGAAATTTGCATAAATTGTTTCTTTTAACATTGTTACGTTAAACTACATGTTTATTTATTAATAATTATTGCGGCGTTAATTTATTTTATTATCGTGATTTTGTTGTTTGAAATACTTATTAATTTAAACCAGAAGCAAAAAATTACCAAAAATAAATTCTGAGAGCACTGTATGAGCACACGCGTACGTCTTTACAGTCGCTCGGCTCTCTAACAACTGACAGCACAGAGTAAGCAGTGTGGCCCAACGTAGTTCACGATAAATGTAATAACTGGCCACACTGGAAACAGTTCGATATGACCATGGTGGGTGCCCGCACAAATCGAAATGAAATTCAATTATAAATACTCCAGAATTTTACTAAGTCATAAAATTTTAATATTATAAGTGTGAAGGCTAAAATCAGTTAGATCACCTGATTCTGAGGCATAACTAAATCACGTCTACTTAGCGTACCATTTGGAAATAAACCTACGGGTGCTTCTTGAAAAAAAAAAAAAAAACAAAAAACAAAGAATGTACAGACCACGTGCTTTGATATGATGCACTACAGTATCAGTAATCTAGTATTGTTAGATTGTTACTTGCATGATAAATAATTAAATCAAAATATTGCTTAGTAAAACTTTAATAAAGAAGGATATATTCAAACTATTCCAAATGCGTTTTTATTACCTCTTTAGTTTGTTTACAAAAGCATTAGCAACACCCATTTACACGTACATTCAATAACAGCGTTCGTTAAATAAATAGTGTGCCCGTATTATTAATGCTTCCTGCAGTTGAAGCTTCTTAAAAAAGAATCGATATATGTTATAATAATATAGAAAAACTACAAAATAAATTAAAATAAAACATGAACTAGACCCTTGTTCCAACTCTCAATAGAACTCGATGAGATGCAAACTTACTATGCATGCAAACATCGATAGCCAAATATAGGAAAAAAAAAATACTGTCTTTTGATTACTGAGGGAAAAAGTTAGATAAAATACCAAGTTGACAATAGGGATATATCGATAATATATCAACACTCCTTTTTAATTTACATCATTATTGCATAGTAATATTATTGAGCATTTATTGCTGCTGCTTCTAAATGACCACTGCACTGACACTAACGCTAGTGTTACTGCTTACGGTTGTGTCGCTGGCTCATGCTTATATTCAACAGTCTGATGAGCAATTCCATGAAGAACTGGTGGTTCGACCCCTTGCCGGTGACCATGTAAACACATATTTTCAATTCACCACACGCTGGCATTATGGCACACCCGACAATCGTAAGTAACACATACTTAGCTTCTAACAATGCCGCCATAGACACATACACCATCATCAATTATCGTATCTTAGTTTATCACACACAGCTGACGCCGCGAGTCATTGCCGAAATACTGCAAACTTACGATGTGAAGGAGTTACATATTAGCCTAACTCAGGGTCTATGGCGCTATGAAACTTGGGGCTATCCCATTGTAGAAGCAACTGGTGGTGCGGAGCTTTGGGCCTGGTTCAGTTCTCAAAATCTGACTAACGAAGATGTAAACAAGCAATGGATGCGCTTAGCAAACGTCTTCTCCGGTGTACTTTGTGCTTCGCTAAATTTTGTTGATAATACGAACAGTATTGCACCCAAGCATCTATTCCGTCCACAGTTTATGGAATCCGGCAATGATAGCCTACAATTTGTACGATATGCAACGCTACCCCGAGAAATTGTTTGTACTGAGAATCTAACACCGTGGAAGAAACTCTTGCCCTGTGGCAGTGCATCGGGCCTGGCAACTCTTCTCAATTCCGGGTATGTTCACAATACCAAGTATCATTCTTTGGGTCTGAAAGTGAGAACGTTGTGCGATAAGGACGACTCCAATAATTGCATTGTGGAGCTAACACAAACGGCCAATCTTGTTTACGACTTAAAGTTGCTAGAACAAAGCAACACGGACTTTTCCCTGCGTCGCCTCTTCGGCATGGGCTTGAATGGATTTTGTGAGCTTGCAAGCAGCAGTAAAATCTACGTACAGCGTAACGAACAGGGCGAACGTTATCAGTTGAATCCGCCACCGCAGCACGAGGTGACGAGCATAGTCGGTGGCTATATGGCTGTCTATGGCGTCTACGATATCCAGCAACAATTTGAGGGACCAGGTGCTCGTCTTTTCAATATTGCTTGGATAGACTCGAAGGGCAACATTAAGAGGCAGCGTGTCTCAGAACCGCCGCTTTTCGCGCATCGCTATCTATTGGGCAATGGTCAGAAACACGGTCGGATTGCAACTGAGGTGACAAACACACATTATGAGCCACTGCCGATTGTACTGATGGAGCTGGTGCCCTGGTATGTTCATGCATATCTGCACACATTGCATATATTGAGTAAGCCGCAGAAGTTGCACGAGTACAGCGATAAAGAGCTACAATTCAAGCTACTGCATTATGCGCCCGGCAAGCAGCGTGAGTTGCCAACACATCTAGAAATTGGCTTTATGCTGCCCGCCAGAAGCAGCGCTTTGATTACTATTGAGGTGGACTATCTACTCCTGAAGTGGCTTGAATATCCTCCGGATGCGAACCACGGCCATTATATTGGAGCTGCCGTCATTAGCAGCCAACTGCCTATTGGGCGCAATTATACGGCTTTACCCTTGGAGGGGCATTTATTCAAGGACTCGTTCAATGCATCGCGTTCCTCATATTTGCTGACGTTGCGAACCGAAGCTTTGATTGTTTCATTGCCCACGCCTGATTTTAGTATGCCGTACAATGTCATCTGTTTGGCCTGCACCGTGGTGGCTCTTGCCTTCGGGCCAATACACAGCGTCGCTACTAAGTTAATTATTGTGGAACGGCAGACGACCATGCCGCGTAATCTTTACGTAAGCTCATTCACAAGCTTACAAATCGATTGAACAAGCGATCGGCCAAGCCGGCTGTTGATCAGCAACTGCAAAAGAAACAAGATGACGAGGAGAAAGAGGAAACGGCAAAGGAAGAGGAAGAGCAACAGCCGACGTCGCAACAAAAGTCCCTAGATCAGACGGAGATAAAGCAATCGTGATAAGCAGATGCACATGTGGTATACCAAAAGATTAGTGCGAGATAAAACCCCGTGAGAAGCGTGAGAAAGGGAGAGCGAGAGAGAGAATGCGGATAAGAGATACTCGTAAGCTGCAGCTATTTCGGCAGCTGTAAAATACATATTCCAAAGTACATTAGTATTCTAAAGTCATTTTAAGGTACATATATGTACGTTGATCGAAGGTCCATAGCATGTCCAGGTTATCCATTTCACCTATAACACACTCCATATTCATGCTCCCATTTCATGTGCAAGTCAATAAATAAAAAAAGTAGATTACTCCAAATGTATATACGTGGTATGTTGTTACTTAGGCAAAAGGGACCTAAAATAGTGCGTGCAAGAAGTCGCAAATGGAATAATTATTCACACAACGTTTGGATGCACGATAGAAGCGTTTATCTCTGACTCTAAAAAATGCGAAACTGACAGCTCGATGCTTTTATTGAATGCATTCTGATTTGTTCTTCATTTATATGTAAGTAGTTTTAAATAATTATGTTTTTTTAGCTTAGCATTTGATACTTCTTAAATACACTTTGAAATGATGTAAGTGCTACAGCGATATATATCTGTATATCGATTATCGCTTAATCCTTTCGACTTATAATTACAGCTATAGTAAAGTGCGTGCACCACTATGCGTGTAAGCAGGACAGCAGCTAACGCATTAGCCGCTCTCCCTTTTAAGCACATAATAAAGCTTGGCAGCGTTGTCCGTGTTGAAGAATTATTGAGAGTTGTTCTCGGTTTTTTTTTTTTTTTTTTTTTTTTTTTTGTTAATGGAATATTTAATCATTAAATACTACTTAAATCATGATTATTCTCATACTTCTGCTTCAGCCATTTGTTGAATGTAAATGGTTTATATTGTAAAATTGTATTAAAAAATCTACTTAGTGCTTGTTGCGCGCTACATTTTACAATCAGATTACACAAAATATATGGATAGCAATTATTAAAAAAAAAAAAAATATATAGGGGCGAACACACATAAAAAACGAAAAAATATTAATAAATTGTATATATGTAGGTATTTGACAATCGTATCAATTAAATTATTTGTATGCATGCGTATGGTAGTTATATGCCTAATGGACGCGTCTCGACGCTTGGCTCAATTACAATCGCTACAGATACAATGTAATTCTATATATTTAAAAGTATTCATTGATGCCGCCGCTCGCATGAACGCACGCACGCACGCGCTGACGCGTGCATAAACCGCAAGAGCAGGAGACAAGTACCGTTGGGACGGGGAAGTTTAAAGATAAAGCAAGAGTGGGAAAGAGATAGAGGTAGAGGTAGCGAAAGAGCGAGAAGGAACATTACGTGGCGCCACATGTCTCTGGTCTTGTCATCCTCCTTATCATCCAACCTACTGTTAACCTTTCTAAGCGCCATACAACCGCTTCCAGGCATTGTTCACTGTGGCGGCTGACTTCCATAGTAGCCATAAGCACCCGCTGGCGGCGGTCCTTGCGGTGCGCCTGGCGGTGGCATTTGCGCACCCGCCGGCGCTGGTCTATACCCTTGATAACCTTGTGACGGCGGATACTGAGCATAGCCACCTGCCTGCGGTGGCTGATGGTACCCATGGCCGGGATAAGCGCTGCCCGGCGGCGGCGGTCCATAGCCTTGCGGTGGTGGTGGCGGTGCACCGTACGGCTGTGCACCAGGCGCTGGCTGATATTGATTTGGCGCCATTGGTGGCGTTGCGCCATTCGGTTGTGGTGGGGCATTTGTGTTTGGTGGTCCTCCAGGTGGTGGTCCGCCGCCC
>JABVZY010000402.1:1838218-1852786 GCA_020883555.1 Drosophila nannoptera | reverse complement strand
GAATAAACTGCAGACATTTTACTGGCTGCAGCTTTCTTCTTCCGCTTAGGAGTTTTCTCCTGTTTTTCCACAATTTTAGCGGTTATTATAAAACGGTTTGTGAAAGAAAATTAAGTCAAATGCTCCTGCAACCAGTTCCCGCTTGCACACTTTTACTGTGATGTGGAGTATGCGGACTTGTCTTAAACAACAACAAAAAAGTCTACGATTCAGGTTTGCAAAGTGCGACTTTTTCACATTCGCATTCGCCGCATTAAAACACATACACACACATACATTTATATATAGAAATATACATTTTTAAACATACGTATAAAAAATATATATAATGTAAATTGAAAACTATATTAATCACCGCGTGTTTCGTGTCACAAAGCGTCTCCGGACTAAGTAACCTTAAACTCGGTTTTTACAAAACTTTAATAATGAATATACTTTAGCCAAAAAGTCTACATAATTCTTCTTTTTCTTTCCACTTTTGCGAATTGTAAAGAACGTCAACGACGCTTTAAGCGATTACAGAGGCCGGGCGATGATTGCTATCGATACAAATGTATAATTAGTCTACACGCTCAGACTGTGTATGATGCAGCGTGGTGTGCTATTTGTTCCTTTTGCTATAAGCCCAAGTAACGCTAAGTTATACATTATTTATTTTAATTTTATATATTTTTTTTAATAATCATACAATTTTTCCGATTATATATTGTCAGGAAACAGCTACAGTCTGCATGATTTACATTAGCCAATATGGCGATCGACTCTCATACGACTGCTTCAATACTACTTATTGATATAGAGTGATAAGTTTCAATGAACAAAAAACGTAGCATCAACATTTAATTATTTACAAATTATTCCTACATTTTGTATACAAGAAAAACGTGTATTATTTATTTTATGTGGACTCCTATTCGATATTATTGGTTGCCGGCACAGAAATGCAACATGGGCCTTATCGATAGATAAACGATATCAACACAACGCTCACGGCGACAATCTCTTTTATTTTTCACAATTTATTTTTTGGACTGGCTTTTAGCCAAATTGATTAAAAGAGTGTGTGTGTATGTATTCATATGTGTGGGTGTAAAATTCATTAAACAAAAAACGAGAACCAGGTTACTCAATATCAAAGTGCAATTACAGTTTGCCGCGCCGTTATATTAAATAAATGCGAGGATCGCAAAAATTTTTAACATTTAGTTCTTCGTTTATTCGGGCGCTGGCTAGTAAATAAATGCAAACGCTTATATGAATTTTGCGAACAGCATCTAAGACTTCAACAATTGAAAACGACGGGACACAACATATATTGTGACAGCAACTGTAGAACATCCAGTGGCAACAATACAGCAGTGAAAATGAAAAAAGTGATGAAACGTTCAGATTAATCAAGAAAGGTGTAAATACATAAATAAATCGCACTTCAAGGGTGTGAAGGCACAAAGACGCACATGCTTGTGCATGTACATGTTAACAAACATTAACAAAAATAGGATAGACCATATCCTTTTTCATACCCCGGCTGCACGCTAGTGTTAAGTATCGATTTTATTCCCTGCGCGCCTCTCTTGCCTTTTTGTATGTGTGCTTGTGAGTGAAAAGGTATCCAAAAAACAAAAATTGTGATATCGATACCGATAACGATAATATAAAGTACAACACGAAGACAACACAAATACAAACAAAAACAATTTGAGCGCGTTATCAAATGCACCACAACAATATTAACTTGGTAGCTCAATAGCCGGCACGCAATCTTTGTTTTCTTTTATTATTATTATTATTATTATTCTGTTCGTGGCTCGCGGACCTTGTGCGTCTGCGTTTTTTTTATAGTAGCCCAACATAAGGGTGCAGCTAAACTGTATTTAAAAAGGCACGTTGACAACGAAATTGGCAACGGTAGCAACATCGCGACTAGTTCCTACCTGGAATCAATACATAATTTGGTAAGAAGATAACTTCTTACCAATGATTTCCTTGGTGCAAATGAAATTCCATACGCTGCTGTTGCTGCTATCAAAGGTCTGGACATGCATTTGTTTCATGTTCAATCGTCAAGTGCGCGCTGTAAGTACCATCACAAATGTGCAAATATAATAGTTCTAGGATTTCAAACTAATTGGTCTGTTTATAAGAAGTGTCCCATTAACAGTCGCCCTAAAGTTAGAGCCTTTTCTTGACTTATATTGTCACCATGCTAAGGAATACCGATTAAATAACGTAAATGATAATCACTGGTCAAGGCTGCGATAAGAAATAGCTGCAACAACCATATGCCATCGCCCTGGCCCCCATTGATGCTTGTTAGTTCCCGATCATTTGAAAGAGAATCGTACTTAATCCTTTATCGCTAGCAACGAAGTATCAGTATAAATATTATCGTTGCGCTGCTAGTAAACCTTATCATGTTTTGTGCTTACTTGGTTGGTTGGTCATTATATATTGTTCTCTCTCTCTCTCGTTCCATCAGTATCTATACACATATATACTAAAATAATTTCTTGAATTTTCACATACTGCCTTGGCAGCATGACACTGCAGTAGGAGATTCCCGTCTCCATTCTCCGCATACTTTGACCCAATCTTATTCAGTTCCTTCTTATTCATTAGACAAAAAAAAAAAAAAAAAAATTATAATAATAATAATAATTATAAACAATCTGTGAAAATATACAACAATTTGCATTTTTAAATTAACTCTCATAGTTTATCCAGTATCAGCCGGTTAAATATGAACAGCACCCACTGTCACCTGTATCGCGACATCGGCTCGGTCTGGTACCGCGGAAAACCTTGGTCCTGGATCTGGACGAAACTCTGATACACTCGCATCACAATGCGATGCCAAGGAATACGGTTAAGCCTGGTACGCCACATGATTTTACAGTTAAAGTAACCATCGATAGGCATCCAGTGCGGTTCTTTGTTCACAAACGGCCGCATGTTGATTACTTTTTGGATGTGGTAAGTTAACCGAAATTTCAATTTTATGAGTGAATCATATAATCTTACGAATAGTACGATCGCAACTGCAAAGCTAAAATAAATTCGATGCGGAAATTATTTTCTTAATTTTATATTGCATTGCTTTTATTTTTTATCTTTAGGTCTCACAGTGGTATGATCTAGTTGTATTTACGGCTAGCATGGAGATTTACGGCGCAGCCGTAGCCGACAAACTTGACAATGGCCGCAACATCTTGCGGCGTCGCTACTACAGACAACACTGTACTCCCGACTATGGCTCCTATACCAAAGACTTATCAGTCATATGCAGCGATTTGAATAGGGTTTGTGACCATTTGTTACAGCAGTTGTATATGTGTAATTGATATAAATATTTATATTTATTGCAGATCTTCATAATTGATAACTCACCGGGCGCGTATCGCTGTTTTCCAAACAATGCAATACCTATCAAGAGTTGGTTCTCTGATCCGATGGATACTGCGCTGCTTTCATTGCTACCCATGCTGGATGCACTGAGATTCACCAATGACGTGCGTTCCGTATTGTCCCGAAATCTTCATTTGCATCGGCTGTGGTAGCAGGTATGCCGCCATCAATTGTAATTAAATACACTAAACTAAATACTTTCGAAGGCTTACACAATACACACATATATATACATGCTCACACTAAAAGGAAAAACATTATGGGAATTATAATTAAAGTTTTACAAACATTTTGATTAACACTAATAATACCAACAACAAATCAATGGTGGTGCTGTGAAACATCATACGAATTTGTTACAGTACGTTTGTGCTTAATCGCAAACTTGGGGGGTTTTTCACTATCTCTTAGTTTTATTACTATTATTATTATTTTTTCTTTTCTTTTTTTTTTTAATTGAACTGTTATTGTTTTCATACGTGCTGGAAAAGGTTTATAAAAATATTTCGTTATATGTACAAGACAAAAGAGGCGTCTCCAACACACATAAACACACACACACACACACACACACACATATATATATATATATAGTGTGCACGAGCAGAAGTTAATAACACAAGTGAGAAAGAAAAAAATAAAAAATATCATATATTTAGATATATATGCATATATACATATATCATAAACACATAAGTTAAGTCCACTATAACGCATACTTTATATGTATAGTTTAAAAAACAAAACTTTACATATATATTTATGTTAGACCTAATTTGTTGTAATTATATTATATTACTATGAAAAGCTAATTGTTTTCTATATTTACAAAGCCTACTGAATACTTTTTTAAGGGGAAAATTAGTTGAATGCAACTAAATTTGAGATCAGAGCAAATAGACATACATAAAAACATTTTATGTAGCTTTTATACAACAAATTCGGCAAAAAAAATTTCTTAAGTATCAAAATATGTCGTATTTATGTTATCGAAAAAGAAAGATTAGATTGTCTAAAATTTAGGAATACACCTGCATTGAAGGCGTTCTATATTTGTATTTAAATTGAATGAGACAATGATAACTAATTAAGTATAATACAAATCAAGAAACATGTATTTTTAGGGCACACCGAGTTGACGGACAGACAGAATGGCGGCGGTTGACCCGTCGCAATGTAAAAACAAGTTTTGGTTCCATACATTTACCGTTATACCGGTACTGAATGTAGAAATTAATGTAAGATTCTGGATGAAAGGTTCGCCAAATCACAATATATGTATATTGCATCATTTTCTTATAATGCAAAAATAGTACATTACATGCAAAATTGAGAGCAAAAAAACGGAAAACACTGAAGAGAAAAAATTATCAACTGACAAATCGTAGAAAGTTAAAACCTTAAATAAATGTTTGCAGTCATAAGGTAAAATAAAAATGATACAGCAGAGAATGATAAAACGAAAGCAAAACAAAAGAGAATGAAACAAATCGCTTCCATAGTTATTTATGAATCGGCAAAACAACATCCTTAGATTGCGCAATTGATTTTTGTTTTGTATTGTATTGTATTATAAATGTACGAGGAAAGATTGTTTATTTATTAAATATGTATGCGATGTTGTTAAATATAAGTAGTTTATACAAACAAATTTGTTAAGAAAGTTATTAAACCTTGAATAAACGAGAAGGGAACATAAAACAAAATGTCAAAAGCAAAATACAAATCGTAAATTTTCATTTACTGTGCAAATCAATATTTACACGTAAATATTATCAGTCTGAATCACACAGGAAACATGTCAACTTGTGAACCTAACGGGTTTTAAAGGATATTTCAGTTCTACCGCCTTCTACTTTAATTCATTTAAGGTGATTAAAAGCGATATAAAATATTGGCGATATTATATCGATAACTTATCGTTGAAGGCAATAAGGTTTGAGGTTAGGTGACCGACACCGACAAGCTCATTCACTAATTTCTGGTAGACACTTGCCTTACATACGTACGTACTTTTACGCAACAATTGCGTTAAATCAGGTGTGACGGTGTTCTGAATTAAACTAATAAATGATAAATTATGTGCTATGTATTATTTCTTGTTTCTTAGGACAGTACTACCAAGAGAGTGAGTGCGAACGAATAGAAGAAAAGCATCTAGAAATTGTTCGTACACATGGCAACTACAGTGGCAAAAGTAGGAAAATCAGTTCACCGCATTTTCGTGGGCAATCTACCCTGGACGGTGGGACATCAGGAGTTACGTGGATACTTTAAAGAATTTGGACGCGTTCTAAACGCCAGCGTTGTGTTTGATAAGAAAACTGGTTGCTCCAAAGGTTACGGCTTTGTGAGCTTCAATAGTTTGCAAGCGCTTGAAAAAATTGAAAACGAACAGAAGCACATATTAGAGGGCAACCATTTAAACATTCAAAAATCATAAATGCGAAAAAAAAAATTTTTTAATCACCATATACTTGTAAACAAAGCTCCGCTAACACACACAAACACAAATTCAGGAAAGAAGAAAGTAAAACAGATTTTTAGTTAATCTTATTGGTTATTGAAATTGCATTTAGTTAAGTATGTTCGATAGCGAGTTAGAAATCGAGATTGGTGACGAGGAGGAGCAGCCGGAGCATGAAAAGCTATTTTCAATTGCAACGCAACATGTGATGCGTAATGCAAATAACTACGATGCCAGAGACCTGCTGGATTTCTACGCACTATACAAACAGGCTACGGAAGGCGCTTGCAACGTGCCATGCCCATCTGTATTGCAGTTGAAGTCACGAAACAAGTGGAATGCGTGGCAAGAGTTGGGCGATATGACCAGTGAAGATGCGCAACGGAGATATGTCGATAAGGTGCGTAAATTGGATCCCAATTGGATAGGGAATAGGATAGGTGGCGACGGCATCGGCATTGGTGGTAGCACACGGCTTACCGGTTGGGTTGTGCACTCGATTGAATCGGTGCCAGTTGAGGAAACCAACAAGCCGGAGCATCTGAAAACGGTATTCGACTATGTCAAGGAAAATAATTTGACTCGCTTGCGGGAACTATTGAAGCCTGCTGATCTCGATGAATTAGATGACCAGGGCATGGCATTATTACACTGGGCCGCCGACCGTAATGCAGTTGACATAATTGAGCATCTGGTCGAGAAAGGCGCCAATGTTGACATTCGCGATGCCGAGGAACAGACCCCGTTGCACTATGCGGCCAGCTGTGGTCACGTGGAGGCTTTACGTCATTTGTTATCACTAAATGCACAACTCGAATTACGTGACTTGGATGGACAGACGTGCACCGATGTGGCCGATGATGAGCAAATTTGTGCCATGCTGCAAGCAGAGCTGCAGCGTCGCAAAAGCGTCTTAGTTAAAGTAAATAGCAATTAAATGCAAGCATTGAAATACCAATTCTGTTTTACTGTATTTAAAATTATATTGTGTGAAATTAAATTATAACCGTATTAATTTTGTGAAAACTGTGCATGTCATTTACTTCCACAGCTTCTTGATAGACATATTCTTCTCGGAGTCCTTTTGCATCACTTTGGCAACGGCCATCTCGAAATCCTCTTGTGTTACGTGAACTCGACGCTCACGGAGTGCATACATTCCAGCCTCGGTACAGACGCCCTTGACTTCGGCACCAGATGCGCCTGGCATCAGCTCGGCAATCTTGCGCAAATTGATGCCGCGTGTTAAGTTCATTTTGCGCGAATGGATTTTTAAAATATCCAGACGGGCTTCCTCATTTGGTGGCGGGAATTCGATCTTGCGATCAATACGACCTGGTCGAAGCAATGCTGGATCGAGAATATCTATTCTATTGGTTGCCATAATGACTTTAATATTTTTGGTTGCCTCAAAGCCATCCAGCTGATTAAGCAGCTCCAACATTGTGCGCTGCACCTCAGAGTCGCCGCCAGAACCAGATTCAATACGAGAGGATCCAATCGAATCAATTTCATCCATGAATATAATCGAAGGTGCATGCTCACGCGCCATTACGAACAATTCGCGTACCATACGCGATCCCTCTCCAATGAATTTCTGTACCAGTTCAGAGCCAGAAACACGTATAAACGTGCACTCGGTATGGTGAGCAACAGCACGAGCGAGCAGGGTCTTGCCAGTACCGGGCGGACCATATAGGAGCACGCCCTTCGGCTGCGCAATGCCCAAAGCGTCAAACAGTTCAGGGTGTTTCACTGGTAGCTCGATAACCTCTTTGATTTCCTTAATCTGTTTGTCCAAGCCGCCAACCATTTCGTACGTTGAATCTGGTACTTTCTCAACCATCATCAGCGACACTAAGGGATCAACTTTGTTGGGCAATATTTTGTGCAGTGTATAGCTTTCATTGCGCAGTGCAACACGGCAATTCGGTGTAACATCGTTAATATCAATGTTCTTGTCTAAATCAACAACGAACTTGCCCTCAGGGTGGACTTTAACGAGCACCTTCTTTTTGTCCATTGGTTTAACTACCTCTCCGACATAACTGCCCTGTTCCTGCAATAATTGCAGCTCCTCGCGCAGCATTCGTACTATAAAAAAAATAATTTTAGGACATATTGACTTTTTATTCAGGTCCTTTATACCTTTCGCATTGAGTTCATTACGCTGTGCCTGTAAACGTCGCAAATTTTGACTTTTCTCAGCCACGATTAATTGCAATTCCTCAATTTTCTGTATATAATACGATCGGAAGCCCTCGCCCACACTATATGCGGACTCCATCTCCATCTAAAATTAACGAGAATTCATAGTTGTTCATGCCGTAAATTGTTTTTTATATTTACCCGATTTGTGAGTGTCATCTTGAATTTCGTGCTTTTAATGGGCTAACGTTTTTTATAGATGATCTACAAGCTATAAATTAAAAAATTATTCTCAACTTTACACTTATTATTATAATGTACTGCGCTATGAATATGACTCGGCAAGTCTACTTTGGTATGCTTCGCGATAATTTAGAGACGCTAGCGCGTCGATAGCTCGATCTTACATACATCGTATTCATTTCAGAGCAGTCGTATTATCGACTGTCGTGAAATTGTATAGGCATACCCTTAATTAAATGTCGATAATATCGATAACAGCATCTAGCGATATATTTACCTAAAAATGCGAGTGTGATTTGAAAGAAACGCATACTATCTCAAAAACATTGTAATTTGATAAATTTTATGGGTTCATCAACTAAGTGCTCCGTGCTCATTGCGATCCGAGAAGCGCCTTTTCGGGACAACAATGAAGAAGGAGTGCATATTAGACAGAGCGTTATTAGGTTTCCAAAAGACTGTTCAAATGTAAATATTTACTGTACGTCGAATTGATTATCAATATTATCCCCAATTATATTCTCAGACACTGGTAGTCGATGGCAACCTTTTTAGTTTTGATAACGCCTTTGATGCTACTGTGACACAGCTGGAGCTATATAATTCGCTCATCCAGCCGCTGGTCCTCAAGTTGCTTACCGGCTATGATTGTACTGTATTGGCCTATGGCCAGACTGGCACTGGCAAAAGCTATTCCATGGGAATGACTACAGAAGTAAGTTAAAATTAAACCACATAAAAAGTGTATTTAATAAATTTTTTATATAAACGCAGCAAGTGTCAGAAGAACATGTGGGGTTTCTTCCACGATGCTTACAGGACATACTGGATCGTATAAGTATAGATGAGCAGAATGAAAACAATCCATTTCCAAAGCTTCTCTATGTCTCCTTCATTGAAATCTACAATGAGAAAGCTTATGATTTGCTAGCAGTTGATACAGAGAAGCCGTTGGCATCGCGTGGTAAGCGTCGTTTTACTGGTGGCACCATCATGCCGCTGAGGAATCAACGGGATCTACAAGAGATTCTATTACTGGGTGCCAAAAACAGGCACGTGCGGCCAACCAACATGAACAAGAACAGCTCTCGCTCGCATGCCATTGTGACCATCCATTACAAACAGGGGTTCCGCCATGCCCATCTCAATTTTGTAGATCTGGCTGGTTCCGAGGGCCTGCGTCGCACTGGCAACGAGGGCATGGCACGCACTGAAGGTGTTTACATAAATATGGGTCTGTTGGCTATAAACAAGGTGATGCTCTCAATGTCTGCTGGACATACATTGATTCCCTACCGGGACACCATCTTAACAACTGTGCTACAAGGTATTTAGGAATTGCATCTATATCGAGACTACATATTTTCTAATTGAACAACATTCTGATGTACAGAATCTCTAACTGCTGGTGCCTATGTGACACTCTTGGCCTGCGTAAGTCCAGATGATGCCGATCTATCGGAAACAATTTCTACTCTACGCTTCGCCAGTAGTGCTAAACAGGTGAAGCTGTCCCCGCGAGTGAGCCAACAGCTGCAGCAGCTCCAGCAGAAACTGGTATCACATAAAACAATTAATAATATTCCGCGTAATCCAAGCACTCGTTGCTTGTACAGCAACTGCGATGGCAAACTTGACCTTAACCTTCAATTTCAATTTGCTTGCTTACAGCGATCGGCCAAAAAGCATTCCTCCAGCGGAACATCGCAGGGTGTACGGGGCGTGCTGACAAGCTCCAAGGTAATCAAGCGACGTGGACACTCCCAGGCTGACACACTTAACAGTACGCGCACAAAAAGCAATGTGCCATCGAATTACTCTGAGATGGGATTGACAATCAAGGCCAAGAAATGGTGAGGAAAATCAGAATAGTTCCCATTTTCAAAAACTTAATGATTTCTTCCATGTGTGGCAGTGCTCGTGCTTTGTTGAATCTATCACCGGCTCAACATGATGTTCAAATAGTAAGCAAAATGGAACAGTCGGAACCTCAATTAGAGCAAAGCCTCAGTCGTCATTTACTGGCACCGAGTTTATCAGATTTCATGAAACTAAAAGAAAAATGTGATAAATTAGTTTCTTTAATCGAAGATGAGAGACAGCAACAGAAGCAGCAGGAAAAAATGCTGCAACAACCTGATAATAATATGTCCCTGCTCAATCATAGTGATTTCAATTCGGATCTCGGCACTATAGCTGAAGAGGTGGATGCAGCTGGATCCAATTCAATTCCGAACTCAGTTCGCATCAGTGGCATTTCACCATTGGCCGGCTCTCCTTTGCCCATAGATAATAGGATTATGATATCCCCAATTATTCTGCGTCATTCCATGCGTATAGAAAATCGACTGACGAGTGGCAATCAGATTACCAGCACGAAAAATCCAAGACGTAGCATTCGTATTGCCAATTTTAATCTTGAGAGATCCAATTTGACAAAATCGAACACCAAAAATGTTGAGTCTTCAATTCCTCTCACGGAGCGGTTCACACTAATGAGGACCAGCAGTGGTTCACAAGAATCGCGCTTGCGTAAGCATCGTAGGGAGCTTCTAGCAATATTGAATGAAGCAAATGTAAAGGATTTGGAGAAATTACCTGCTGTTGGCCCTAAGACAGCTATGACCTTGGCCATGCAACGGTAAATAACTTATATTTACATTTTACCATTTCATACTTACATTGAAACCTTCTTGTATACAGCAACGCCTTCGGTCCCTTCAAGACCTGGAAGCAAGTGCAAAAGTTGCCTATATGGAAGGGAGGCAGTTGGGAACGATTCGCGACCGCGAATTTGTTAAATTTCCAAAATAAACAGCACTAAACTTCTGTTCTTGTCTCTATAGTAATGCTTGATCTTACATTTGATTTGGGGTTATGGTCGTATTTGTTTTGTTAAAATTGATATTCCTGTTAAGTGATTAAAAAAAACATTACCCAGCCCCTTAATTACTCTACTTATTATTCTGCGGCTTTGATAACGTCGGTAAATATCTAATATTTACATTTTTATATTTCATATTTACATTGAAACTTTCTTGTATTCAGTTCCGTGTTGGGTCCCTTCAAAACCTGGAAGCCAGTGTCAAAATTATCTATATAGAAGGGAGACAGTTGGGAACGATTCTATATCGTTCTATATTTCCTTCGTTAAAATATACCATGGGAAATATACCATGGCCTATGATCTGCTTGCAGCTGATGCAGAGAAGCCGTTAGCATCGCGTGTAAGCGGCGTTTCACTGGTGGCAATTTCTGTTTTTACTTCTATAGTAATGTTTGGTCTTATTGACGTATTAATTTTTGTTACAACTGTGATAAAAAACATAAAAAGCCCAGCCCTATAACTACTCTACTTATAAAAATATTAATTACTCCTTGCGACCTCTTCTGAAGGGACAACTAAGAAATTGCCATTCACGAGCTTACGCGATTTCTCTGTCTCTCTCTCTCTCTCTCTCTGCACATAGTACTGTGTGCAAAGCTATACTAGAGCATATGCGATTGCAAATCGCTTGAAGATAACGCATAAGTTTGAGTACTGGGTATCGGGTAACGGGCAAAAGCACGTCAGAAAACAATCAACAAACTGTTCGATGAGGAGATATATTTAAACTCAATAGCAAAAAGCAATAAGCAAAACAAAGATCACGATGAAACATAAATGAAGCATGAAAATAAAGAATGCTTAGCTGACGGACAGTGATGCTCTAAATGTCCCCGCCGGGACTCCATCTTAACAACTGTGCTGCAAGGTATTTAGCAATCACATCTTTATCGAGGTTATGTATTTTGTATATTCATTCCGATGTACAGATTCACTACTGCTAAGTGCTGGTGCCTATGTGACAGTTTCGACCTTCGTGAGTCCAGATGATGCCGGTCGCTAAACAGGTGAAGCTGTCCCCGGGAATGAGCCAACAGCTGCAGCAACTCCAGCAGAAATGGGTAACACATAAAAAACAAACAATTAAATATAATTATATTCTACGCAATCCAAAATGACCCCTCGCATTCGTTGCTTGTACAGCAGCTCATTGCCCTCTCCCAAGAATCCAACTTGATGCAAATTAGTTGTTGCGCCGGCTTCTACCAGTTCACTTATAGCCTGCAGATCGGGCGCTTCCTCGCTACGTATGGTCACTATGGGTAAAACCATCATGGCCAGCAGTAAACCGACGGCTCCCTTTTCACGCAATTGCTCTTTGAACGCTGACAAAGGGAATAGGGTATCCGGCGCCTCACCAAGTCTTGCAAATCGCAGATTGTAGATTTTCCAGTTAATGTTATATATCAATTCATAAATATCAGTTTAGCCTTACCTGGTCAGTTGCTGGCACAATTCCTGGTAATAGAGCTGAAGCATTGGCTCATAGTATTGCTGCCGAAAATGTCTTGTGGTACAGGTGAAAAGAAAGTAGGCCAAATCAGTTACAGGCGAAGCATAGCGCATTAGCTGCCAGTCAATTAGGCACACGTCAGATGGCTTTGTGCTCCCTGGCTTGCATTTGTAGAGGAAATTGTTGTTCCAACTGTCGCCGTGGCAGACCACGGCAAAGGGCTCACAGTTCGCGCCGCTAAGCAACGATATGAGCAGCTCAAAGTAACTGGCACGACCAAAATAGGCCTTCAAGCGCTCGGAATATGCGGCATCCGTCTGTGGATTAAGTGCGTCCAGGGCGTTTTGCTTCAATTGCTCGAAGTATGCGGCTAAACCCTGATCACTGCGTCGCTGTTCAAAGATATCCACCAGACTCTTAAACGGCAAGAGCTCATGCTCCTTCTGATGCTTCATGGCCAATGAGATGGCATGCAGCCTGGCATATGCGGACATCACAAGCGATACGTGGGAGACAGTTAGGTCAGCGAAGCGATCATGCATATTGTAGCCGAGACCACACAAATCTTCCAATAAAATACACTCATTGGGTTCGTCCTGGCGGCCCGCATAGTAGCGGGCATAGTGCCTAAAGCTCTCTGACTCAGGCAGCTTCTGTGCCGCCTGGAAACTGCGCGCCAGCGGCAAGAACTTCTCGTAGGCCAGAGCCTCACGCTGGAAGCACGGTTGGGCAAAAAACTGCTTGCGTCTAATCATATTCTGTGGCGGCAACTTCAGCACCAGGCTCTGGCCCTCTGGCACCTTTATGCGCCATACTATGCCCAAATAGTTATTGCCTTTGGCACAGGCCGGCTGCAGCTTATAGTCGCTGCAACCAAGACACTGTTGAAGCGTTTCGCGTACAGCATCATTGGGTAGATCCTCAGCTTGCTCCATGGACCTTCAACTGAGAAAAGTTTTGCGTCGTTATTAGCTTTTATATAACATATGCCCAGCCCTGCCCCAACCGCAACCGCAACCGCAGTCACAAACTTGAGCTTAAGCTTCAATTTCAATTTGATTACTTACAGCGTTCGGCCAAAAAGCATTCCGCCAGCGGAACAACGCAGGGTATGCGGGGCGTGCTGACTAGCTCCAAGGCCCTTACGTGGACACTTCCAGGCTAACATATTCAAGCAATATGCCATCGCATCACTCAGGGACATGGTGAGGAATAGCAAAAAAGCTTTCCATATGATATTTTCAAAAACTTAATGAACTCTTCCTTGTGTGGCAATCCTCGTGCTCAGCGGAGCTCAGAACTTCAACATGAAGTTCAAATAGTAGGCTATGAGTCTGAGGAAAAATTCATTCTACAGCTGTCAGTGTGAAAGCGTATTGAAATATAAATTGTAAAATATACAATATCATAAAATTTGTCGAAGATAAATCAGGACGAAATGCAGCAACAGCCTGAAAATGATATGCTCATGGATGGAGCTGAATCCAATTCAATTCAGAATTCAGTTGGCATTTCGCCAGTGGCAGAAGCTTCTTCGCTACGTCGTTCCAAGCGTATAGCAGATCGACTTTCCAGTGTGTCACCGGAATGGCTCAAGCACACACATATTGAGCTATTGGGAGTGTTGAATGAAGCAAATGAGAAGAGCTTGAAGGAGTTGCCCGGCATTGGCAGAAAGACAGCTATATGCTTGGTCATGCAACGGTAAATAACTAATATTCACACTTTATCATTTCATATTTACATTGAAGCCTTCTGGTATACAGCAACATGATGGGTGGCTTCAAAAGCTTGAAGGAAGTGCAGGAGTTGCGTATATGGAGACAAAGCGATTGGAATCGATTCGCGGCCGCAGTATCAATCCATCGATAAATGTATGTAAATAAATATACGAATAAATATATATTTACTTAAAAATACTACGACAAATATTTTAATTTTGATCGAATTTCTTTTCATTTACTT
>JABVZY010000402.1:1417750-1430159 GCA_020883555.1 Drosophila nannoptera | reverse complement strand
GTCAATAGATGCGAAACTACGTGATAGATGTATGGTCTAGCTGTATTTCATGTAAGTGTATATCAAATTTATTAATACGCCCTTCAAACAAGAATAGTGACAATTAACAGAGTTTACCTAACGCTTTACACATAGATAATAATGTAAACTATATTATGTCTAACTCTTTAATACACAAATTAGTAGTAAGAGGACTATCTGGAACTGTAGATCCGACTGCTCTTGATATCCACATTAAAGAGTCGGGACCAATCCGCAATTACATCAAACTGCAAGCAACCGAGATAATTAGCGGCAATACGGATAAATATAAAAGAAATGACGACCTACATCACGCTCCATTATATTGTCGCAAAAGCACAAATCCAGCAATTTAAGCTTTGTACAATGCACCAGTATGCTAAAAGCAAACGAACATTAGAACAGAATTACAACTATATCTATGCAATCAATGATCTTACTCATAAACACGTTCGTGGGTTACATTAAGTATGCCCATTAGATCCAACTGTTCAAGATTTTTCCCCAGCGCGGCTATGTGCATGAGATCACGTTCAGTGATGCCTCGCATCGCAGACAGAAACAATTTTTTCAACTTTGGGCAGTTAAAGAGCAGCTGATAAAGGCTATCCCCCAAAGTGGCTTCTCGCATGCTGCACAAACAAAATTAATATATATAATTATGTACGATGATAAAATAATGGTCAGCCACTACTCACCACCAACCCAGATCCAGTTCTTCCAGTTGTTGACAACGAGACAGCGATCGAAGTCCTAGTGAGGATAAAAAGTGTGCCTTCCACATGTCTAGCGAAACAAGTTGGGTATTGTAGGTGGCCAAATGTGTTGCGACATTATCCATGTTCACCGAAACACCACAGAATGCTAGCAAAGAAAGAAGTTTCCAGTTAAGTCGAGGTAAACCTTGCCTACCCAAATAATATCCTACCGAGATTTAGGTGCTTTAATTTGCGATTGCTTTCCAACATACTTAGTAGAAGTTCCGACTCAAAGGCAGTTTGAAAGAGATCAAGTCTCTCAAGATTCTTCAAATTAGCTAGGCAGGAGAAGTTTAGTAATGGTGGATTCGTAGTACAGTTCCTTAGGCTCAATTCTATATAGTAATAGCAAAAGTAACAATTACAAATAGATAGCTTTAGATAGATATATGTACATCAAATGATCAGACTTGCCTACTAGGTTATCACAGACTATACCAACTGTTTCAATGCAGGAACCGTTGAGAAACTTGCACGAGTTAAGTCGTAAATGGGTTAAATTATCTCCTCGTTGCGTTAGAAATCTATTGGAATAGACAAGGGAAGGGAATATGAAATCCAATAAGCTCTAGCTTAAATAATCAGTCATTGAATTTCATTCACTTTTTAAACTCTGTGGGAGAAATTTCTCCAAATCCGCCACACCAAGATAAATCGAGTTTCCTTAACATCGTGGCCCGTCGCGCCAGCGTGCATAAAAGCTCCGAATTGGCCAACTGCCAGTAGGCTTTAAGACTTAGATCGCAATACAGCAACGGGTGTGTAGAAATTTCGTAGAAAAGGTGTGACACTTGACCCATGCG
Source organism: Drosophila nannoptera (assembly GCA_020883555.1). Taxonomy (NCBI): domain Eukaryota; kingdom Metazoa; phylum Arthropoda; class Insecta; order Diptera; family Drosophilidae; genus Drosophila; species Drosophila nannoptera. Next base: position 1,428,577 of record JABVZY010000402.1, on the reverse strand, counting down.
AAAGAGTGACTTGAGGTCCAGATAGCTGAGTATTTTCAACAGGATTTCACACTACGAGAAAGAATTTACGCATGAGATGAAGTGCGCAGCTGGTAAAACTAATTGATTGGCCAACCGGCAGATCCGTTAAACAGATTTTGGGTGTGCTGTTTTGCTTCAATTGCTCAGACTCCACATGGTTATCCTTCAAGAACTGGCTCAGATCGTTGTTTATAAGCTCATGAAGCTTGGCAGGATCATTTTCACAATAGTTAGGCTTGAACTTAAGCGCGCGTAATTTGCAAATAATGGGTCCACTTCCGTTCTCTCCACCACTGTTGCCAAGACGCTTGCCAGTCGGGGCCAGAAGCTGATGGATGCAGCGCATTGGAACTGTCCTTCCACAAAGCATTATTGCATCAATTTCTGTGTAATAATTCAATCGGCTGTGGTTAAAGTCGATACGCAATGTTCTACACAAAAGCCGTTCACGATCATTAGAGATAATTTAATATGTTAGATGCTGTTGCGGCTAGCTTACTTGGTTATCATATTAGTTTTTTTTAGAGGTGGTGCAAAACGTCGAGAATCGCGTGGAAACCAATTAATATCACTGGGCTTGGCTTCCCATAAACAGGTCCAGCGCTTGGTAATGCTATATGCCCAAATTCGGACAACTGCGCCCGGATTGAATGTCTCAAAGATGGCTATTTCCGTCGGTACCACAAATTTCTCAAAATATACAACTGCCAAGGTATTATAATAACTGAATTGGTTAAATAGGAATCGCTAGTATTTAGTAAATTGTTACTCTTACCTATAAAATCATTTGTAGGCAAAGCTGGTAAATTCTGTGCCTGAATTTCTTGCGTGGCTGATGGCGCTGTCTGCCACCAATCACCGTAGGTACGCTGCGGGCATAACGTTGAAAAAAATTACTCATCTTCAGATGTAATAAGCTTAACCTACCATTGTAAAGGTCTCTGGGTAATCACCATAGGCGGGAAATTTGGTTGGCCTGCCAATTACATTGCCGGCCGTGTAGGATATGCTGTAGTCAATGCCATACTGTGAGCTAAAGTCCAACACGCCGAGCACATATTGGCCGAGATAGTAGTCTTGGTCGTCTTGGGAGTTTGACTGAAGTTTGTTACCACAGCCAAGCAAACTACCATTGCACTCATGTTTGCGCTCCATTAGCATGGTAGTGAAATCAATGAGGGCATCAGGTTCGGTGTCGCTGGAACTATCTTCCTCGGCGGGGCCGCCGATGGCCAGCAACGACATATTTGGCTCACCGTATCGTTTGGTTGCCCAATACCGTAAAAGTGCTGCTACCCAAAGTGCCAAGGCGAACTTTTCGCATAGCGCGCTCTCGCGCTAAAGACAACTTCTGGCAGAACTTGGACTAACTGGACGTACTCCGTATTTAAGTTGCCTCGAATGTTAGAGTTTCTTGTAAATTGCGTCGCAAGTTCTCCTGCTTCTCCTGTTATGTATTGGCCTTAATGCGATATTTAGTGTTGGCCTTAACACGTTTCCGTAACTGGCGTTGGTACTGAGTTGCGCATGAAAAAAGCGCACAACTGAACAGTGTTAATTCAATTAAAGGCTATCGCGGATTCTTCTTTGGCCTCTGCAGAGTGGGGCGTTCTTGGTGCTGTTGTGGCACCAATTAGTTTCGGGAAGCAGTTAGCGTGCTGTTAGCGTGGGTAGTATTTCTGACCAATATGAAGAGTATCCCTTATAGCGATATTTCTATTAACATACTATTAAATTTTGACAACAAATCCGAAACAAGGTTTGGATCATATATGCGATGAAAACAGTGACAGAGTTGCAAACACACCGAGATTTCTCTATCGATTTGTATTTATTTCGCTACGAATGCAGCTCTGCGCACTTAGGTTGGCCCAAACATGTTTCGATAATAAATGAAACTACTACAAATTGCATTGACGACCGAATAGATCACAATAAATATAGTGTATCATAGATTTTAACATGTATGATGGGTGCATTCAGAATGTAATGAAGGATCCTTGTAGCCGTGTTTACATTTTAACATCTTTGCTCGCAAAGAACCATTTGTCTCGTGAAAGCACTCCTCAATTTGTTTACCCAAACTCGATAAAAGGACATTTATTGTTTTCTTCAGTATCGATTGTCACCCTGTATGAGGCAGAGAGTGTCTCCTCACTCCCTATGCAACAGCTGTCTTCTGTTCATGTTGTGCCTTAAAAATCTGTACAGATTTTACTAAGAATTGGTTTACGATCTGGTGGTACGAGATATTTAATTTGTCATGCACCAGCCGTGCCGTCTTTATGCGTCTATTTAAATTGTTCTCAATTTTTCCTAAACTACCAATAATCAAAATGAAAAGACAACCATGCCTTGACTATAAAAACAAAATAATTATGGCACCAATGGTGCGTGTGTGCACATTGCCCATGCGACTCCTGGCCCTCGAAATGGGCGCTGACATCGTGTACACCGAGGAGCTTGTTGATCTAAAATTGATTAAAAGCTTGCGTCGCCCGAACCGTACGTTGCTTGTAATTAAATGAGGGAATAACATAAACACGAAATTTATATGTTCTTTTCCCCAACAGCCGCCTTGAACACAATTGATTTCGTGGACCCATCCGACGGAACGATTGTCTTTCGCACGTGTGCCTTGGAAACTTCGAAATTGGTGCTACAATTGGGTACGAGCGATGCAGCAAGAGCCCTAGCAGTCGGCAAGCTCATGCAGAATGATATCGCTGGATTAGACATTAATATGGGCTGTCCCAAGGAGTTTTCAATCAAGGGTGGAATGGGAGTTGCATTACTCGCCGATCCGGACAAAGCAGAGCATATACTAAAGACCTTGGTTACGCAACTTGACATTCCTGTCACTTGCAAGATACGCATCTTACCCGATACCTTGGACACAATAAGTCTCGTGCAACGATTTGCTGCCACTGGCATTGCTGCCATTGCGATTCATGCACGGACACGAGAAGAACGGCCTCAGCATAAACCACATCCAGACGTTTTGCGTGCCGTTGCAAGTGCCGTGGATATACCCATCATAGCTAACGGTGGATCTCGTGATATGCACACCTACGATGACCTGCGCAAGTTTCAGGAATTGTGTGGCGCGGACAGCGTAATGGTTGCCCGAGCGGCCCAGCTCAACGTGTCTATATTTCGCAAAGAAGGCATTTTGCCCATTGACGAGGTGATTTCTCGCTATTTGCGTCTTTGCGTCGACTACGATAATGCCTCGCACAACACGAAGTACTGTGTACAAAGCATCATCAAGGAGTTACAAGAAACGCCGCGTGGAAAACGCTTCTTACAGTGCCAGACGCTGCAGCAAATTTGCGAAATTTGGAATCTAGGCGACTACTGTCGACGTCGGCAGCAGGAGCTTAAGGATGAGGGCAACGTTGGTCGTGCCAATGTAATACTAACAGAGATTCTAGCCAAGAAACGAAAGCTCGACCTACCAGAACACTTAACGGACAATTATGAGGGCGTCATTTGCCGCAACATGGCCTTTCTACGATCCACCTACTCAAGCGGTTAGCTAACATCCTTTTGCTACATTCAATCTCCGAACATTCTATTAATTCATCCACTTCAATTGCAGACACACAGCTGCCCAAGATGGTCCTTTATGTGCTGGCCTCTAAAACGGGCAAAGCTCCGCCCAGCTACGAGACGCATCGCTGCGACAAGCTCTTTCGGTCCATCTGCAGCTATGGCGGGCAACGCTATAGCAGCACGTTTTGGGAGAAGAACAAGAAGCAGGCTGAACAGGGCGCCGCCTTGGTCGCACTGCTGGAACTCGGACACCTCAGGGAAGCAACGCTACGTGATAATGGTAGTCTGATTAGCTAACTATTACCTGTAGCCAATTCCACACTCAAAAAAACAATTTATGTTCATGTCCATTGGTGGGATTGGGAATATAGAAACTTCGCCAAATGTGTAATTTAGATGTTTAAGATACAGATTTGACCATAGAAATGTACAAATAATACAACTATTCCAATAACTGCGAATTTCGGGAGGCGCATTTACATCAGTTTGAAATATGTTCATTTTATAACGTAAAGCTCAATGCATTTAGTCCGACTCTGGCTGAAGCTCTCTCGCCTCAATGCCTATTTAGAGATGTAAGGTGTGCATAAATTAGTTTATTATTATTTATTGGAGTTATCAAAAAACAGTAAGCAGTTGTTACGGTGAAACCACATCGTTGACAATAGTGTTAGCTCTCCAGGCTGAGGGCGCCGGCAAGGAATGTGAGCGCACTTCGCTGGTCGGCAGCGAGAGCAGCGGATCCCAGGCGTTGCTTCAGCAGCGAGCTGCAGGTGAAGAGTGGAGCCGCCTGTTCGGGTACAATACGGTAGGCGACACGATGCCAGGTGCTGGTAACCACATCCAGATAAGTCTCGAGTGCGTTGCGACAGGGCAGTAGATCATCGGCGCGTGCTCGGCCTAGCATATGGGCAATGGCCAGACAGAGCTGCTGTTGCAATCCGTCGCGATGGTTGTACTCCACGAATGTGTCGAGTGCATTGGAGCGTTCAATGGCCGCCAGAAGGGACTGCCACATGGTGGCATAGTGTACGCCAATGTCTGCCCTTTGTTCAATTTGGAGAAGGACCGCGGTGGCGTTGATGCGCACCTTAAAGTTCGCGTGCTGTACTATTAGTTGGCTGAGCGCCGAAAATAGTGCGCTCGCCATGCTGCCGCTGGTGGAGAATATGGTTCGATTGCGCACCAGGTTGCCAATGGCGTAGCAAGCATTCCACTTAACCTTGGCACTGCCCGACGCGCGCACAGAGTCCAACAGCTTGGTCATGCCGCGCTGCATCAGGGCATGCTCCTCGCCCGGCAGCAACCGCAGCAAATTGCCCAAAGCGCGCACCGCATTGGGGCGGACCTTTTCATGATCGCCGCAAGCTTGGATTGCGGCTTCGATCAAGCGACCCAGTAATGGCTGCGAGATGCGTTCTCTCTCTTGTGTCTGTTCGTCCTGCTGTCGATCTGAGTCCGCGACAACTGAATGACCGGGCGCGACAAGTGCGTCACTTATATTGCCCAGTGCCCATGCGGCTTTGATTCTCACGCCCAGCTGATGATCACCGACGAGTAGCAAGGCCAGCTCTGCTGCATGCTCCACAAACACCAAGTCGTCGCGCATTGTTGGATGCAGAACGTAGACAGCGAGTACCCGGACAGACGCTGCCCGGACCAAATGATTTGCAGTCTCGTCGCTGCTGCAGCCCAAGAGGAACGCCAGCAGGCTGGTACGCTGCGCCTGCGGCAATCGCTCGAAACTGTTGCCGCCCATGTTGGAGAGCGCATCGCAAAGGGCGCACTTCAGCGGGATTGTGTTGGCCTCAGCAAATGCAAAGTAAACGATGGGTAGCATGCGAAGCCAGAAGCTTAAATGCTGCTGCTGCAATTCGGGCTTGGGGTCCGTCTGCTCCGCTGCATGTCGTGCCATTTGGAAGCCAATTGCGTCAAGGCAGCGTGCTCCACACAGACGAACATCCGACGTGGAATCCTGGAGAGCGTTGCCCAGCACATCGGCAAGACGCGCCAGATGGTCGCGCAGTAGTCCAAAATGAGAAGACATTGCCAGAAGCACCTGAAGGCACTCGAAACGTAGCGGCGAGGCGCTTGTCGGACAGTCCAGATACCGCAATACGAGACGCAGTAGCCACGAGTTACGCGGAATGGGTTTCCGTGGCAGAGAAATGCGTGCCTGTTGTAGCCTTTCCGAAACTTCTACCGGCCCGGAACTCTTATTCTGTTGCTCCTGCTCCGTCTCCTCTTCGCCCTCATCCTCATCTCCGTCGGAGTCACAGAGCTGTTGGAATTCTCGCTCCTGATCCTGGTGGATATTGCGGCGCGGTAATGAGTGGACCGCATTCACAACACGCCGCTCGCTTGGAGGTAGACCCACAGCACAGGCCATTTCCTGGGTTAAGCGTGGCGATGCCACCAGCATTTCAATCACCATCAACGCGGACACCTTGACAGTGGTGTCCACATGTCGCATTAATACTTTCACATGCGGCACAAACTCATAGACAATGCCCATCTGCAGTTGATCGAACGGTGTCGCTTGCACAAGCACAGCCAAGCACTTGAGGCACTGGATTAACACTGGCGGAGCATACTCCCGTTCCAGTATGCCTGTCAGTTGACGGTACGCCTCCATCACACTTTGGGCCAAACTCATTGAGAATGGCGTGTAATTGCTGGGTGCCAAGGTGCTGCTCGCCTGACTGAGATACGGCTTGGAGCCGTACAGCAACTGTGCAGCCAGCTGCAAGGCAAGCGCCCGGCAACGTATATTGCCGTCACTGGCGCCAATAAACAACAAATGCTCTTTATTCTCGCGCCCGGCATCAATCACTAAGTCGCCGACCCTGCCAGTGCTTCCGCTGGGAAAGAGCACATGCCAATAGCCGTAGAGCGTGCGGCGGGGTAGTTGTTTGGTGACAGCGCCCAACAATTGCAATGCTGCGACCCGTATCTTGACTTGGCACTGACGCTGCTGCTTTCGTCCCATCAGCTGCGATCCAGCGCCGTCCGAACTGGGTGTACAGCCGCTCTCAGAGTCCCCGCTTGGTGTGCGGCAGCCGTAGTCGTTATTACTCATCAGCAATAATCGCATCCGATCTTCGGGCCCGGCAGTAAGGGTATCCTCCTGGTTATTTGCATTGTTGCGCTGCTTTGTCAGATATCGCATTTTGCGGGATTTGACTCGCCTGCCGGCTGCAGCTGAGCTTTGATTACTGGTATTGACCATGTCCTCATCGTCCGGCCCATAAACGGCTGACTGCTGGGCAGGATGGACACGATGTGGCAAATGGTATGTAGACCTCTCCGTATCTCCCTCTCCCCTGCATCGAACGTTGGCTAACGCAAGGCCGAGCAACTCGGGAGCTTGCTGTTGCGCATAATCAGCATGTTGCGACGTAATCTTCACCAGCAGCTGCATTGAGTGTGCCACCAGCAGACCTAACTGTTCTTGCTCCTGATGCGACTCTGCGCTCGCGAATTGCGCCAACTGCCCATTGTAGTGCATTTGCAACACTGAGTTGGCCAACTGGCTGCCTATTTGCAATTCTTTCGCCTGCAGTTTAGTGTTCGCGCCGCATAACGTAGTAATCAGTCTATCCTGACATAGCACCAACAGCAACGATGCTTCCAGACCACTCGGAAACTGGATAGCCGCCAAGCGCGGAAAGTAGCTGAGCGCTGCACTCGCTGACAGTGACTCCAGCAATGCCAGCAGACATCGCAACGTAGCTACATCGCATTCATTTTCCACTCGTTGTAAAAACCATTCGAGGATTGGTTGAGTTTCGCCGAGAAGCTGTTTGCGGCTTAGTATCAGCTCATTTAGCCAGTTGAGCCATGAACTTATTGAGTCATCGCCATGCCGACCATCTGCTACCACCTCTGTCAACAGATGTGCGAGTTGAGTCGCCGTTTTCGGGCCATATGGTTCTGCAGACGTCTGGCTTTCGATGTCGCGCAGGAACTGCAATTGGCGCTGATAAAGCCCTTGCTCTGCTGTTGAGGAGCAACGTGCTTCATTGTTTATTGTTTGTATAAGCCCATCGTAGGCTTTCCTCTCCTTGTCCATTAAACAAAACTGTTAATTTGCTTTTGAGATTGCTATTATGATATCGATGTATCGGTGTTAAGAGCCAAAGTTAAATTTCCAAAAGAGTACGTCCACGTCATTACCTATGAATATTTTATCTGAAATAATTACTATTTCATTTTCAAGAACTAAAGATTGTCAAATAATAATACTAATTATAATATAAATGCATTTCAGTGCCCTTCCATTTCATTATCGGTAATCGCTTCGCGATAACACTAAACTGTAACATTTTAATTGGAATTTTGCAGCACTTCTTTTTTCGTTTTCGTGCTAACTGAATATTTCAAAATATGTGAAGAGATGGAAGTTTTTGGTTCGCGAAGGCGTATTAAATGAATAAATTTATTGTATAGATTTAGAGATATACTTAATATCTTTATAGGGAGTATATATAATTTGTAGTTATATTATAAATGTATAATTCATTCCATGCTCTTATATAATATGTATATAAATTCTGCTCAGCAATAATTCATTGTATAATCCATTTCGAAATTCGCAAAGCATTTAAAAACCATTCTGTATTCAATTAAGTGCGATACTCACGAACCAATCCGTTAGTAACTTGCACACCGTACGCCGTAAACCACACACCCTACACTCTACACCACAATAGACAGCACCAAAGTGGTCTGCATAAGTATTCCCTGAGCAATTGCCTACTTAATTAACATGCTGAACAATAGAGTAACGCCTTAATTTAAATATTGGTTCGTGATAGGCTTACGTACTACAACTAGATATAAATGTAATATATTTTTATACATATTTCCACACAGATCTGTGTATATATGGTTTTAGGCGGGCTTCCAGTATTTTGAAAGGCAATGTTACTTATCATGTCGTGCTCTACAATTGTTCTTTGTAAAATTTGTTAGCATTGCCAAATGTGAGCTAATAATCCCATAGTAAAATATCCTATAATAGTTATAGAATTCTCTTCATATAAGTGTGTATACATGTTGCGCTTTGGCCTACCTACAACAAAAAACTGAATCTGCCTAATCATATGCATACGATTCGAGAATTAATAATTTCCATTCCATTCTTTGGAAAGACCGCACATGTTGATCACAAGAAACGTTTTCTTTATCGAATATTCACAAGAACTCGTTAGCTTATTCTTAACTTAATACAACTCCAATCCAAAATCCGTTCAATCAACTAAAATTACAAAAACACCACGAATAATTAAATAATTTTAACTCTATATACTTTGTACAAAATTTGGCTAATTCCGGAGCAATAACCTATATGGGTGGTGGGTAGGAAGGAATACATTCTGGTTTGGAAAAACCTAACAGTAACAAAACAATACAAGTAAAAAAAAATGTAAGTATATAATTATAAAAATGGAGTTTCTGTGGGTAACCATCAACCATTGATGGGTTTGTGGCTCTGTTAAGTACGTTAAACGATTATAATGACCGAGCCGTCAGCTATAACCTGACTTTAAGCAATCTTAGCTGCTAGTTTGTAAATGATTGGAGTCGTTTGGATATAGATTCACTAAAATTGCATAATAATGACAGCCGGCGGCGAGCACAACGAATAGATGCCAAATGGCGTGAGCCATGGGAATCAAACCGTCCGATTTAAAAAATATAATCCCCAGTATATAAAAGGCACCGCCAAATTTGAGCTGCATCATGCCATTAAAATGATGTCCAGTGAGCATGACAACGAGCGCCGGTCCCAGACCCATTACAATATAGAAAAAGGTCTCCAGACATTTGTAGCGTTCGTGATATAGCTGAAAATGATCCAAACTGAAGAGCAATGCACAATAAGAAGGCGAAAAGAACTGATTTACTTGCTGGTATGCAATACCAATGGCAGCCATTAGCCAAATGATCCATTCCATGCAAAACAGTATCGCTGAATGGTCCGTATTCTCGAGCGTCAGCCAGGGAAAATATGAGCCAGCTATAAACACATAGATCATGGCGCGATCGCATCGATGCAAAACATTCTTCAGACTCTGATACGTTTGCCAGCCAAAAGTGGGCCAGGCATTATAATTCTTAGGTGGTCTAAACAAGAGAAAGCGTTATAGAAAGTACAGACAATGCCTCGCGAATATATTCACTTGTGTTCGGCACAGTAACATGAGCAGTGAAAGAATGTGGATATTGTGAAGAGCATACAGAGAGCGGTACCATAGACCCATGATACAAGGTATTGGCTAGCGCTGTTGGAACGCTCAAAGAGCTTTATTACTGCAAATACGGCGGGTACTATCCAAATGCCATGGGTTACAACATTAGCCACCTGTTCGATCTGTATGCACGGAGAGACGAGGAAATTCATATGAGTAACTATGTAAATACATGTGTATATATAAGCATTTGTTTTGCGTATAACATTCTGTCTCACCTCTGTGGGTTGATAAGCACAGCCAGGCTTTGCTTTTGCATTCTTCCATCGAATATTTCGTAGTTGGAGCTTGAGCCTTATATTCGACCGAATAATGCATTTCCATACGTGGCTGAATAGATTATCCAGAAATGAGTATTTGTTTGGTATATCCTGCACTAGATTGTTCATCGTCCGCTCCAAGCTCCTCACTCCTCAGCTAGCCCCTGTACGCTGAACTGTGGATTGATGTCGTCCAGGTGGTGCGACAATTAATTTGAAATATGACTTATATATTTGCGTCTATTGAATGTACATATATTGATAGATTGCTCAATTGCAGGCGCACCAAATTGCCTACCAAATGATTGACAATAGCACCTGATAAAGAAGCCGATTCTCATTTATGATAGATAGTGTTTGCAATTGGACTCCTATGTTTATAGCCTGATTGTATTCATCGCGCCTTATCAAGTATGTCGCGACGGTGTTAAATTCATTTCGGATTAAGTGAACTGAATTTGATAAGTAAATTCTATTCTATTATATAGCTCTTGTCTACACGATCTTATTTGAGAGCTTAATTCAAAATTAGAATTTATGAAATCATTAAGGAAATCTCATAATAGAAATTTAAGGCCATTTGTGCATGAATTGCCATTGAAATTTAAGGATTTTTTTAAGGAATATTTCACTGTGAACAATACGAGGTCAACATCCATTGCCAACCTCCGCGGGCAATGACTTCTGCCCATGCATTCGGCCAACTATGTTACATACATATACATATACTGATTTGA
>JABVZY010000402.1:1334993-1356121 GCA_020883555.1 Drosophila nannoptera | reverse complement strand
CTCAATCGTTTGGCAATGGGCGGTACAAAGAGATCATGCTTAATTAGTGTACATTCCGCATCGTGGTATATGCGACGATTGTTATCCCATTTGAAGAGGGCAAAGCAACATGAGAGCAGCCAGCCGCCAAGGAAGGCGATAAGAAAGCCTATGGGTGCATACCACATGTAGCTGATACGGTACAGATAAAAGTAGGATGGTTCAGGTTCAGGATCTGTCAATTGCTGCATCTCCAATATGCCCGGTTGTAGTAGTATATCGCGGGCGTAGCTAACGTTAGTCGGACATCCATCAATAGACATGTCCAGGCTGGGCACTGGTGGCTTCGGTTGGCCGAAGCCTATCCAAAACGATATAGCTAGTGATAGTAGTACACCGCTAATGGCTCCCTTTTGATTGGCTGAGGGCACGTACATGCCCAGCGTAAAAAGGCCCAACAATGGACCGCCAACTATGCCGAAGATTGATAGAGCCGCCTGTAGTAGTCCGCCAATGCTACCGGCAAGGAATGCCATACCAATGCAGAGTGCACCATAAAATACGGACAACGTTTTGGAGTACCACATGGTCTGTCGATCGTTGAGTGTTCGCTTTCCACTGCCATGCATCAATGGCTTCAGATAGTCCTCGAGCGTTACAGCAGCCAGTGAACTGATTGCCGTACTTATGGTCGAGAGACTCGCGCAAAATATGCCGGAGACAAAGAGTCCCGCCAGGCCGGTATATTCGCCCATTGTGTCCACCACAAAGAGCGGCATTATCTGATCCCGAGAACTGACACGTCCAGCCAGCAGTGGATCACAGTTCCGATAATACCAATAGATGCACATACCCGAAAAGCAAGTGCTGAGGCTTAACAGGCACAATATGGGCAAACACCACCATAGAGCGATGCGCGCTGATCGCAGATCTCGTACAGACAATAGTCGTTGCACCTGCGCTTGATTCACACCATAAATGGTTAAGTAGGTGGCACTGCCGCCAATCAGTTGTGTGAACCAGGTGTGTCGAGTAGTTGGATCAGGGCTAAAGTTATCAAACTCGATGCGGCCATTCGCTTCCGCTGTTTTCCAGACAACATCAAAGCTTCCCGCCTTGATGCCAGTGCATATGATGACACTGAAGACGGCGACAAACATGAGAATCGACTGGTAAATGTCCGTCACAAGAACTGCCTTCATACCACCCATTGTTGCGTATATGGTACATACGATTCCAACAATAAGCACCGAAAATATTTGATTAAGACCAGTGACTGCCTCCAAGGCCAATGCTGGAGCATATACTACAATGCCCATATAGAGTATCATTTGTACCGAAAAGGACACGGAGGCAACCAAACGGGTGGCGTAGCCGAAGCGTAGCTCCAGATACTCGTACACACTGGCCGTTTTCAAGCGATAGAATACCGGCAGTATCAAGTAGGCAGCAATTGGCGTCGATATAACATAGGATATATTGATGAGTGCAAACATTGTGCCATACTGATATATTTCCATTGAAACACCAAGGATGGTGACGGCTGACATAAAGCTGGCCATTAAACTGAACGCGACAGGCGTAACACCCATCGAGCGATCAGCTAGAAAGTATGTCGTTGTATTGTTCTGCTTTTTGCCCACAAACTGGTAGTAGACTCCAATGGCTATCGATATGATGAGAACGACTGCTAGGATGACATAGTCCCAAGCTCCTAGGGTTGACATTTTTCCAAAAAAAAAAAAAAAAAACTGCTGTGTTGCAGCTTTAAAAAAAATGCAACTCAATGGCAACACTGGCGCTCAATAAACTTCATAAACCGAGCGACGCGTTAAGAAAATAGAGCGCACGCGCACGCTACTTCACGTTATTGCACACCACAATTCGACACTGTGATATGGATCGACGGGTGAATAGAAGGTTAATTTCGCAGTCCTCTATCGAGATACAATCAATATTTGCTTTTAGAGAGATAAGCAACGACGATAATGGCCAGCAAAGCAGCCGCCGTGATTCCACGTTACTCTTGAGATTTGACTAAAATAGCTGACTGTGGCGGTTGGGCGAACACGCGACTTTAACGTTTGCCGGCCGTCAATGAAATGGCCCAACTAGGCAAAGGCAAGCGTTCAATAAAACCAAAACTAGTCGCTTTTAGCGGGTAAAAGGAGCCCGTGCGGTGCTGACTGCTGTTTTTTTATGACATCGGAGATAGCAGCTATGTTAGCCCCATTTCTAGCCCACGTTGTGGCCGAGACGACGGAAGACAGTCAACTGGCCACCGCGTTTATATATATGACACAAATACATGTGAGTATTGAAATATACAAATAGACTATGTGCAAGAATCGTGAAATTGTGAGTAATAGGGAAAGCAAATCGTTCGCTAAATGAGCATTAATGGCATTACATCTAGCTGGCATCTGCTAGTCAACGTTAGCATCATCGAAGGTTTATCTGTACATTCATACATACATACATACACCGGCAATATGTTTTTATTGTTTATTCAACGTATTTAACCATACGCATTAATTAATGAACTGAAATTACACATACAGCTGATAACCGACAGAATTTCATAACGACTAGGATAGTAGGAGTATAATATGAAACGAGATTTATATGTTGGATATTGATTGATATTAAGATCGTATGACTATTAGGGATTGTAATTGAAAAGCAATTTGTGCCTTCTGGTTAGAGAAAAGGCATGTGATTTTTATTCTAACTAATATCATTGTTAAAGTCTGGCAGCTTATCAAGGCGGCTGCTATATATCTTTATAGACGACAGAACACAGTAGAGATGACTGAAGAATTTGCAACATAACGATAATAGTGTTTACGGTGCGATAAGGTCTAATAAAGTTACCCTGTGCTAAACTAATTTTAAGCCAAGCCAAGGCACACAGCTCATGGCTAGCCAGACACAGAATAGAAGCAAGTGCCTTAGGCACAGTCCAAATATGAACAACTTCACGATCCCTGTACAGGTCACCACGGTTAATAACAAGGGTTAACACATAATTTACCAATTATGAACTAAAATGTACGGTACAAAAGTCTCACTCACCGTTACTTGATACCAGCCAACTACATTGGGGACCAGCTTGCCAAATTTTCCACGTGGAATGGGCGATCCGCGTCTTCTTGAACTGGGGCGATCCTGACCACAAAGGAGAAATAAGTAAGTTGACTTACTTATTAATATCCATGATTGCTAACTAACTTTTACTATGGTGGTAACTTCACTCATGTCGTCATCGTCATCCCATCGACGAACATCTTGCAACCGAAGTTTGACGTCCGCTTTGTGGGGAACCTGTGAGGGCTTGAAACTGACGCGCCTCTTGTTACGATCCTTCCGACGCTGATGATCTTCGACGTCTGTCATTGATTAAGAGATTTATGTTATTCAGTTGAACAGTGCAAACAAAGCAACAATGAGCCACTTACCACCGTAATCTTTTAACGCAGAAAAGCGGGATCCTCCACTAATATTACTACAACTACTTCCATTGCCAGTGTTGTTATTGTAACGCTGACCCCCACCGCCGCCTCTTTTAGGCATTGCACACACACGGGTTTACCAAATAGCACCAGCCACAGAAATTATAAACAAGGTCTCGTAGGTACGCGCACACGTTGCAAATGCTGTTCCTGCTGTAATTGTTATTCCGTTTCGTTAGCGAAATATGCAAGTGCCCAAATTACTTTATAAGCCAATCAAGCACTGCACTTTACGCATACAACCAAACAATGCACAATTATGTATTCAAGGGGCCCGAATTTGCAACGCAATTTCATGAAATTTTCTAAGTATATACTTATATGTATATGTATATTTGTATTTCTGCAGATGACATATGTCATGAAAATGCCTTACTGGCGTTGTTCAGCACTATATTTTATATAAATACGGCGTTCAAAATATTGACGAGGTGGCAACGCTGTTACACTTCAATGAAAGAATTCTACAATCATTCGATTTTGAAAAATACATTGGAACTGTATCTGGCAGTTTTTCAAAAAATGTCTCACAGAAATTGTTCCTTCCATAAAACTGTAGCGGAAACTGAGGATGACCTGGTGTGTTGCCTAAGTGATATATTACAAGGCAGCGCGAAAGACGCTATTAAACGTAATGGTGCATTCCGAATTGGCATCTCAGGTGCGTACTTTTTAATGCATTTTATACTTCACAGTGTGTGTGTATGACAAGCTCAACTTAAGGTGACCTTGTGCTGCATACTTTGATTTACAAAGTCAATAAACTAAAAGGGTCATACTGTATTTGAACGACAAACAGGTGGTTCATTGGTGGGACTTTTGACGCGAGCTCTGGAATCTATTGAATCTAATCCAGAAGGCTGGAAGTTTTTTTTTTGCGACGAACGTTATGTGCCAGACGATGACAATGAGTCCACTTTCTATGCGTACAAAATCCAAATGTTACCAAAAGTTCCAACAATAGCGGAAAGTCAGTTAATTAAAGCAGATACAACTTTGACGTTGGATAAGTGTGCCAATGACTATGCAGAACGTATTAGAAGCGAATTTGGATCCGCGAATCCAGAATTTGATTTGCTTCTTTTGGGCATGGGGCCGGACGGGCACACATGCTCATTGTTTCCTGATCGACCTGAATTTTTAAATTCAACCGAAGAAATTGTGATTCCAATACGAAATTCTCCAAAGCCACCATTGGAACGTATAACATTTACTCTTCCTCTGATTAATAATGCTAAACATATTGTTTTTGTTGTCACTGGTGGCAGTAAAGCTGGCATTGTAAAGGTATGAGGAATATTATTATGAATATTTTATTTGCTAAATTTTAACAATGTTCTTTTTTTCATGTGAAGCGCGTGTTTTCAGACATCGATAAAACTTTGCCCTCTGCTTGGGTAGAACCCACGCATGGACAATTGACATTGATTGTAGATGAGGCTGCAGGCAAAGAATTACCAAATGAAGATTGTAGTTGTATGTTTTTGTAAATTTGCAGAAAATAAAACAAATAATTGCTTTGATATTTGGATTTCTAGCCTTTTGTTAAGTTCGCGCGCTAATATGAGCTTTTCCAACACTGAAAATGCAGACGACGCTGCCACTGAATTTAGCTCAAGTGATAAACACAAAATAATGCTGCCAGACCAGTATAAGTTTCCATACAAGTGAAAATGTAAAATAAAACATTCTAAACATTCAAAAGTCCCATTAGACGAAATGCGGCAACAATAATTAGTATACTAGATTGTAACAGTGATATTAACGCATTCTAACGCATTAGTAATGCCTGACACATACAATCATTTGGATGTGGAGCGTGTCTGTCGTGTGTGTCTGCGTGAAGTAGGAGACTTTTATTTTATCTACGATGAGGCGCCTGTGGAGCAGGGCGCGAATATCGCTCAGATTCTCAACGAGTGCACTCGATACACTTGCGAACGTTATGATAAAATGCCGCATCACATGTGTGACACCTGCATTAAGGCAGCTTGCCAAGCGTACCGTTTTAAACAGGATGCAGAAAAGGCGTATCGCTCGCTAGTTGCTATTCTGGGGCGCACACCTGTAGCCAAGCCAAACAGCAGCGATGTGTGCACCCAGACTGAGCAGATGCCCATGTTGCCCTGTGGTATATGCAATGATAAGTTTCTGAACATCATAGAGTTGCGCTTGCATCGTCGACAGCACATAAATAATGTGGAACTCAAATGCAAGCTTTGCGATGAGCAATTTAAACAATTGCGCGAGTTGCGAAACCATCTCATAGAGCAGCATGATCGAAAGTCAGCATCACCGTTGGTTCGACGACGACTGGAATGTCGCGTTTGCCAGCGGGCGTTTTCACGGCGCGATCATTTGATACGTCACATGCGAAGTGTACATCATGTAGACGGTCGCACACGAGGTCGCCCGTCCCGGGCAGTAGGTACTAGGCTAGCAGCGGAATCTGAAACGGCGTGGCCGCTCAACGATGAAGCAACTATGCATAGCGGAGATGAGCTAGAGTCTGCTGCCGTTATATTTAATGATTTGTCTGTTTGCTCTGAAAACGATAATAATGAGAGTAGCTATCAATGCCATACAAATCCTATATCGAGCAACGAAGAGTCTGCGGATGATGATGTACATGCCGAGGTAAAGCAGTCGCTGTGGCTACACATTAAGCCAGAACCACTGCCAGAACCGGAACCCGAGCTGGCACAGGAGCTCGAGCACAGCTCCGAGACATTGGAATCGCAAACAAGTCGTGAGAAGCGGAAAAGGAAAACGATTTTAAAAGCTGCCGTTCACGAAGGACCGTGTAATGATAACGATAGTATAGACAATCAGAAACCTGCCTCTAGCTCACTAGTTACAGAGGTAAAAGGTGAGCAGCGTAAGAAGAGCGCATTAGTTTAAAATTCTAACGTTTTATATTTTTTATAGAGGAGCCCCTTTCCGCCAGCGCGGAGCCACAATTATCAATTAAGGAGGAGCGGCAACGCGTGGACAGCGTCAAAGAGGGTGAAGAGTATGAGATAGAGGTCGGAGCGAGTGATATTTTGCATAGCGCCGAGGAAGATGAAGACGGCGAAGACTTTGGCCATGAAGATAGTGATATTGATGAAGAGGCAGCCGCCGACGACGCTGACGACGATGATGATGAAGAAGATGAGCCTGAGCATGCGCCTGACTCTAATGATGATGCAGAGCAAAAGAGTAAGCTAGATAAGACAGGTCAAGTCAAAATTGTGCGAGAGTATCTGCAGAAACCAACTGCGGGCAAACAGCGACGTCGTCGACGCAAGAAAGAAAGCGAAACGGAACCGAATCCAGAGAATCGTTGCGATGTCTGTATGCGTACCTTTTCCCGCCATTGTCATTTGTTGCGCCACAAGTTATCGCACTTGGAGAAGAAGCCGCACAGTTGTCCTCACTGTCCAAAGGCGTTTGCTCGCAGCGATCACCTGAAGGCGCATGTGCAGAGCCTGCATGGCAATAAGGAGCACAAATGTGTACTTTGCGATGCGGCTTTTTCCCGACTCGATGCCCTCGAACGCCACAAGATGAGTAAACACAACGGCGAGGGCTTAGAGGCCAGCAGCGAACTCAAGCTCCAAATGAACGAGCACACGTGCGAATACTGTGCCAAACGATTCTCAAGTAAAACCTATTTGCGCAAGCACACCCTGCTCCACACGGAGTTCCTGTACGCATGCAAGAGCTGCGATGAGACTTTCAAGGAGCGGCAGCAGTTGCGCAGCCACGAGAAGTCCCACACCGGTCAACGTAACTTCCTCTGTTGCATTTGTGGCGATAGTTTCGCCCGAAATGACTACCTGCGCGTACACATGCGACGTCATAATGGCGAGAAACCGTACAAATGCCGTTACTGCGTGAAGGCATTTCCACGCGCCACAGACCTTAAGGTCCACGAACGGTAAGTGCTTCAACCTGAGACAACATGCAGACGATCGTAACGCTATGCCTTTCCAGCTATCATACGGGCACCAAGCCCAATCTGTGCAATACGTGCGGAAAGAGCTTCCACCGTGCCTACAATCTTACCATACATATGCGCACCCATACGGGCGAACGGCCTTACAAGTGTGACCAGTGCCCAAAAAGCTTTAGCCAGAGCAACGACTTGAAGGCCCATATACGGCGACACACAGGCGAGCGGTACAAGTGTCCGCATTGCGATGCATACTTTCTGCAGCTCTACCATATGCGCAACCATTGCCTCAGCGCCCACAACAAGCACATTGAAACGAAAACGGGACGGTTGCAGCGCACCGGCCTGCTGGACGAGCCCACGCAGACACATCTGACGACAGTCGTCATGCCTCCGGCACGATTTCAGCATTCATCTCCCGATTCACATATTGTGGCCACTGTTACCACACTGCCTTCAACATCTTCCGCACCAACGGCTATTGCAGCTCCAATCCTAGCCTCTCCTTCAGCTTATAGTACAACGTCGCCAGTACCTGTATCAACCGTTCCAGTGGCGGATGCGGGCGGATTTGTAGGTGGGACGACAAGTGCAAGTGCAACGGCAACGACAGCATCAGCGGCTTCTTTTGGCACGTTCAACATAGCGCCTATGGTGATGGGTAATGTCATTTGCGGCTATTGTCACCGGACATCGTCAGCTAATGCTGTTTCTTTCTATTCTGTCGCAGCTCATCTCATGTGCAACCAGCACGGCGGGAGCAGCCAGCAGAGCAATGCCAGCGGCAGTGAGGCGGGCAAATAACCGATGTTGCTCCATGGGAAGTACAATTGCTATTCCAATATAAAATTAGTTCATCTTGTATATATGTAAAGTATGAATTTTATGATATCTCGGCCAGACTTTGGACATTGTCTTGCTTATATCTGGCGTAACAATATTTCTGTATATAGATATAATTTAATTTGAACAAATTCGTACCAACCAGTGAATTCGTTGATTTCTATATATCCTAGAACCGATTCAATATTCAAATATGCAATGATAAGCGGTTGTTGTAATTATTGATTGCGTTCGAATTAGTATTTAAGTTAATCTATTGAAATTCTTTTTATATACACCCCTTTTTGTATGACCTAAAGATAGAGAAAAAACATACGATACGTGTAAAATAGTAATAAAACAACAAATTCCGTTTATATTTGAGAAAAGCGTGAATGTTACTTTATTTATACTCGTACAATGTTTTAGGATGCTAATTATTTTTACTTGTTTGTTGGATCCAAGAACTGGCATCATCTTCTTATAACTAATTTACACAATTGCCCTGTCCTAGACATTATAGCTTGCGTATTCCAAGTAAACGTTTCAAATACTTTCGAATTTGAGAACCTTAAGGGTTACCATCTCAGTGTCCAATGTTTAAGCCGGGTTTAGATAGTACGAGTATTTATATGCGTAAATGGCTAACAAAAAAGACACATTAGTTCATTGTTAAGAATAATATTACTCGAATTGCCAATTATTTGCGAGTATAATAAAAAGGGGTTAGACGGCTTTTGCATGGGAGTCGATATTGCTGCACGTGCAATGTAATATTAACTAAAAACTCAAGCTTAAAGAGTACTTCAACGTTAAAAACACAATAATAGTAATATAATGGTGTTAATAATAATGGAAATATTGTTATCGAGTAGATTTTAGCAACATTAAGTACGTTAGCGTAGTAAACCTCATTTCCTGGGTTGCCACATGCGACTGCGTCGTGGCTCGGGCAGGGCCACCTGCTGGTCAAGCTCATTGCCCGACTCTTTCTGCGCAAGCTCTTTGATCTTACTGTGGAGTCGAGTGTTCGCTGGCCGAACTTTCATCAATGTTCGTGGCAGCTCGGATGAACGTACGGGTGGCTCGAATTTATTGTAGTCGTCGTGCTCGCTCTCATGCTCATCGCTTGATGGTGCATGAACGTGAATTATGGGTGAGTTAGCTTTGCTCCGGCGCTTTTTGCCCGACTGACCTGCGCTGCGTCGACCCATGCTGGACCGGCAGCGTAGAGAACTTTCCAGAAAGAGTACTTTCTTCAGTGGCGACTTGCCTGGCGTTTGCTTAGCAACTGCCAATCGCTGGTTCGGCTTTCGTGGGGCTGGCGATGGTTTTAGCGTATTCAATGCTTTCATTAGACTCCTTTTTGCGTTTGGTGGCTCTTCTCTGGAATTATTTTCAGAGCTAGGCACTAGCTTTCTTTTGTTAAGATTGCCGGTGCTTTTGGCCACTGAATTCGCTCTGGATAATTGCAAATTGGATGGGGTTTTGCGTAACGACATCGTCGATGATGACATTGCGGACATATTTCGCAACGATAAGGGTGTCCGAGGAGCAGTAGCTCCGGGTGCAGGAGGCAGCATTTTGCCATTGGTTGATGGAGCTGAAACTCCTTGCTTACGTGCAGAACTCTGTAGCTCTTTGGCTTGGCGGAGATGCACCCAATCTTTTTCCATACGCTCCAATATGTTCTCCCCGTGAACCAAAAATGGAGCTTTGTTTCGTATCTCATACGCTTGAACCAAATCAGTAATCTGCTGCTCTATTTTCGGCAGTTTGGTGCCAATTGCTTTTCGCTCCCGTTCCTCTTTTAGGAGCTGTCCCCCACGATTGTTGAAACGATTCGGATCGCTAGCTTTAGCCTCCAAGGCCATCATTCGAGCCCAAAATTCAGAACGACTAGCAAACAGATCAAAAATTTCTTTGTTAGTATTATAATAAGTCTTCAGGTCATCCAGTTCGAGCTCATGAAGTTCCAACAAATCCTCATTGTACCACTCGTTATAAAAGTTGGAAAAGCGCTTCCGTTCTTGTTCTGATTTTAGTGTCAAGTCCCACCACTTTCTAATTTCAACGCGCAGTTGCTCGATGAAAGTTTTCAAATTTTGACGACGCAGCGCCTGGCAGCGCTGCAGTTCCTCTGTGAGCACATCGTAGGTTGTCTGATTGTACTCCTTGGCTTCACCCACTCTGCGCATGGCAAATTCATCAGTTTCATGTAGACGCTCCCAAAGCACTTGAATTTTTTCACGCATATCATCTATTTTCCTACGCAACTCCTCAACCTGGTCTCCATATTCCTTTCGCATGAATCTCAGTTTTTCAAAGATGTTCGGTGTGAGATCCTGGTTTGCTTGACTGAGTAAATGCTCGTCCGCAGCGGAGCTGGGAAATATACCGAGTAACTTCATGTCCCGTTTGATCTTGCTGCGCAATTGAAAAAGCTCCTGCATGCGGCGCGTGCGTTCGGCCCGCAGATGCTCAAGATGTTTACAAAACGATGACATTTCTTCCGGCTTCGGCAGTGGATCGGCTAACAGTGGCAAAGGAACCTCACCTAGTTCTTCGCATAGCTGATCCTGCTGCAAAAGCAACTCACAGATTTCAGCGCGACGTTCGCGCAATTCTTCCCGCAAATGCTCGATACTCTTGTCCAACGTTTGATGCCAAACGTCTAGCGGCATGTCCTCTGGTTTTTCTCCAATCTCAAGACTCTTGTGTAGCAAGCGTCTTACATCTGCGGCCTCAGCTAATAGTGCGTTTATATCATCTTTGATTGACTGCTCCTTCTCATTAGACTCTGTTAACAAGTCACTGTAGAAATTCACCACGCGGTCGCTTAATTTGTCCATTAATACCAAACAATAATCCTCGTCAAACATATACTTCCACTTACTAAATAAACGATTTACATGTTCACTTGTAATCGCTAGAATAGTTGACTTTGCTGATGGTTCCTCGGCCATATTTATATAATTTAAGTCTATACTTTGGTTAAATTAAGCAAACAAAAAAAAAAACCGACTAAAGGGACGCCAACATCAATTCAATATTTCGGTAAATTTAAAACTGAGCTGAGCTGAGGTGTTGCCATACTACTAAAAGATTATGTGTTGTCAGTATTTGAGTGTTAAGTGTCAATACATGACCGGGTCGAAATAAAATACTAGAAATAAAAGGTGTCTTATCGATTGAGCGTATAATATTAGTCCATCGCTAATAATTGAAAAGTATATATGCAACCGATGGTATCTTTATCGGAAAGCGTTATCGATTTTGTAGTTTATACACAATCTTGCATTGAGTCAATTCAATGAAATATATTAAATAACCTATATAAAAGAATAGAACCATAGCGCCAAATGACAGCCTTATATAAACACATTATTTGGGGAAAGACACCACATTCAAAATACTTTAAATTCTTGGATGACATTTAAATTGGACATTGAATGGCGGGAAATTTATTTTCGTCACCGTATCAAAAGCAATTGGAACAACAAGTTATCGATGACGAGCTACCGAGCTCTAAATATATATGTATATACATATATGTATGTATATGTATGAGAAGTGTTTTTATTTAACTTTTTACGCATTTCAAAATTGCGACTTCACCGTCTAGTAACACCGTCAAATAACAATGATATACACTGTAACCCGTGAGCAGTTTTATTAAGCCAAACTGGCGCAAAATACGCAATTCCGGCAACCTGCTTGCGTGGATACGTTCTGGATGCCATAAACAGAAATAGCAACAAACACTCCGGCATTGGATAACAATCAGTTTTTAACTACGACTGAGTTGGAGCGGTTTATTATCAGTTCGCCTTGCAAGAAGAATCGAAAAGAAGTATTCGAAGTGCCAAACAAGTAATAACAACAATACGATACTGTCAAAGCAGTTGGCGCGGGGGTGGTGGACGAGGGGCCGACAACCATTAAAAGTATGAGTAATAACGTAGAAAGTAACGGCACTAGACGCACCGTTGATTGGCAGCGTTTTGGACTTGGTGATGATGATGGCGAGATAACGGTCGCGAGCTTTCGCCAACGCAGTAATACCAACACTGGTGGCTTCGTAGATCTTGGTAATGAGTATACGTATGCAGCCGGTGGACATCATGCGTCCGGTGCCAACGAAATCTTTGCTGGAGAACAAGGTGACAAACCTTGGTGAGTGGAATCAAAAATTTTCTCTAATCATATAAATGATGTCATCGCTCAACAGGTGGCGTTCAAATTTCTTCATCTCGCAGCCAGTACTATTTGGCACTTGGGATGGCGTCTTTACTTCTTGCCTGATCAATGTGTTCGGTGTCATTGTATTTCTACGTTCTGGCTGGATTGTTGCCCAGGCGGGTATTATAAATGCTGTGCTCATCATCTTTTGCACTGTAGTAATTGCCCTTGTCAGTGTCCTCTCAGCGATTGGTATCTGTGAGAGATGCCGTGTAGAGAGCGGTGGTGTCTACTTTCTTATTGCGCATACGTTGGGGTCCCGTTTCGGCGGTGCTCTTGGCTTGTTGTACTGTTTTGGGCAGGCCGTGGGCTGTGCTCTAAACGTTATGGGCTTTGGTGAATCCATGGCCGGCCTGGTGGGACTCGAGGACAATAAATGGGCCATACGTGGTTTTGCGACCGCTGCCGTCTTACTACTCGGCTGTATTAATGTGGCTGGCGTTAAATGGGTGATCAAATTGCAGTTTGTTCTGCTGATGATATTGCTCGTATCAGCGTTAGATTTCATGGTTGGCAGCTTTGTGGGCGAGGATCCAGGTAGGTGTTCAATGTATATATCAAAGATGCTTTACCTATACGTTTCGATAATTTTCTTATTTATTGCAGAAAATGGTTTCTATGGTTGGATGAGTGGAAACTTTGTTGAAAACCTTTGGCCGAAATATGAGCAAGGTTATTCATGGTTTCGCGTCTTCGGAGTGTTCTTTCCAACCGTCACTGGTGTTTTATCCGGCATTAATATGAGTGGTGATTTACGTGCTCCCTCTACGGACATTCCCAATGGCACACTTGCTGCCTTTGGCACTTCGTAAGTTGGTTGCATTTATGCGCTCCAGGGTGAATAGACTAATCCTTGCATGTTATTTTCTTCAGCACTTTCCTGTATTTAGTTTTTGTTTTTTTTTTGGGTGCGACGTGCAAGCGTATCAAGTTATACACAGACTATATGATCTCAGTGAAGGTATCAGCCGTTCACTTTTTGCTAGTGGCGGGAATCTATGTGTCCAGCATGTCTTCCTGCCTGGGTGCGATGTACGGTACCCCACGCGTACTGCAGAGCATTGCCAAGGAGAGCGTCATACCTGGCATTGATGCACTGGGCAAGGGTGTAAGTACTTGTTAATCTTACTACACATAGTTAATTAATCTCTCTTTCTCGCTATCTCTCTCTCTCTCTCTCTCTCTGTCTATTTGCCTTTCTTCAGCGCGGCCCTAATAAGGTGCCACTATATGCGATGGCCGTTGTAGCCTTGGTTACCGTTACATTTATTATCGTTGGCGACATTAACTTCTTGGCGCCCATCGTAACAATGCCTTTTCTGCTGACGTACGCTTGCATAGACTATGCTTATTTTGCATTGGCTCAAACCTTTGATATACAGGAGCAGCGGGAGGAACGTTTTCGTATACAGGCATCCAGTCCTAGCTATGAAACACGTCGTTATGGCAGCGTAACGGATGGTGGTAATGACTTAGATTTACTCTTTCCGGATCGTGTGCGCCACAAGAACCTGCAGAGTCCACAGAATTCCCCGATGCATCAAGCGCAAACATTACCATCAGTGCCTGTAGATAATATTGTTAATATAAATGCGCCAGCACCAAGTACTTCATCGACTCAAGAGCCAAACGCTTTTACGGATGGCACGGGCGCAGCCGGCAATCCGTCATCAGCTCAGGCTAGCACTGAAGTGGAGGATGAGAACGAGCCAATTGCTCCCATTCGCCCGCCTATACATTCCAAAACGAAAAACTGGTATTCTGGGTTCTGCAATCGATGGGCCTCTTTGCTGGGCGTGAGTACCACTATAAGGCTAACTTTAAAACATTGCCTTTAATACAATCGCAATTTCGTGTTCAGGCACTCACTAAGCTGCTTGTCATGCTGTTGGTGAACTGGTATTATGCCTTAACTTGTTTTCTGGTCGTGTTCCTTGTTTGGTTCTATGTGGGCACAGCTAATCCCGCCGTCAAGCCAGGCCTGACCGCAGAGTTCAACTTCTTCGGATGGCTCAAGAGTGTTATCTTCCGGTGTTTCGGGTATGTTTTCATAAATAATGAATAATTCTTTCATTTTTACATATCAGTAATTTCGGGTTTTCTCCTTTTTTAGTAAACGGATGCACGAGTATGAACAAATTGTTGTGACACCCTCCTGCCCGGGCGTTGATCTGTCGCCCACACAGCTGAATGAGCAGAATGAGGACTTCCGGCCGCGTCCTAACTATCATCACTCTTCAGTGATAGAGGGTCGACTGATAGATGACATCTAAATCTTCGGCCATTGGCCGTAAACTTTGGGAACATGGGTTTTTGGGAAACGCGGCAAGCAATATTTTGAGTGCATTTTGCTAAAACAAAACTAAATAAATAATAATGTATGTATGTAAAGTGCGGCACTGAGGATAGTTATGCTAAATCCAGCACATGCATTTAGAAGCGATGCTCCCACACAAACACAAACACACACACACTCAAACTCAAAAACCGAACCCAACGCACATTGCAGCTTTAGCTAAATTAAAAACATTTGTGTACTAATATATTAATTAATCTAAGTTCATGAATTTAATCTGCTTTTAATGTGTTCCTTTCATCTGTAAAGTCTTTTTTTCGTAATTTGCTATTGTTTAGTTCTATGGAGAGCCTGTAAAATTGTTGCTTAATAGATATGTTTCCGTACGTTCGGTATCGTCTCAAAGCACATACGAGTACGTAGTTTATTTGTGGAAACATATGTGATAATGAGATAATAAGTAAAACAATCAAAAACCAACAAGTACACCAACCACATCCCAAATCAACAAATACAAAGGGGAAAAAATATAATTGTTTTGTAAATTTGGCATGTTTATATTCTATAATACTAAAAAGTGAAAACAAATGGAACTTATTGATTTGAGAAAAAACCTTGTTTTAAAATTAGATATATATATATGTACGTAAATTTACACACGGATATACATGAACACGGAAAATTGACTTGCATAGACCACAAGAGCCACAGTTGCAGCATATTGAGGACCTATACTTCAATTACAAAATTAATGAGAAAAACCCTTATAAACATTATTAATCACCAAGTATTATCACAAATATCCGCAATAACTTCATGATTTGTACCACAAAACGTATGTATGTATATGTTCAATAGGTATGTAATCGAAGGTTTAAGTAATATATAAACAAAACCCATTTAACATATTGAAGCGCATTATATTTTAAAAATATAGAACGCGTTTTACTTTTGGACGTACATACTTATATAGCATAAATGTAACCTAGTTATACAGAAGGCAGATAGCACATCCATGAACAAAAATCAAAAACTAATGTATATGTAATCACATTATCATCTGAAGTGTGTATTAAAAACAGTTAAATAAACCAAACTAAAAATCCATTTATATCACATCAAACATGCAACAACTTCGTAAAATGAGTACAATTGTTAAAGGAAATTGCTTGTTGGATGCAAGATTTTTGAAATATTAAAAAAACAATGATACGCAAGCGTTTGAATTTCGATTGCCTTAATTTCTTATCGATTTGTGTTTAAAGCATACGTGGGCAATAATCGATATATAAATTTTGTGGCCCTGGTCCTCGTTTTATGCAGCCCTATAACCTCAAATCTAACATAATAAACGCAATATACTTTTGACATATTCCAATTAAAGCTGACCACTGCGAGTATATGAGGCTGACCCGATAACACCAGTCAGAAGCCATGAACACCTTTATGCGCCGAGCTTACCAGCTTCAACACTGGCGCACATATTGCATAAAGCAATGCGCCGCCACCGGCACAGAAGCCGCTTCTAGAGGTTGGTAAACAATTCAAAGTTTCAGACTTTAAGCTTATGCACGTGTAATTTTGGTCACAGGCAAACCCAGCTATGAGGAGTTCATTGGCAACCGACACCAGCAGGCGCAACGCAGCATCGTGGTCCAGGTCAGCTCGGAAAAGTCATACGCCGAATTGTATAACTATTGCAGCAGATTTGGACGCATTGTCAGTGCGCAACACTACTGCGTGAAGCACGAGGATGAGTTGCACTATATGCTTCTGGAATATGCCACAGTCAGCGAGGCATGCGCAGCTATCGAATCAAGTGCTTACAATGCGGATCTGAGTGGCAGTGGCAATGTTTCTGGAGTGCCAGTACGTTCACCCTTCCTATGGTTCCGAGCAGCTGCCGGTGGTGTTGGCAAGCGAGGACAACCTAAACTGACTGCTGATCACAAGGCAGTTCCGTTGAGTGCAGTCGATGGCACGAGGTCATTGAAACAAGAGGCTTTGAAGGAGCTACTGCAGACTGCCAATAGCATTGAGCAGCAATTGCATCTGTTATACGATCAGACGCGATTAAATGATTTGGGTGTACGCATGCGTTTTCTAGCAGCGCTCCAGGTGGAGCAGGCTATTTCTGGCATGTTTCCGGATGCACTTGCGCAGCCATTTGGTTCCTCTGTGAATGGATTTGGTAAAATGGGCTGCGATTTGGATTTGATTTTACGCTTTGACGGCAAACCGACAGCAGCTGGAGAGGACAATCAACGCCAAGCTTCCCGTCTCATATACCACACGAAAGAGAATCTAAGCAATGGACGCTCACAGACGCAACGACAGATGGAATGCATTGGAGATGTATTGCATCTATTTTTGCCAGGAGTCTGTCATGTGCGACGTATTCTGCAGGCGCGAGTGCCCATTATCAAATACCACCACGAGCATCTCGATCTGGAAGTTGATCTGTCCATGAGCAACCTGTGAGTACTCCTATGCCCAAACATTGATTGATTGAGGATAGTGTCATATTTGTGGAGGTGTAGTAGGCCAAAGATGGCTTTATTCTCTTGGTTTATTTACGGACTTATTGTTCGAATTGAAAACTTATGATCTATCCACGATGGGCATTACTCTTTGCACTGTGCACTGGCCCAAGTACTATTAGGCTGTTAACTTAGCAATCTAAATGGCTGAATGATTCTTAGCGTCTGTAGTTGCTGGCCTGTTCCTCCTCCTTTTTGACGGCCTGGACGAGTACAAAGCTCATAACACAACACACGACATTTAGCATCGCCATTGTCATGGCCAGTCCAACTATCCAGGCGGTTTTGCCCTCGAAGAACCAGGTTAACTCGTCCACGCAGCCACTGAAGAAAGCATTGCCGCTGACGGTGTCGCGACATGAGCTGGGCAATGGTTGGCGCAAATCCAAATAGTCCCACGGTCCGCTTGCGCCGCAGCAGCCAATATTCTCTTGGATCATGGTCAGCACATAGTTGGAGTAGGTGTATTCAGAAGTGGCTACAAATCTTCGCAACGATACATTCAATAGCGGCTGCAGGCTGGAGTTCATTGTGCTGTATTGCAACAGAATGGCGGAGCCAGCAACTGTTGCAATGAAGCCAAAGATTTGTGTGCCAATGAACACAAAGAGAGCCATCGTATTCTCCATGAGTGCGCTAAGGCAGCCCAAGAAGCTAACTGCCATCATAATGATGCTAATGGCAATCAGCACATAGACACCAATGTAAAAGGATTGCGCTTCCAGAATGCGCAGCCAATCATTGAAGCCCGGCTCAGCACGCAGCCAGACGGTCAGAGCGAACAGGGCGGTCGATATCATCCAGGCGACAATGTTGAAACAGAACAGGGTATACTTCACGCAGCCAATTTGTTTCTCCAGCTGCTCATCCGAGGCGCCATAGCCAATGCCCATTGTGGTAATCTGAAGGATATGTATACATTATAGTCTGTGTTTAAAATATGCTCCACTTATTTCGTCCAGTTCCTCGCGTTTCGCCTTGACTACGCTGAGTCATAGCGCTTGTAACGAGAGAACTGACCCAAGAACTCCCAATTATTAATCACCCAATGCCGCATTTTCCGTGCTCACGCCCATATAAAAAAGGCGGCCAAGTAACTCGGCCTTATCAGCGTTGCGTTTAGCAAATAACGTTATCATTAGTTGGCTTGCTTGGCGCGTTGGCTGCCTTTGTGCCAGATGAGAGGAGGTGTCACGCACTCATGATTAATACACAGTTTTCAATTGCAACATTCTTCGAATTACTGGCCAAATATTACCGCACTCTATTCGAAATTCATATCCAAAATTAAAAAGAAGCCGTTTCGACACATTTTAGAAAGTAAAAAAAAGAAAAACTAAAAAAAAAAAGAAAAATATTAGTTATTCACCTTTTCGTTTGTTATTTAGTCGCGAAATCGAAAACAAAATTGAATATTCGAAATATTTTGTTGCACCGCTGGAGTGTTATCACACTCAATGAAAACGCAGCTCCGTTGGGTTCGTTCGTTGAAATCGTTTTGGCCACTCTGAAGAAACTCACAGTATCAGCAACCTGACCAGAAATTCAAAGAACAACAAAAACAGCAGCAACAATACTGTAGCTGGGGGAGTTACAACAACGTCGAGAAGCGTTCGATACGATGACAACATCCAGTCTGTACATTTCGGCCGGAGAAGGCCCTTAGATTAGATAAAATTGTGGCTGTGGCATGGCAAAGCTTTTCGCTGATAAGATTAGATAGCGGCAGGTGCCGTATTGCTAAATACCATATAATGCGTACATAACGGGATAGTATTGTTATCCCTTTTGCCCATGGAGCAGGTGAATCAGTTGCAATATTATGGCTCCGACCACATTGGCATTATGATTCACAATCTGTATAATCACGAACGCGATTCGAGCTGTGATTGTGTGAGAGGAAGTGGGAAACAATATGTGTGTGTGTGAGAGAGAGAGAGAGAGAGATAGATAAACAGAGAGAGATGGAAGAATAACTGATAATCTCTGAGAAATGTACATCCGGCCTGTGGAGGTGGTCAGTTTTCAAATGTGGAAATGCCTCGCCATGAATGAGATGGCCTGCCACGCCCTGACGACAACGGGTATAGTGAATCACAGCAGTGCAAATGGCTTTCCAAAATGTTAGAAAATTGAAATGTCTGTAACACTAACTGCTATGCATTTTCTCGCATTCCAGCACTGGCTTCTACATGTCGGAGCTGTTATATATGTTCGGCGAGTTGGATTCTCGTGTGCGTCCATTGACCTTTTGTGTGCGCCGTTGGGCGCAATCGTGCGGCTTGACGAATCCTTCGCCCGGACGTTGGATCACCAACTTTTCGTTAACCTGCCTGGTCATGTATTTCCTGCAGCAGCTGCGACAACCCCTATTGCCGGCCATCGGTGCAATGATGAAGGCAGCGACGAGCTCTGATATCCGGCTCACTGAAGATGGCATCAATTGCACCTTTGCCCGTGACATGGATCGTGTGGGCTTCCAGAGCCGGAATACGAGCAGTCTGAGTGAGCTGCTATTGCAATTCTTCGAATTCTATTCGCAGTTCGACTTTCACAATCGTGCCATATCCCTGAATGAGGGTCGGCCTCTGGCCAAGCCAGATCATTCGGCCATGTACATTGTGAATCCCTTGGAGCAGGTCTTGAATGTGAGCAAAAATGTGAGCCTGGAGGAATGCGAACGATTGCGCATCGAGGTACGCAATGCAGCGTGGATGCTTGAGTCTGAGGTGGAAAACACACCGATGTCGGATGGCGAGCGACTCGAACAGTCCTGGGGCTTGCTGAATCTGTTCAAAAATCCTGAGAAGGCTGTCATACGACCCAACATGTTCTTTAAGCCGCGCATGGTCGAGGTCAGTGATCTGTTTGACAAATCGCAGCCCCCGGCGGTGACAGCGCCCCCCGTTACCTATAAGAGCAATTCTGTGCGTCAGCAGGTGCAGAGTATAAAGGCCGCGGCGCGTAACGAACTGAAGCTACTGCGCGAGTCCAGTGCAGCTGCTGCAACGCCTACGCACTCTTCCACAGCCAAAGCTAAACGAAGCAGGTGATAAACGGCGAGCATTTTTATGGGCAGTTGCCGGCTTAGTGTATATGACTACAAATTTTTGACTAAAAATTTTTTAGGTACAAATTTTTTAGGTAACTAAATGTTGTTCATATTGTTAAGAATAAGGCTCCCGGAAATGCGGTCAAGTACGGCGTAGGGGAGACGCAGACGTGTGCAGCTCGCGTGGTGGCCGAATGAGGGTGCAGCTCTGGAGCTGACCTCCTGGCTTTGCCATGTATCAGCGTTAAGTATTGTAGTTGTTTTTTATTTCATTAATAAAAATACAGAACAAGTGTTAACGGATTCGGTAAATATTCATCAACTTTCAAGGACATCAAAAGGAGGGGAAACTCTCTGGATGTAAGTGATCATTGTAATCATAATCTATATATTGTAGAAAGCGTAGACAGTTTGTAATTATATTTTCATAATTGCTCAATTTATTCAGTTTTTTTAAATAGGTTTTCTTGTGGTTGCTGTTTTTGTAATTATCTATAATTAGGGCAAAGTCTTGATCGTTAACAACACGCCTCACGCTGCATTCCAACGTTCGAATTAGTTCCCTAAATTTATATGTTTTTTCGCATTCTTTCTCTCGCTCGCTCTCCTGCTACCTCTTCCATTCTCTCTCTCTCTCTCTTTTGCTTTTCAACTATGTAAATGTTTAAAATGCCACAAATTAGCACGCGCAATTTGATTCAACATAAATATGTTTGTTTGTTGCTTTGTGTGTGTGTGTGTATAACAA
>JABVZY010000402.1:1313096-1323918 GCA_020883555.1 Drosophila nannoptera | reverse complement strand
ATATTATTCGCGCACACGGACACGCAGACACGCACAGCGACAGCGATTATAAAATTAAAATGCAATTTTCTTTTGAAGTTTAATCGAATTTTGCAGAAAATATTTATGCAAAAAAAAAAGCGGCATAAATTACGTATGCGACGCGTTGTACGAGCAGACAGTTAAATTGTTTGAGGAAATCGCAGGAAAAAAACATAAAAAAGCAATTAATCAAGACTTAGAGGAACAAGATCATAGAAAATATATATAAAATATATTATATATATAATAAAGTTTTCATGGCAAAGGAAAGCGATTTTTGTGCTCGCAATTTTCCACGATTCCACAGTTTTTCCAAGGAATTATATGTACATATTGGCAGCTATGTATATATATTATATATTTATATATATATTGCGGGCTATGTCTATATATATTGAGAGCGTATCAGAGCCAAGTCGGGTCAGCCGCAAATGGGGCGTTAATCAAGCGGCCGGCTTGCGGTTTCCCATCAGCGCGGACATTAAGGCTTGTCATTAACGGTCTTTCCAGCAAACAGTTATCCATTGTCGTCGAGCGTCCTGTCTCCACTCTCACTTTCCCTCCTCCTCCCCCCCCCCTCCCCTCTCGCTATCCAAGGGGCTTTTCCATAGGAAAACTGTCGGGATGATGGATGGCTGGAGGCGGTGCTCCAACTGGATTGATATATATATATACTTTTGAAAAATTTATGTTGATTGATCTCGCGAAAAGATGGAAAGGCAAGTCGAAGGAGAGCTTTTAAATGTGACGCAAGAGCCGAAGACGTGACGATCTCGGCCGGAGCACTTTGCGGCTTATACGGGCCATGGCGTTGCTCTGCCGTCCATCGAAGCGTTTAATTTTCACTTAATTACCGTAGTTAAATCATAAATTAAATGACTGGCCGAAGAAAGCGACGACGACGACGACGACAAAAAAAAAAGAAAAAAAAAAAGAAATATTGTCGACATGGTTAGTGTCCAGCAGCGAGGCCGTTAGCCAAATGAACTGTTAGATAATCCGCTCGACACGAATGACAGGGGCATAACAGTCTCATAAAATAATACAAAATTCACTCAGCTGCCGCATTTATGGCCAACGCATTCCATCTCCAGCCAACTGGCCAATTGACTAACTTGGCTACGTGCCGCGCATTCTGAATCGCCTGCTGCAGCTGGAATTCGTAACTGGAAATGGAACTCTAACTGCAGCAGCCGACTGTCACTTGCTGCCAGCGTCTCATTGCGAAACGTCCCCCTCCCCCCTCCCCCTCTCCCTCTCTGGCTGAGCCAGTTTTTGCTGATTTCCACATTCCATTCCATGCAATCAGAGCAGCCTTAGCCTTAACGTTCTCTCCTCCCCCTCTTCTTGCTCTGCAGCGCTTCTCGATGGGCAGACCCCTACATGGATATGGCAGCTGGCAGCTGCTGCTGCTGACGGCGCTGCTGCTGCTGCGGCTGCGGTCGGCGGCTGGACTGCCGACCATACAGGGCGGCGGCAACTATGTGCAGCAGCTGGACAAGAGCTTCTTTCAGCCGCGCGAGGTTGAGCAGACCATCGACGAGGTGCAGAAGATTCTGGCCAATGATCCGGCATTGCCCCGGCTGACGCGGTAAGAGCTCAGCCAGCTGATCCCACACATGGCACAACTAACCCCCCACCGGATCTCTCTCTCTCTAGCGGCGAAATCGAGGAGCTGTACGAGAAGGTGACGCGCGAGGAGTACGAGAAGAGCATCGAGGCGGGCGACATGAGTCGGGCGGATAGCATGCGTGCCCTGATGCTGGTCCTGCCGTACAACACAGACAACAACACCGAGGAGAATCTGCAGGAGCTGTACACTCGGCCGCCCGTGACCCGGGTCATTGACGCCTATACGCCACCGAATCCCATCAAATTTCTAACGCCCGATCCTAATGCGATGCCGCGCAGTACGGTTCCAGGCGGTAATCCCGCCGTGGCGGCCACCACCTACAAGCCGGCCTTCGGCAGCGTGCAGCAGCAGGTGCTGCCGGCGCCCACAGCCACCACATATCATCCGCCGGCGCCGGCGCCCGTCATGTATCAGCTGGCGCCGTCGCTGGGCAGGCCCAGCATGGACTTCCAGCCGGTCACTCGGCTGACGCAGGCGGCTGGAACCCAGGCGCCGCCGCAACGCCAGCGCTTCAGCTCGCACTACAGCGCGAAGAATGCGCAGTTTCTGCGCAAGCCGAAGCCCGGCCAGGCGCCGGGCACGTCCAGCAGCACGGTGAAGCCCGTGGCGGACATACTCGAGAGCCTGGGCATTGTGGGCGGCGCTTGGGGGCAGGGCTCGCACAAGCGGTACGCCATCGATGACTACTATCCGGCGGAGAGTGCACCGCAGCCAGTGATCGCGGCCGTCGCGGATCTGCGCGGCCTCCAAGGCGCACGCATCCGTCCGGACGCGTACTCCAACTTCAAGCCGCTCAACATCGGCGAGGAGCTGCGCGTCAAGCCCGAGGTGGAGGGCTACCTGACTCGCTTCGGCATCGTCAAGAAGTCGCCGAAGGCGCTCAAGAAAGCCCAGCCGGCCGCCGCGGACACCACACCCACCATGGAGCCGGCAGGCGCTCACACGGAACTGTCCACGGCCACGGCCAAGGCGCCGCAGCCCTCCAATGCCGAGCTGGCCAAGTTGCTCGAGAATCTGCAGGAGCTGGAGCGCCTGCAAGCGAAGGGCGGCCGCCGCCAGCCACCAGCCAGCAGCAGCAGCACCACCACTACCAGTACCACCCCCAGCACCACCCCCAGCACCACGACCAGCAGCACCACCACCGTGGAACCCAGGATAAGCACGACAGCCTCGCCCACAACGCTGCCAACGGCCCATCTGATAACGCACGGCGCCCCGCTGCTTATCGAGCCGAAGAAGCCGCGACGCCGCATCGATCCGAACATTGACATCAACTTCGCGAACGCGGGCAACCACCAGAAGACGGCCAGCGCCACGGACGAGCTGTCCAAGCTGCTGCAGAACCTGCAGGAGCTGGAGAAGTTGCGCATCAATCCGGAGAATGTGCTGAAGGCCAACGGCGCCGGCTCGCAGACGCTCAGCAATCGCTTCAGTGTGAGCGCCACGCCGAGCAGCAGCACCACCAGCTCCACCAGCACCACCAGCACCACCGAACGCCCCAAGCCGGCTAACAACGATGCCCGCGAGCTGCAGCTGATTCTGCGCCAGCTGCAGCAGCTGGAGCAAACGAATGCCGTGCGAAAGGCCACCAGCACCACAGTGCGGCCGCGGACAAAGCCACCAGGGCTGGGCGTGGATGCGGCCAACGGGCTGGGCCAGCCGGATCTGCTGCAGCTGCAGCGCCTGCTCAGCGACGACAGGGAGCTCGAGCGGCTCTACGAGCAGGCGCGCAACAACAAGAAGGCGGCCAAGAGCAGCACCACCAGCACCACCAGCACCACCAGCACCACCACGACCACGCCCCGTCCGACGAAGGCCGCCACCGCTGTGGACCACGCCCAGTTCGAGGCGCTGATAACGCGCGTGCAGCAGCTGGAACAGCTGCAGCAGCCCAAGGCCACCACGCCGCCCGGCTTCAGCACGCGCAACGTGGCCGCCCATGGGGGTGTGGCGGCTGGGGTGAGCCTGCCGAGCAACGACTTCGCGCAGCTGCAGCAGTTAGCGGGCAGTCAAGCGCAGGAGACGGACCTGGGCCAGGTGGAGATCTCGACGGCGGCCTCCACGTCGAAGCAGCGCCAGCGGCCATTGAGCAGCGACGAGCGCAGCAACGGGCTGCTGCAGGACGTGCGGCCGCAGGACTATGTGCAGCTGCAGAAGCTGCTCAGCAAGGTGCAGGAGCTGGAACGTGTCCAGCTGCAGGAGGCTCGTCCCACTGGCGCCCAGCATCTGGTCACCGCCGCCTCCGTGCGCACCCAGAACGTGAAGAGCCTGAACGGGGCGCAGATTGTCTACGCCCAGCCAGCCGGCGATCCGGAGGCGAATCTCAAGCTGGAGCTGCCCGTGTACAGGCGGCCAGCCGCGGTCGCTGCCGTGGAGCTCAGCTCCAGCGAGGAGCTGCGCGAGTTGGCCATGTCGCAGCCGGCGAATCCGCAAGCCAGCGCGAACCACAAACAGCCCGAGGATTACAAGCAGCTCTTCAGCAGCCTTGAGGACACGGGCGAGCGCCAGAGCTACCAACACATGCAGCCCATCTATAAGACCGTCACGCCCATATCAACGACCACCACAGCGGCTCCAGCCACCCTGGCCACCACCACGACTGCAACAGCCACGACCAAGCAAGCGGATTTGGCGGAGCTGCAGAAGCTGCTCTACAACACGCAGCAGCTGCAGAAGCTGGGCGTGGCCCTGCCCAACGAGCTGTCCCAGCAGCTGGAGAGCCAGCTGCAGCCGTCGTCGACGAGCAGCGGCACCAGCACCACCAGCACCACCAGCACCACCAGCACCACCAGCACCACCACCACCAGTACGAGCACGCCAGCACCGCCATCCTCGCCAGCCCCCACGCACGACTCGTCGTCCCCGGCGGTCTTCTCGCTGACCACCAGCAGGCCGGCCTCGCCGCGTCCTCCACGGCCCAGCCCCACCACTGAGAGCAGCGTGGAGCTGCCTGTGTTCAGCGCCACCAAGATCATAGAGGCGGCCATTAAGCGGGCCGCCAATCGCATAGGCGTGGCCACGGAGCAGCCGCTGAGCTTAGCCGTGGGCGCCGGCTTCCGGCGTCGCAGCGACGATGATGTGGATATGGCTGGAGAGGATGAGGGACAGGCAGGCGTGGTCGATGGCGATCTGATGGCCGAGTTCAGTGAGCTCAACTATCAGCTGGCCAAGCCAGAGCCGAAGCCGAAGCCGGAGGCCAGGGCAAGTGCCGAGCTGGGCGAGAATCTGGGCGAGCTGCAGCGTCTGATCAACAATCTGCAGCAGCTGCAGCAGCTCAACATCAGCCTCACCCAGATGCAGTCCACTCCAGCGCAATCGCAGTCGGATGCCAACTATCTGCAATCGCTGCCACCCGGCCTGGACACTTCCAAGCCGCGCCGACAGAGCCAGGACAATAGCAGCTCCGGCTCCACCACGGCCAGCACTCCAATTGTGCAGCAGGATTCGGAGGCGGATTCGATAACCACACAATCGCCCACACGCATCAGTCTGGAGTTGGGCGTTGGCCAGGGCGATGCCGAAACTGCATCGGGCAGCACAATCACCGAGTCCACGAGCACCTCGACCACGGAGGAGTCGCGCAATGGTTCGCTGGATGATCTGGCTGATTCGTTTGGACCCGATCCAGTCTCCGAGGAGCCGCCACCGCCCAAAAAGAAGAATGGCTTCTATTTCCTGGCCGATTGGAATTCGTTCCTCGAGGTCGGCGACGGCGATGATCAGGTGGTGGTGCGGCTCAGTCCCAAAATCGGCGATCCCCGTGACTTTCTGGCCGTTTAGCCGGTTTGCTGCCGCAGTTGGTCCTGTATATAGTTAGTAACCCTTACCGTTACCGTTACCGTTACCGTTACCGTTATTGTGTATGTGTGTGCGCGCTTTGTATTTATTTTAGTCACTGGGTTCACTTCTCCTCTGCCGTACAGCCTATACCCGCCCGGGTCGTAGTCATAAGTTGGGGCCTACGCCTAAGTTCCAAAAGTCAATAACAAGTGGAATAAAAGAACCTACAATATCCACACACACATACATGTGCGTGTGTGGGTGTGTACAAGTATGTTACAGATAAGTCTACGATCTAGTAGTTGTGTCATCCCAGCGGTCGACCAGGACTCGATCAAAGCAGACGTCGCCCGCCTGCCGGACCTCGCACGAAACACTCCAATCATGGAGATATGGAGCTTTTTTTCTCAATCAATGTAATCCTTGCTTTTGTTTTCACTCTGAAAACCCAGACATGTCCGCTCTCCATCGTTTCCAACTCAGTCAGTTTCGTCTGCTGTATAAATAGGAGCAAAATTAAGTTGTGTTTTAGAAAAAGTAAAAAATTTGTGAATATTGTAATTTTGTTATTGTCCATCGCGAAGTCAAATTAAATTCTAAGTTTCGGTTTTCATTTGCGTTTCCGTTTCCGTTTCAGTTTGCGTAGGTTTGGTGTTGGCGTTATTATCCATTTGCGGTACTCATTATCGATCATGGACTTCGTGGACCTCTTAAATATAAATCTGAACGAATTTTCTACTGATGTAAACATTGAAAATGTGCAGTTATATGTCCGTAGATGCTTGAAGCCGGTGCCTCATAAGACCCTAGTTGACCATTTCTGCTCTAAGCTTAATGGGGTGAAAAATCAAGCTAAGGCTAAATCTTCTCTGAACTCAATCTTGGTGAAATCCATTAATGCGGGCAAGCTTATCCATTGCAATAATCACTTTTACGCTGACACCCATGTTGAGGATGTGCTCCGCGAAATCGAGCGGTACAATTTGGTCAATATTGGTAATAAATAGGAACACAGCCAGGAAAACGGAAGGATGAGGACAGGCACATCATGACTGCCGATTGCTCACTGATGACGGCAGACGACGATGAAACGATGAAAAAAGAAACACTTTCTATCGAATTGTACCAATTTTCTAATTTTGTCCGATAAATTTGGTGTACACCCCATGATACCATGGCCATACTAAAATAAATTCTACTGATATGTTAATTATTATTAAGAATGTTCTGCTTGTCATGATAGTAACGGGTTATATGCGGGAATCTGTGAGAGTCCAGCCTGGCGAGGGCGGATGCATTTCTGTATACTCAAATTTACATACAAATGTTAATTTATTGGGGCTGCCTTCTATTGCCATACTGTGCTGTGCTGTTTCGCGTTGGTTCTTCCCCACTCCTAGATAAATCGGAGGCATTGTAATATTGTAGTTTGTAAAACAGTTAATCGAAGCAAGCTCTGACAAATAATTTGAACCAAATTCGAACCTGTGCGTTCTGTGTGCTTTCTTTCTCATTCATTTTAGATAATTCAAACGTGGAGAATGATGCTGAAACTTTTTCTTTATTAAAATTTTTAAGTGCTCTTTCAGTTAAAATTTTCATTCAAAACAAGTTTAAAAATTTTACGAAATGGGAGTGCAACATTCGAAACCAAGGGTTATAGATGAGGATCGCGCCTATACGAAGTTTTTGAAAAAGTTTAAAAAGACCCACACCTATTTGAGCGGAGAAGACGTCGATCAAAATGCTATCATGACTTGGAACTCCATGACGTCCAACCAGAAGAGCAAGTTTTTGGTTAGTAGTCGCCCACCATTTTTTGCGTTGTTCTAAAGTATTAAGGAAACAGCCTCGTGCTTACATAAAGAAGGAGGCTGTACCACCACCACGTCGGAATAGGTTGAAAACGAGGTTAAAAGCGCAATCAAAAAGATTCTCAAGGATAAATGCAAGGAGCCTTAAGGGACCTATACAAATCAATATGGTCAAGGGCCTTAATATTTCGAAGTTCAATAATAAGAAATATCGCGAATTCCTCCGCTTATTCCGTAGGATGAAAAAGATCCTGGATGAGGAAACAGCAGTTAAGCTAGCGACTCAGGCTTGGTGCCTGCTCTTTGTAGATGGAAAGAACTTGTTCGAAGGTATATAGCCCGAAATGTAAACCTTCACACGTCTAATACGCAATTTTAGTGCCTATAACCGAAATTGTTGTGCCAATATTTTAGAATTAAATCTTAAATTGTCAATACCTTAATGTGTATTTTAATTTATTTGATAGTTTCGAGCTTATGGATCGAATCCTAAATAGCTTGAGTTGTGCATACAAATGCATATACAAATTTATATATACAAAGCATATCGTACTTTATTAACAACGAATCCACGGCTCGAAATAACCCGGTAGGACCAGGTCATAGAAGGTTATGCGGCGCGCCTGTACCACGGCTAGCATGTGGAGCACTCCTGGTGATCGTCTTAGAGGCAAGCGAAGTGATAAGAGCTGCTGGATGAATGGGTGCTTTGCGGACTGGCTGTCCGCTTCGGCGTGGAACTGCGTGAATGGCCTAAAGCCCTGGATGCCGCGATAGACAAATACACGCACTCGACAACAGCCTTCAACAAAGGCCAACAGAGTTTCGCCTCGGACACGCAAAGCTGTTAGGTAGCGCGCATTCCTATCGGCTGCCAAAGATTGGAACAACGTACCGTTGGCATGATGCAGCTGGACATGAGCAGCCGGCGCAGACGATGGCGCGATAGATGGAGCACTCGGCTCGGCTATGGTCAAGCGGGCGTAGAGGGGCCGGGCGTGCTGAACAGGACCCACCTTTAGACGTATTGTCTCCACAGTCTTCCAGGTTTGCCTCGAATGCAGTGAATCTATGGCGGGCATATTGCAAGATTCGGCTGTTTTTAAGTCCAATTGCTGCACTTCCTCCAACTGCTGCTGAAGCTCACGCAATCGCTCAATTACCGCGTGTAGTCGGCGCGTGTGCTCGTCTGCAGCATCAATTGTTCCATGATAATCCAATCCGTTTGCCAGCATTAATACGTCCCGTATTGTGCTCTCCAGGTGGAGCACCACCAAACGTTGCTCATCTAGAGCCTGACTATCGTTAGTCGGTAATTGGGTGTGTAGCGCCTGTAGTTCTTTCAGTACGGGCCAAATCAGGTGGGCACTGCGCGCGGCCAATACCTTTGATGGATTGTTTGGCAGTAGAAATTGGTCCATGGGCAGCGTTGCAAAGGTTCCATTGCCAGACCTTCCCGATAATTGTAACTGGTGCATTAACCACAAGAAATCCTGCACAAGATGTTCATCAAAATAGAGATCACTTTCGGGTATGATCAGCTGGGTGATGTTCACCTCGGTCTGTAAACGAAAGCTGAGATGCTGCAGCAGGCGTTGCCGCAAAATCTGCTCCTCATACTGCTCCTGGCTGATTGCGTTACGGGAATCCAAATGGGGACGCAAATGTGATTCAAAGCTCGGCTGGTTTAAATATTTGATGGCGTCCTGATAGCTTGGTCCACGCCCCTGTGGCAGTTGATTTGCATGCTTTTGCTGCAGCTGTTTTAGTTTGATTGATGGGACTCCCAAGGTCATCATCGTCAATGGGTCCGCTATTGAAGCTACCAGCGCTATTATACTGCGTGCCGTTCCAACGATAGATTCGTGTCCAACAGCTAACCTCGTTCAGCACCAGATAACTCTCATCTCGTCCCTTTGACTGGAGTACAAAAATACGACGAACATCCGCCTGGTCTGCGGCTTGTTCTACGGCAAAGCTGCGACGTAACTGCTGCACCCGAAATGGTAGACGGAGTAGCCCAAAAATCCGAGACAGTCGGTGGCATAGCTGTTGGTAGCGTTGTGCCAGAT
The DNA here is from genome assembly GCA_020883555.1 of Drosophila nannoptera. NCBI lineage: Eukaryota > Metazoa > Arthropoda > Insecta > Diptera > Drosophilidae > Drosophila > Drosophila nannoptera. The sequence goes on along the minus strand of JABVZY010000402.1, from coordinate 1,314,598 downwards.
CACTCTGCCGTCGGTATATCTCGTGAGGCGGCTGATCCACAGTCGTTGGCTGCTTAACCCGTTGCCAACGCACGCTCCAATTCCCGCTTATAATCTGCGTTGCTCGGCCACGGGCCCACAGGCTTTTCTTGTGCCAGGCACTGAAGTCGAATCCGTTGATGTGCATACGCGTGATCAATTCTGGTGCGCGCAACTGAACAAAGTTGAGAGGTGTGTGCAGACGTAACAGTTCCTCGTGCAGCGTTGCCACGTCACTTAAATTAATGTGGATATCACCTTTGATGGGGGCGCTAGCCAGCAGTTCACCGCTCACATCTATTGACTGTATAACCAGCGGCGTAGCCACACGTTGCGGCTGCGGCGATCTTATCTAAAAGGGGAAGATGTTTATAAGGAATTGCTGGCTAACCGATTCACTCACCAGCAAGGTATTAGCATACTCCTCTGAAAGATTATATCTATTGACAAGGCCATCTAGATGCACATGTCCATCAGCCAGATGAAGCCCATTGGCAACCAGGGGAAAGCTCAGATTTTGCTGTGTATGCAAGGTGACCACATGCAATAGATTAATTTCATTCAGATGAGTAACCTGCAGCACATTGTTATCCAAGGATCCCTGAGCGAAGTTAACAGGAGCTGCTGATGTGACGAATAGGCTTAGTACATTTTCCCTTACAATACCCCCTTAGCACTCACTTTCCGTTAACCAATCGCGATCCACGCGCACAGTGTCACGAATCCATTCTGTGATATTGCAACCATTGAGAAGTTCGCCCTGCAGCATCAGCTTCTCCAAATTGAGTTCCTGTATCTGGACAGCCGCTTCGAAGTGTACCGGTGTGTGCATCGTGACCTCTTCACGTTCGCCGGCGCCGTCAATGAATATGAGCTGCTGCAACAGCTGCTCCACATTTATGTCATTCAACATGCCAAGGTTGGCGCCGGCCTGAATGCTGACGCGACCCGTAAACACCTTGTGACCCTTGACATGCGAAAACAGCTGACGCTTATCAATTAAATCAGCGAAGAATTCATGTAACGGTTCCAAACTACGATTGTCCAGGTGACCCAGAACGGTCAAATCTTCTAGCTGACTTTGAGGGGGCAAACGAATCAGTCCGCGATGGACAAACGCATTTAGCTGCGTGTCCCAATGTAATTGCTTGTCCAACTTGTCCACTGGCTGGCCGTTAAGCAAGCCATGTAACTGCAAATGATCGCTATAAAGTCCGCCGTCCAAGCTCAAATTCCCAGCACATTCCAATGGGTGCACCTTGTTAGCCCACAATTAGCACCTCCTGTTTTTCATCGGATCGAAAAACTATATCGTCAAGCAGTTCGGGCAATAAGCGCTCGTTGTAGCTGCCCTGGAGGAAGACATCGTTGGCAAATATTGGCGTCTGCAGGAAGCGCCACTGTATGGCTCCCATTCGCAGTCCGGTTCTTAGTCATAACTTGGGGCCTTCGTCGAAGTTCTAAAAGTCAAAAATGCAATAAAA
>JABVZY010000402.1:1296470-1307438 GCA_020883555.1 Drosophila nannoptera | reverse complement strand
TCGCTGTATGTGGTGTCATGAAGTGTGCGATGAGAAGTGTGAGCTAGTTGCACTTGGAGCCTGAGTGACAAACGCACTAAAGCAATGTCTATTATATGTGTTCTTTTGTATATGTTACAGCTAAATATATGATCTAGTTGTTGTGTCATCCCAGCGGTCGAGCGGGACGTGATGGGGCAAATTTGACCAAAGCAGGCATTGCCCGACTGCCGGACCTCGCACGAAACACTCCTATCATGGAGATATGGAGCTTTTTTTCTCAATCAAAGTAGTCCTTGCTTTTGTTACCACTCCAAAAAACAAGGCAGGTCCGCTCTCCATCGTTTCCACCTCAGTTTATTTCGTCTGTTGTACAAAAATGACAAAGTGTGATAAAGTGTAAAAAGTCTCGAATATTGTAATTTAAGTTGTCGTCCATCTCGAAATTAAATTAAATTTTACGTTTCCGTTTTCATTTGCGTTTCCACGTTTCCGTTCGCGTTTGCTTTCGTATTGGCCTTAATTTTTATCAATTGCCGTTGCACGATCGACCATGGATTTACTAGATATAAATCTGCACGATATACCCACTGAAATAAACATGGCCAATGTGTATTTATATGTCCGTAGATACTTGGAGCCGGTGCATTACAAGACGCTAGTTGCCCACTTCTGCTGTCAGTGTCATGGGACTGTACATCGTACTCGTTCTCTAGTGTCTCTCAACGCCATCTTGATGGTGTCCATGAGAGTGGGCAGGATTGTGCATTCCAATCTTCACTTTTACGCTGACACCCGTGTTAAGGATGTACAGCATATTTTCGACAGATTAAATGCCGAAGAAACTAGCGATGTGACCACCGAGGTGTTCCAAAAGGACGAATCCGGCGAAGCCGAGGAAAAAGAAGACGGACGGAGTGGTGAAGACATTAAAAAGGAAGAAGGTCAAGACTGGGGTTCATGCGAATGTTTGTGATGGTGTACTCGATCGCAAAACTGGAGAAAACAAGGCCGAACTTGAGAACGACGGTGAAATCGCAAAAACACTACCAAAAGCAGCCAACTCTACCGCAGTTGCCATCGGCGTCAAGAAAATTGACTAATGACGACAGACGATGATGAACATATGAAAAAACGCTTTCGATCGAATTTTTTTATTTTTGCGATACATTTGGTGTACACGCCATGATATCATGGCTACCAATCAAATTTTCCTATCCACACTTAATAAATTGTACCATTAGGTAATTTCTGTTCGTCATGATAGTTACGGGTTATATGCGGTGATCTGTATATATTTCTGTATACGCAACCAACGTTGGGCAGAACTCTGTTAAAGTGCAGCCAACTTTAAGTGAAACTCTGTTAAAGTCAGATGAGGCGTAGTGAGCTAATAGTCAACTTTGCTTGCATCTCAATTTTGCTTGCTTTCTGGTCCATGAGAATTTCGCAATAATGAAATATATATATGTGTATATTCATATGCCTGCCCAAGTGTATTAACGCATCATTCCATCCGCGGCTATTGCCTTCTATTGCCATACTGTGCTGTGCTGTTTCGCGTTGGTTCTTCCCCGCTCCTAGATAAATCGGAGGCATTGTAATATTGTAGTTTGTAAAACAGTTAATCGAAGCAAGCTCTGACAAATAATTTGAACCAAATTCGAACCTGTGCGTTCTGTGTGCTTTCTTTCTCATTCATTTTAGATAATTCAAACGTGGAGAATGATGCTGAAACTTTTTCTTTATTAAAATTTTGCTCTTTCAGTTAAAATTTTCATTCAAAACAAGTTTAAAAATTATACGGAATGGGAGTGCAACATTCGAAACCAAGGGTTATAGATGAGGATCGCGCCTATACGAAGTTTTTGAAAAAGTTTAAAAAGACCCACACCTATTTGAGCGGAGAAGACGTCGATCAAAATGCTATCATGACTTGGAACTCCATGACGTCCAACCAGAAGAGCAAGTTTTTGGTTAGTAGTCGCCCACCATTTTTTTCATTGTTCTAAAGTATTAAGGAAACAGCCTCGTGCTTACATAAAGAAGGAGGCTGTACCACCACCACGTCGGAATCGGTTGAAAACGAGGTTAAAAGCGCAATCAAAAAGATTCTCAAGGATAAATGCAAGGAACCTTAAGGGACCTATACAAATCAATATGGTCAAGGACCTTAATATTTCGAAGTTCAATAATAAGAAATATCGCGAATTCCTCCGCTTATTCCGTAGGATGAAAAAGATCCTGGATGAGGAAACAGCAGTTAAGCTAGCGACTCAGGCTTGGTGCCTGCTCTTTGTAGATGGAAAGAACTTGTTCGAAGGTATATAGCCCGAAATGTAAACCTTCACACGTCTAATACGCAATTTTAGTGCCTATAACCGAAATTGTTGTGCCAATATTTTAGAATTAAATCTTAAATTGTCAATACCTTAATGTGTATTTTAATTTATTTGATAGTTTCGAGCTTATGGATCGAATCCTAAATAGCTTGAGTTGTGCATACAAATGCATATACAAATTTATATATACAAAGCATATCGTACTTTATTAACAACGAATCCACGGCTCGAAATAACCCGGTAGGACCAGGTCATAGAAGGTTATGCGGCGCGCCTGTACCACGGCTAGCATGTGGAGCACTCCTGGTGATCGTCTTAGAGGCAAGCGAAGTGATAAGAGCTGCTGGATGAATGGGTGCTTTGCGGACTGGCTGTCCGCTTCGGCGTGGAACTGCGTGAATGGCCTAAAGCCCTGGATGCCGCGATAGACAAATACACGCACTCGACAACAGCCTTCAACAAAGGCCAACAGAGTTTCGCCTCGGACACGCAAAGCTGTTAGGTAGCGCGCATTCCTATCGGCTGCCAAAGATTGGAACAACGTACCGTTGGCATGATGCAGCTGGACATGAGCAGCCGGCGCAGACGATGGCGCGATAGATGGAGCACTCGGCTCGGCTATGGTCAAGCGGGCGTAGAGGGGCCGGGCGTGCTGAACAGGACCCACCTTTAGACGTATTGTCTCCACAGTCTTCCAGGTTTGCCTCGAATGCAGTGAATCTATGGCGGGCATATTGCAAGATTCGGCTGTTTTTAAGTCCAATTGCTGCACTTCCTCCAACTGCTGCTGAAGCTCACGCAATCGCTCAATTACCGCGTGTAGTCGGCGCGTGTGCTCGTCTGCAGCATCAATTGTTCCATGATTATCCAATCCGTTTGCCAGCATTAATACGTCCCGTATTGTGCTCTCCAGGTGGAGCACCACCAAACGTTGCTCATCTAGAGCCTGACTATCGTTAGTCGGTAATTGGGTGTGTAGCGCCTGTAGTTCTTTCAGTACGGGCCAAATCAGGTGGGCACTGCGCGCGGCCAATACCTTTGATGGATTGTTTGGCAGTGGAAATTGGTCCATGGGCAGCGTTGCAAAGGTTCCATTGCCAGACCTTCCCGATAATTGTAACTGGTGCATTAACCACAAGAAATCCTGCACAAGATGTTCATCAAAATAGAGATCACTTTCGGGTATGCTCAGCTGGGTGATGTTCACCTCGGTCTGTAAACGAAAGCTGAGATGCTGCAGCAGGCGTTGCCGCAAAATCTCATACTGCTCCTGGCTGATTGCGTTACGGGAATCCAAATGGGGACGCAAATGTGATTCAAAGCTCGGCTGGTTTAAATATTTGATGGCGTCCTGATAGCTTGGTCCACGCCCCTGTGGCAGTTGATTTGCATGCTTTTGCTGCAGCTGCTTTAGTTTGATTGATGGGACTCCCAAGGGTTTAATTTCAATCTCGTCGCTGGTGCGCCAACTTTGCAAGTTCGTCAAGCTGCTGCAGTTCCACGTGCTATCCTCTTGATCACCGCTCATCTCGTAGCTGGTCATGAACGTAAACTGGTCATCGCTGCTGGCGCTGGCATTACGTAAATCCAGTACCGTGACATCGTCAATGGGTCCGCTATTGAAGCTACCAGCGCTATTATACTGCGTGCCGTTCCAACGATAGATTCGTGTCCAACAGCTAACCTCGTTCAGCACCAGATAACTCTCATCTCGTCCCTTTGACTGGAGTACAAAAATACGACGAACATCCGCCTGGTCTGCGGCTTGTTCTACGGCAAAGCTGCGACGTAACTGCTGCACCCGAAATGGTAGACGGAGTAGCCCAAAAATCCGAGACAGTCGGTGGCATAGCTGTTGGTAGCGTTGTGCCAGATCACTCTGCCGTCGGTATATCTCGTGAGGCGGCTGATCCACAGTCGTTGGCTGCTTAACCCGTAGCCAACGCACGCTCCAATTCCCGCTTATAATCTGCGTTGCTCGGCCACGGGCCCACAGGCTTTTCTTGTGCCAGGCACTGAAGTCGAATCCGTTGATGTGCATACGCGTGATCAATTCTGGTGCGCGCAACTGAACAAAGTTGAGAGGTGTGTGCAGACGTAACAGTTCCTCGTGCAGCGTTGCCACGTCACTTAAATTAATGTGGATATCACCTTTGATGGGGGCGCTAGCCAGCAGTTCACCGCTCACATCTATTGACTGTATAACCAGCGGCGTAGCCACACGTTGCGGCTGCGGCGATCTTATCTAAAAGGGGAAGATGTTTATAAGGAATTGCTGGCTAACCGATTCACTCACCAGCAAGGTATTAGCATACTCCTCTGAAAGATTATATCTATTGACAAGGCCATCTAGATGCACATGTCCATCAGCCAGATGAAGCCCATTGGCAACCAGGGGAAAGCTCAGATTTTGCTGTGTATGCAAGGTGACCACATGCAATAGATTAATTTCATTCAGATGAGTAACCTGCAGCACATTGTTATCCAAGGATCCCTGAGCGAAGTTAACAGGAGCTGCTGATGTGACGAATAGGCTTAGTACATTTTCCCTTACAATACCCCCTTAGCACTCACTTTCCGTTAACCAATCGCGATCCACGCGCACAGTGTCACGAATCCATTCTGTGATATTGCAACCATTGAGAAGTTCGCCCTGCAGCATCAGCTTCTCCAAATTGAGTTCCTGTATCTGGACAGCCGCTTCGAAGTGTACCGGTGTGTGCATCGTGACCTCTTCACGTTCGCCGGCGCCGTCAATGAATATGAGCTGCTGCAACAGCTGCTCCACATTTATGTCATTCAACATGCCAAGGTTGGCGCTGCCCTGAATGCTGACGCGACCCGTAAACACCTTGTGACCCTTGACATGCGAATACAGCTGACGCTTATCAATTAAATCAGCGAAGAATTCATGTAACGGTTCCAAGCTACGATTGCCCAGGTGACCCAAAACGGTCAAATCTTCTAGCTGACTTTGAAGGGGCAAACGAATTAGTCCGCGATGGACAAACGCATTTAGCTGCGTGTCCCAATGTAATTGCTTGTCCAACTTGTCCACTGGCTGGCCGTTAAGCAAGCCATGTAACTGCAAATGATCGCTATAAAGTCCGCCGTCCAAGCTCAAATTCCCAGCAAATTCCAATGGGTGCACTTTGTTAGCCAGCCGTGCAAAAGGCACACCGTTTAGTGCCTTTAGTTGTACATTTTCCAGGACATTGACATGGCCAGCAAAGCTCTTGGTGCCCACAATTAGCACCTCCTGTTTTTCATCGGATCGAAAAACTATATCGTCAAGCAGTTCGGGCAATAAGCGCTCGTTGTAGCTGCCCTGGAGGAAGACATCGTTGGCAAATATTGGCGTCTGCAGGAAGCGCCAGTGTGTGCGCAAGTCATTGGGCCGGTCTAGCCAAACAGCATCTCGTTCTAACTGGGCCATATTCTGTCCGTTAAGAGTGTCAGCCACGATTACCGCTCCACTCACGGCAATTTGCTCTACTTGCAGCTGTCCGTTTAGTATAAGAAGCGGTAATTCATCCAACTGCCGAAGAAATGCTAAAAGCAATTCGGCATTGATGCCCTGCAATTTAGAGGCGTGCACGCCTGTTGGCAATATTAGATCTTGTACGTGAATCGTATCCAACGATGGTGCCCTCGAGAGCTGCTCGCTGAGTCGATGACCATTGAGTAGGCCGGTGCCAGTCACACTGTCCGTGACATCCATTTGGCCAGCCCGTAGCTCATGAAATCTGGCTTGCTTTAGGTACAGTGGTTCGTAGAGCGTTTGATACCCAGTGGATAGGTCTACATTGTTCAGCATGTGAGTTATGTTTAGGCTGGAGAATTGAGTATCATTGGTAAATTGCAGTCGACTAGTTAGCGCCTGAAGAGGCGCGTCTATACGCATCGAGTGAGCCATTAACTCTTCCAATTGAACGCCATCAAAAACACCGCTTAGCTGCAGCTGATGGAAATATATATATCCGTTGAGGCTGCTCAGATTATGCAGCGTTTGCTCAGTGTGCTTCGTTATAAACTTCTCAATGGGAATACCGTTGAGAGATCCATTTAATATATGCGCATCCATTGGCAAAGTCAAATGCTCTATATGCTTGGCCGCTGGTATGAGCAGTTCCTGCGTGGCATCCGCATTTCGCTGGGCTACATCACCCAAAATTTCATTGTAGCTATTGTTGTCCAGCAAGCCGCGCAGTTGCATCGGCCCGTTGACAATCAGCTCTGAAAAATGACAGGCAGCAAGTACGTGGTGCGAGTCTGTAAGCATCGGATTCAGAGGAGCATCTTCAAAATGTCGACCCTGGGTGCTGCCATTGAGCTGCCAAGAGATTAAGCTATGTTAAGGAATTTCTTAAAATATATCTGCATAAAAAGGCACCTCCAGCTCCTCTGATACTTCCAGTTGTGCAAAAGTGACGTTTCCTGGCCAATCCTGGTCATCGCTCAATGTAATAGCATCCGCGGGATCCCTTCCGTTGATCGTCCCGGATGTGTCCACCATATTTGCAGCTGAAATGAGATTTGTGAATGATCACACAGCTTTCCTGAGGCACATAAACTTACATAGCGTCTGAGAAAACACTTTGGGAGATTTCACAATGCTGGTGGAACTGTCCTGTGACCAGAGATAGTCTTCGGGAAAGTCTAGCTCATTAAGCTCGCTCAAATGCAATGAGTCCTCAAAGACAACAGCCTGCATTAGATGACATAGTGATTAACATGACTACAGCTCCATTTGGCAACACACTTACGCCTGCCACCTGCAGCTGTGAGAGCTGCAGCGACTCTTGACGCCAGACCAATTGCTGCACGAATTGTGTCCATTCCAGGCCATTGATAAATTCGCAGCTGAGATCGGTCTCCAGTTGCAGGCTCTGTTGCGTGCTTGAGGGCAAAGATTCGGCTTGCTCAATTGCCAACGGGCGCATAAGTTCCAGAATTTGCACATTGATCGAACCGTTGAACTCCAGTGTGGCATTCTGTATGTAGAAGGGCACATGGTTCAGCTTCTGGATGTGCAACTCCTGTACGTCAACAATATCAAACTCCAGTTGCTCGTAATCATAGTGAAAGAGTTGCGACTGCCGCCTGATGCGCCGATCATATTGGCCTTCGATATTCTCCTTCAGCGTACGTATTTGATGCAACAGTTTATGAAGATCCATGGTAGAATCGCGCAGCGTCCAGGGCATTCCATTCACGTGCAGTGTCTCCAAAGTGGCGCCCTCATTGATCAGCAGCGGAGTGTTTACTTCATCGTAATGAATGACCTCTGCGTCTGCTGCTTGCAGTAGCTGCTCGGCTTGTTTTATTAGGCTGTCCTGCTCAGCCACCCAGTCGCGCATAAAGTTGTGTATGTCCTGTAGATCGTGGAGCTCCGAGTTGCGTGGTAATAGCTGGGTGTGCAGTCTAAACAAACCCGATGGTGCCGCTTGGCGGGGCACCAGCAGCAACGGCGGCTGTATCTGACGTAGTAGAACAGAACCACTGAGGCCAACTTCGCGCTGCTCATCCAGCATGCAACCGGCGCCATAACGGATATGTGTACCCATCTCGCATGGTGGTGGCAAGCTGGCCTCGAATGCTTCCCCGTTCCAAACAAGCACCTCCAGCTGAATCAGTGTGTGTGTGTCGAAGTGTACGCGATGCTGCACAAGTAGCAGCAGATCATCCCGATAACTCCGCACCGGCACCGGCAGAAATAGCTCCACCAAACCAAAGTTCTGGCCAAGCAACGTCCTGGGCACTAACTGGCCCTGCACATAGGCGAGTATTTGTGGCTGCAAGCCGCCCAAGGCCACATAGCTACGTCCACCCATTTGAAACGTAGCAATGTCGGCAATTCTTGGAGCTTCCAGGCGTTGACGCAGCTGCAACTGCAATCCCAATCTCGAATCCGATGCCAGTTCACCTACACTGTGCGCATATATGAGCGCCACATCGGACTGACCCACTGCTAGTAGTAAGTCACGACCGGTGTCCTGAACAGCTAATGCCGTAATCGTTTGCTCTAATTGTAGCCGTAGCACAATCCAAAATTCTAGTTTATCTACATCATAAGAGTAGATGCTGAGCGTACAATTATCCGTGAGGACGATATACTCTCGGCTCTCCACAACGAAAGGTAACAGCTTGCCAACATTGTTGCCCAGAGGCCAGTGCCAGAACTGATTCAGACCCATTTCTGATTGCAGGCGGTACCAGAGCAACTGCTGCTGTGATGCCAACAGTACCAAGGTTTCCTGTTGCCGAGTCTGCATGTTCCATCGCTCATAGCTAACCATTGCATCAATGCCTGCCGGCACAGGCAAAGGATGCAGCGCAGTATAGCTGGGAAAATGCGCATGTGTGTGTTCCGTTTGTTGCTGAAATAAGAGCACATCATTGCTCCGACGACCTAAAATGTAGACGCTACCATTTTGCTGCAACTGCAGCCAGTGAGAAACATCCGCTCCAAGCATGAAATGTAGATCCTCTTCGATGCGGCTAAGTACAAGCATTTCACGTGTACGTCGTTTAGAGAGTTGCAGCTGTTGCAACTGGGCCAGATCAATATCCAATGGTGAAGCGTCAACCACATTAGCCTCATCAGGAGCAGGAGGCTGACTGCTGCCTGGCATATCATCAAGGACGTTGCCCACCATAGAGTCATTCTGTGCAGCTTCCACTTTGGCTTTAATAGCTGCTTCCAGTTGGCGTACTTCCTTCGTAATGCCTTGTGAAGCGATTGCGTGGTTGATCTCCGCACGCAACGCTTCTGTTTCTTTCAATATGGATTCGTTGACTATTACCTTACTAATCTGGCTAATATGTTTACCCTGCTTAGTCCACTCCGGCTGAGCTATGACACCCTCCTACGTAAAGCTTTTATATTATTTACTGCGCATTTTTACTTATGACTTATTTACATACCGGCGTTTCTTCACTAGCCTCAAAAGCAGCGTTCAACTCACTCCGCAGCTTTTCCACCTGTTCACGCTGCGTCGCCGTTATGGAGGATGCAGTGACACTAGATTTTTGACCACGACAGCTGCAAATGGCGCACATCACCAGGTACAACATCCAATTCATATTGTTTTTATTTTAATATATCTTTTTATACGAAATACAACATCAACAATATCAATAATAAACACGTGAACAACACATTTTCTCCATATTTACAAAATAAACCGTTGTTCTAGAAAGCTGCCACCCAATCTTTGCGATATGCAAAGTCTGGCAGCGCCATAAATGTTATTCATTAACATATATTACGAAATCGTGTAAAACTTTATAATGCATATAATGCAGTAAGAATTGGGTAATTACTTATATAAAATATCCAATTTGGGAAACCCTTTTAATGTTAACCATTTAATTATTGTAACATTCAGCCCAAAAGGCTACCTTTATTTTTCGTGATTACCGAAGACACCAACCAAAAAGATTGTTAGTGTTGTTGAATGAAAACACTGTGGGAAACTTAACGTTCTTTTAAGGATAAATTTATTTGAAAGACAAATGATCACTCAGTATATTTATATGTATGTATCTTATGAAATAAGTGACATTTTCACTAATTGCAACTCTATGCATATAGCTTAAAATACTATATTGATTGGTTATCTGATTACGTAGCTAAAAAGACATCTTTTGAAGGTTGATATTGTATGCCTTTTAAGGTGAAATTTAAAATATACCATAAGCAAAATTTTTGCACATATGTGCACACCTCCTTATCAAATGCCATATTTACACAAATATGTACATAAATAATTTTTTTGGAATTGACTTTATGCCAAATTTAATGAGCTGTGTCTGATTCCGTGAACTATAAGCAGAGGCCAACACATAACTCTGATCTGCTTCAGAGACAGATTGAGCCACATGTTGCGGCGTATGACATCGACGTAAGCACCACATGTCATTTGGGTTCGCAGCGTACGACTGGCGGGTGAAGTGGTATTTGTTAGTACGCTCCCTACTGACCGGCTGTTGCTATCAACAACGAAGATCTCTCATACGCAGCTAAGCGAACTCACGCACACATGTGTACACATACGCCTGCTGACGGGCTGGCTAGCTGAGAGTTACTTTGCAGCAAAGGTAGCAGCCGGTCGCTTGCGAGTTGGTTCTCCGTTTTCTCTGTCGCTCTCAATAGTTCGACCCTCAGCCGAACGCTCTCTGGCGTTCTCTCAGTGAACAAGTTATGCCATCGGAACACCGGGCGCCGACTCAGCCCGCTCGTTCGATTTAGTTCTTCAACGGAATTCAGCGTTTTTTGACGTTTGTTCTTGTTGCACACACGCACGCACGCACACACACACATTCATACATAAATACCATAGACAGACAGCCAGGCATACAGTGGTTGGTGGTTTAAACAGCAAGAGCGACACCGAAAGACACCACAAAAAAAAACTTTGACAAATGTTAAAATTCTGCAAAACATGTTGAAAGTGAAATTGTACAAAAGTTCAAAATAAAATTTTATAAGCAATTTTATCCATAACGAAATTTTTGATGAAAATGATAAATTATTAATTGTGCACACGGCAAGCTTGAAAGTTTTGTGGCTCGACCTTTTGCGAACTTAACGTCGTAACAGCGGCAATAAAAACAACAACAGCTAAAAATAATTAAACAGCGC
>JABVZY010000402.1:980826-990881 GCA_020883555.1 Drosophila nannoptera | reverse complement strand
CCTGTCGCATAGCATTATTGTCAGTAAACACGCCCGTACGGAATGTAGCGTGTTTCACTTCGCCCGGCCACGTTAAGCATTTGGCTAATTGAGAATCTTTGGGGCAACATTCGGTCATTACCTTAATGGACTTTCGCCATCCTCCATCCACATAATGCTTGAAATGGACTCCCGGGAATGGCAATTCATGCTACATTTCGTAGAATTTTAGATGAGCCTCTAATGACCCTCCACCGACCATACTATAATTAACTATTAATATTGTTTTTAGCACAGCTTAACGGAATAAACTTGTACAATTCACGTGCCTCTCCCGCGACGTCCCTCTCTCTCTCTCTCTCTCTCTCTTTCACTCTGCCTCTCTCGCACTGCTGCGAATCAAAGTAGGGTCTGTTCAGGGTAGGATTATATTTAGTAGCTAAGTGTTTAACGTCTTTACTACTTGGATTATTCACGATTCATATATATGTACGTATATTCGTATAATAGGATAATGGCTATCACTTAATTTGAATTCTGTATATTGCTTTTTACAAGTTCTTCGCACTGAATCCCGTTGCGAAGCGCATTCGTTGTCTGCATGTAATCGCCTCTTGCGCGCGGCTATATGAAACTCTATAGATTACATAGATTGATTAGGACATACAAATTTAATTTACAATGGTGACAAATACACGAGCTAAACAAATAAATTGAACTGAAACATACCAACGGACTGTATGTGGCTTTTCATGTTAAAAGGAGGGTGAGTGTCTGTGTGTTAGGGGTATACATAGCTATACATATTATATACAAATACACATCGATTAAAGATCTACTAGTTAATATGTATTATCACAATCGGCGACTGCTGGGCAGCCTAAATGCCGCAACAGGAACGATGCGCGGCTGCCGCGGGGCCATTCTCTTGATCCGGTTCAACGCCATCGTCCGAAATGCTGATGGCACCACTGGCATTGGTATCGCTCTGCTTCTTACTACTATGATGATCCACCATCAGCTGGGTGAGCAGCTCGAACAACTCGTTGACACCGTCATTCTCTTTAGCTGACGTTTCCACGTATTGCGCGCCAACCGTTTGCGCGTATCGCAAGGCCGTTTCGTATTCGACAGCACGCTGCTCTTCCAGATCAGTCTTGTTACCCACAATTATAAGCGAAATTTCGCTGCCACGCATTTGCTTCAATTCACGCACCCATGACTTGACCTTTAGAAACGAGTCCTGATCGGTGATGTCATACACCAGCAGCGCGCCATCTGAGCCCCGATAGTATATGGGACCCAGAGCGTGGAAGCGCTCCTGTCCGGCCGTGTCCCATATATTCAGCTGTGCTCGTCGCTCGTCTGGCAGTGTTACCTTTTTGGTAACGAACGACGCCTGTAGTGTGCTGAGGTGCTGCGTGTTAAATCTGTCTTCCATATATCGCAACACCAGCGATGTTTTGCCCACACAACCTGTCAATACGGAACAGCAGTTTACAACAAAGTGATAACAAACACAGATTACAATCCTGGCGAGATTGTTCATTTCGTTTAGTCACCTTCCCCCAGAAGCACCGCTTTGAAGTTGAGCGTGGGTCCAGCACCTGTCCTGCGCGAACTCATTGTTGGTTCACTCGTTTGCAATAAGGTAAGCGATTTAGAAACATTGAGTTAATATGACACACTTGAAATTTGATTGATTTCACTTCTGCATATATGAAACTTTTTGCGAAATTGTCCAATAATTTTGCAAGTTAATCGCCAGACTGTGGCGGCCTGTCGATAATATGCGGAGCTCTAAGTACGCACATATCGATTATTTTGTAGATAAAATTTCACATAACCACCGCTGTAAGTAATTTTTGAGCAGCGTTGGAGGTTGTTAATATATTAATGTGTTTTCAATTGAATTACAATTGCTATAGTGACTTCATACATATTTGCACATGTTATATTTAAATTTCTCGTCTAATAATGACAACGCATTCACACAAAATAATAAAGAATGCAATCAGCTGATAGGAGCTCATCTCTAATGACTGAATATCGCGTGACAATATATCGAGTATATAATACATCGTAAAGTGGTATCGATGGCTTTTAAGGTGCCCCAATTGCAAATCATAAAATTTTTAATTTTTAAAATTAATAAGTGATATACCCAGCAAATTTTTCTTCTGAACCCAAAAAACTTGATTTTAATTTAAAATTTAATTAGAACACTCTCCACTCATCGCCGATGGTGAATTGAAACAAGAATCATTACATACGCCTTTTTAGCACGAAAAGTATATCGATAGATTTTGGTATTGCGACCAAAATAACGTAACACCATGAACTTCCGATAAATGGTATATTCTCCGGGGCAAATTGTAAAATTTTTTGATTTGTTACATTTATTGCGTAAATTTGAATTAAAGTATATTTTGCAGCGTTAGACAATGCGTTTGTTAAAAGTGGGCAGCCGGCTGGCTGCTTTTCGTGTACGTTTGGAAGACAAATTTAAGCTACCTGCCCGTTTTAAAGGAACTGTCGTAGAAAAGTGGACTAACTACTGGAAAGGACTGCTACGTGACTATTCCGAAGTGGGCGTCGGTGTCATCAAAGAGTCCTATGCCAAGCCAAGAAAAACGCTTGCGTATGCCACAGGCATCACCGCCGTGTACTTTATGGCCAAGAATAATCCTGATCGCCTCACCTTTATGACGATATTGCGTAAACAAACAAACCGCATGATTACACTCCCGCCGGCACAACAGAACCGAGAGTCAACTGAGTACCTTATTATGTTAGAGCGTGCCATCAACCAGAACAAGTTGCGCCTGCTCTCCCTGGGCATCTGTACGCTGATGTGGGTCGATTTGTACGACGAGGATGACTGCACATACCCGGCCATTTGTGAATATACGAAAGTTAGTTATCTAAACTTCTACGAGCGTATCATCGATGTGGGATTTTGGAACCAGTTCTGGCGACTCAAGTGGAAGATGCGCAACTACGATATCAATTATCTGTGATGCTCTTTTGTTACTCGCCCCTGATTCTACTCGTATCTGTTACCTTCGCTTAGTTATGTTTAATACTATAAAATATACATTTTGTATAGAACAAAAACCAAAAAGTAAAAATTCTCAAGTCTGATGGCTAAGATTTTGTTTCACGAGGCGCTCGCCGGACTAGCTATCGTTTTCTTTGGCTTGAAGTGCGCCTCCAGCAGCGCATTACAATCCTGCAGCCTGGCCAGATTGGTGATTTTGCCTTGAAAATTGTTCTCTTTGCCGTTGCCCTTGCCCTCAAGCAACTCGAGGAACTGTGGCCCCAACTCTTGCACTAGTTCCGGGTCCCCTCGCAAAACCATGTGACCCTTGGCAGCGCTGCCACTTGCAACGCCCTCGGAGACCGTCAAAAAGTAGAAGATCTCCTCGGGGGCGTTGCGCAAAAACGTGTTGATGAAATCCACTTCGATGCCGTCGCGTCGATGCAAGGCAAAGAATTTGGGTCGCATAGCCTTGGGCACATTTTCCAGTCGCTCGGCTTCAGCGTTGGCGAAATCTTTCAGCAACTGTTGGAAGGCCTTCCGTGTGGATTTGACGTTCTGTTGCAGCTTCTGCACCAACTCCAAGTGCTGCTGTGGGCCACCTCTGAAACAAATCAATAGATCAGCAAGATTTGCTACGCCACAGGTTAGAATCGCAACACTTACTTTAGAGCACCTGTCAGCTGCTGCTCGCGCGAGAATACCTCACCCAGTTTTTTGAGGACACGTTCGCCGACCACAAAATAAACTAAAATATTTGTCTTGACTTTCTCGGCGTAGAGCAGCTTGATGCACTGCAGCTGGGACAGATTGGTGACATGTGTGCCGCAGCACATGTTGGACTCAATGCCCTCAATGCGGACCACTCGAGCGAGGCCCTCATGGTCCTTGGGCAGGCCGCGCGGAGCACGTGCATCCTGAAACTCTTGCGCCATCTCTGGATCGACAAGCAGCACACTGACCTCACGTCCTTCGCGTATTAGATCATTGGCTTGCCGCTCAATCAAGTCCAGCGACTCGCGGCTGATTAGATGCGCAGTGCTCAGCTGTATGTATGACACGCTGGTGCCCAGCCACCAGGACGTGGTGTCATATTTGAACTCGCGATCAAACAACGCAGTTATCAGATGCTGGCCGGAATGTTGTTGCATGTGATCCAGGCGCCGCGACCACTCCAACTGCTGCTGCACCTCGGCGCCCTGCTCAAAACTGGTCGGCGCCTCCACAAAGTGCACGGCCGTGGAGCCGTTGCGCACGACACTCCTTACAGGATAGCCATTGATCGTGCCATAGTCACAGGGCTGGCCGCCGCCTTCGGGAAACAGAATTGTGTCTTCGCAGACGACGTTGAAGCCGCGCAGCTTTCGTGCTTCGGTGTCATCATCCGACCCGGTCCACTCTAAAGTTGCAAAGTCGCAGGAGACGACAGTCGTGCGAAACTACCGGAAGAGAGTCGAACTTTGAGTCCACGTCAATTTCACTGTTGGACACGCTTTACTTACCTGCTTGAGGAAGCTGTCTTCCTGACATTTGAAGACCATGCTGCTAGCAGCTCAACGCTTGGGTTAATTATGAAATCTTTTGGCAAATGGTGCAATACCTATGGAATGCAACAACAAAGATAAGATATCGCACTGCGATACGGGCGGTACATATCGTTGCATGCAGCAGTTGCGAATATGTTACGTCGCGATAGCTTGTGCCGATATTTCTCGATTTTTCCTCAACTCTTACGTTTACGTTATTATTAAATGTTCCGCTCTATCGTTTCTGCTTCAGTAGTAAATCAAGACTTAATGTATTTGCGAATGCGAATCAGACCCTGAAGTTGAACATATTTGAATTAACGGCTGTTTTTAAATTTAAGCTTGATTCCCAAAACCGTTACACATCTGTTTAGGACAACGTACAACAGCTGTGTGTGGCAGTGGTGGCTTTGGCCTAATTTGTTGCTGGCCGTTTCTCTGTTTTGGCCTTTTTCTGTTTACACAAAGCATTTCAATCGTCTGCCCCCGCCAACTGTTGCCATCTCTTTCTAACTGACGGCCGCTGCCAGGCCCTTATCCTGGTTGTTGACTGCGCGCGCGCTCGATTCAACAGCCCGAACAGCGCACTGCGAGTGCGAATCCTGTCGTGCATCCCGACCGCTCAACAGTTTCTTGCCATCGTCCAACTGTTCCAGTAGTGCAGCTCGTCCTTGCGTCCCAGGTTTTACTCCGATAAGCTGTTAACAGCACTCCTACATATGTACGATAAAAGAAAGATATATATAAATTGAGATATTTATATATACTCATGGCATATATATCTAAGCTTATGTACGTGCCGTGGCTCTTAAGCAATTTAAATGCTTGTACACTCACCTATAGCACAGCAGCACGTGCAGACATTCTGAAAAGTATCCTTTGCCCCACGCTCGTTTCGTTATCATCGTTGCCCTGTGTTTGCAGCAGGAGCAGCCACAGTAGCAGCAGCAGCGTTTCGTTATATAAGGACAAGCGAATTTGCGTGTGCGTTCGATATGTAAAAGTGGCAGCCGAAAAGTAGGCAACAGAGTTTTTATTAACGTTACGCTAATTATTGAAGCTTTAAAGGGTACGAGAAATATTTGAACAATCTAAATTGCACACAAAATAAACAGTTATCAAAGAAAAGTAGTTATACCTGAATGCAGAAACCTAAACGTAGTAAATTAAAAAAATCATTAAAACATATATATTAATATATATTAGCCCATGTGTTACCTAGACAAAGCTTTTCCCAGTGAAAAATGAACTTTATTGTGCCTCATATATATGCAGGCACATTCATTGTTCTGAATACATTTGTGCACCTTATCAGCATGTTCAACTAAAAGAGTGTGTTGCCATCCGTGTGGGCGCAAGGGCTCACGGATGAGTGGGCGGGTAGTTGTGTAGTGAAGCTTAGTTGATTGATTTATTGTGTGCGCTCTGCTATCTGCCAGTGTGTGTCCTGACATGTAGCGGGAGTATGTTTGTTGGGTTTATTATTTGTAATTATACTGATTGATTGTTCTGTCTGCATGATAAGTTTACATTCCATTTAGTTTTGCCTGCAATTACATTTCGTTTAGCACTATCTTTCTCGCGATACAAAAACGGAGAGTGAAACCGATTGCAATTACGATGGTGTCTAGCGATAATTTCACCTAGCGCACAAAAGTATGCAATGCTTTTGTCGATCGAGCACCACACCACAGCACACAGCACAGCACAGCAAGCAGTGCAGCAAGCAGTAAGAGGTCTTTGCACAACGTTTGCCAACTTTCGACTATGTACCACGCACTCGCTTGCTAAGTAAACCTCCCAAAAACAACGAGCAAAAACCAATATAGCCAACAAGAACAACAACAACAACTACTACCACTGCAACTACTACTACAACAAAACTCTTACCGTTTAACGCAACTACAACAATGGCGAATACAGCGCAATTGCTGCGCCGCCAGAGCTCGCGCGACATCATACTCAAGAGCCAGAAGAGCATCGATCAATTGGAATTGCGAGTGAGTAGAGTATGGGAAGAGTATTTTGGGCGCATAATGACGAACGTTCTGTGCAGGAGCTGCGCGGTCGCCTGGTGCCTAAGGAGCATGGCGTCAGCCATCATCATCACACCTCGCTGCATCACCATCATCAGCCGATGTATGGAGCAACGAATCAGGGCTTCATGTCTGATGCATTCGATGAGGCATCGGAACTGGAACAGGAACCGCCCTTCGGTTCCGCTGCCAGCACCAGTAAGATCAAGGCAGAGCTGGAGAGCACTGTTAACGAACAGCAGCAGGCGCCACAGCCGCAGGATATCGTCGAGGGCGAGAAGGAGGGCGACGAGCGAGAAAGCTGGGACAGCAAAATCATGTTTCTCCTGGCCACCATAGGGTGAGTGAAGGCTCAATTGCTATTCCGATTGTCACACAGCCCCTCCTCCTTTGCAGCTACGCTGTTGGCCTGGGCAACGTCTGGCGTTTTCCGTACCTGGCCCAGAAGAACGGCGGCGGCGCCTTCCTGGTGCCTTACTTCATAATGCTCTGCGTGCAGGGCATACCGATCTTCTATCTGGAGCTGGCGATCGGCCAGCGTCTGCGCAAGGGCGCGATCGGCGTGTGGAGCCAGGTATCGCCATATCTGGGCGGGATCGGCATCTCCTCGGCGGTGGTCAGCTTCATTGTGGCCCTCTACTACAACACGATCATTGCCTGGTGCCTGATCTATCTGCTGCACAGCTTCGAGTCGCCGCTGCCGTGGGCGAATTGCCCCACCCGGCTGTACAGGAACTACACGTACGACCATGAGCCGGAGTGTGTGGCCTCGTCGCCGACGCAGTTCTATTGGTATCGCACCACGCTGCAGTGCTCGGAGAGCGTCGATATGCCGGAGGGATTTAACTATCACATGGGCATTGCCTTGGTGGTCTCCTGGTTTCTGGTCTACATCTGCATGGTGCAGGGCATCACGTCGTCGGGCAAGATCGTCTACATGACCGCCATCTTTCCGTACGTGGTCCTCATAATCTTCTTCTTTCGCGGCATCACACTGAAAGGCGCCGCCGACGGCGTGGCCCATCTGTTCACGCCGCGCTGGGAGACGCTGCTCGATCCGGTTGTCTGGCTGGAGGCGGGCACTCAGATCTTCTTCTCGCTGGGCCTGGCGTTCGGCGGCCTCATCGCCTTCAGCTCCTACAATCCGGCCAACAACAATTGCTATCGGGATGCCATACTCGTGTCGATGACCAACTGCGGCACGTCCATGTTTGCCGGCGTCGTGGTCTTCTCGGTGATCGGCTTCAAGGCCACGGCGACCTTTGACCGCTGCACCGAGGAGCGGGCCGGCCTGGTGGCACAGAATCGCACGCACAACCTGCCCGTCTGCGACCTGCAACGGGAGCTGGCCAATGTGAGTGGAGGAGCACAGCTTCTTACAGTTCTTCCCACTGATCCAACTGCTTCCCTTGACATCTTCTAGAGCGCCTCGGGCACTGGGTTGGCGTTCATCATCTTCACGGAGGCGATCAATCAGTTTCCGGGCGCACAGCTCTGGGCCGTGCTCTTCTTTCTGATGCTCTTCACCCTCGGCATCGATTCGCAGTTTGGCACGCTGGAGGGCGTGGTCACATCCCTGGTGGACATGAAGCTCTTCCCCAATCTGCCCAAGGAGTGGATCGTGGGCGTAAGTATCGCAGCGCATCTGCTCTGGCATCTAACTAATATGGCTTTGGCTCGGCAGGCGTTGTGCCTTTCCTGCTGCCTGATCTCGATGTGCTTCGCCAACGGCGCCGGCAGCTACATCTTTCAACTGATGGACAGCTTCGCCGGCAACTTCCCGCTGCTGATCATTGCACTCTTCGAGTGCCTCTCGATCAGCTACATCTATGGCGTCAGACGCTTCTCGGACGACATTGAGATGATGACCGGATCGCGGCCAGGCATCTATTGGATGTTCTGCTGGAAGTATTTGTCGCCCTGTGCCATGGTCACCATTCTGCTGGCCTCCTTCTACCAGCTGGTCACCGAGGGCAGCAGCTACCCGGCCTGGATAGCCGCCAAGGGCGCCACCGAGAACATGGAGTGGCCCCACTGGTGCATCGTCATCGCCTTCATCCTCATCTTCTCCTCCATACTGTGGATCCCAATCGTGGCCATCTTGCGGTAAGCATGCAAGCATGCATACTCCAACTGTATAATTGTGTTCCGTGTTCCGTGTTCCGTGTTCCCTGCAGCCTGTGCGGCATCAAGGTCGTCGAGGACTCGGATCCCGCCTGGTTCCCCGAGGCCGAGCTGAAGGAGGTCCATGGCATTGTGCCGCACGAGCCGACGGAGCTGGAGCGCAGCATCTTCTGCTTCAACATGGACGGCACGGAGGGCATGTGCTGTCCCAAGTACGGGCTGCCCGAGAAGTCGCTCGAGGAGGAGGACGAAGAGTAGGACGTCAGGTAACGCGCTTAACAGAACTAACTGTAAATATCTATGGCTCACCGATGGAAGGCAGCGTCGGCCAGCATCTACACATACACACATATGTTCCCAAAGACTGCTCCAACAACAACAACAACAACAACAACAACAACCAGAGAAACAGGAACACCCAACAACCCGAGACAGCAACTGAATTGAACTCAGCGCCTTCAGCGCGGTTTCAGCGAGATACTACGACAAAAAGTCAGAAAAAAAACAACTATAAAAGCTAACAGTAAAATATTACAAAACGAAAAGCGAAAAAATAATATCTAGAAAATGTTTCCGCGTAACTCCATTTAGTCTGTTCAGTGTACTATAATAATAATTGTGTACAAAAGAAGCCCAAAGAAATTGACGACTACGAAATCGAGTGCTAAATGCCCTGTAGCCAACGCGAGCGATCAAAATTAATAATCGATAACTATCGACAGCATGTCGATATGTGTGGAGTTGATATTATAGGCAGTTAAATATATTGCGAATGAATCAAACCTTGCAGTAGCAACTATCGATATATATCGATAAGTATTGCAATGGTTATTCCGTTGCTGCGACCCTTAATGAGTTCAGCCTAAAACAGAGACCAATCGATCAGTCGGAATATACCGGAATATTATTCCAATTCCACTGGACAGTGTTTCGATATATATCGATAGGCAAATCGACTCGTGAAGCAGGCAGCAACAGCCCCAATTTTCCCCAACGAATCACATACATCGATAAATATCGATTAGTCTGCGATGTCGCAGTCTATCGACCGCAAGCTGTTCGGTCTAGCCACAGGGTATCCGCGAGTCGTCCAATCCCGACCTAATCATATGCCACACATCGTTTATTCTCTCTCTTTTTCGCTTGACCCACATGCGGGACACATTCACGTGCTTGCATATACGATATTCGGGCTCTATATGTGTGCTACATTTCCGATTTCCATGTTTAACCAAAAACGAAACAAAAAATTAATATAAAATTGGATTTGGAATTTTCACTCGAACGAAGAAGTGAAGTGAAATTGACGCCAAGCCAATAAAAAACAAATGGATTGCAATGTTTGCTGAC
>JABVZY010000402.1:769086-779510 GCA_020883555.1 Drosophila nannoptera | reverse complement strand
AACAACTGTCTAAGCAAGGTTAGTTACAGCTCTCGCCTGTCCACAAATCAATCTCGATCTCGATCTCGATCTTGATCCCGTCTCAATCTCGATCTGTGCAGCTGTGCGGCTGACTCGTTTGGCTGCCTTCGAGCGTGATTCTTACAAGATATATGCATATGCAAATTCCGAGATGAGAGTCTCTTTTCCAGTGCCATGCCATATCACAGTTCTTGCCCAAAAGTGCAAACTCAATGCAATCGTGTTGTTTATTGTTCTTGCCGGCGTTGAGTGAATTGTACTATTATCTAGCGCTATTATGAATACATTTTGCCATAGATATATACAAAATATGACTCTGCCCTCGTCACAAGCAAAAAACTGTATATAATACATTGTATATAATGCATTGCAACAGATTGGATTGAGTTTGCTGTATCAGCAGTGTTGCAGCATCTTTTTCAAGCGAAAAATCGGAGTCCAAAAGTGGCAAAAGCTAAACGGAAATGCCGCACACTCACACTCACACTGAAACACACACACATGCAAGTGGCTTGTGCCAATTGGCATGATCGAGTTCGAGCGGTAATTATGAATCAAAGGGTAACAGCTGTGGAGCTTACCTGCCAGCAGAATAGAAGCCAAATTCACGCACGAAAAATACACTGCGCGAAAAAGTTGTATGCAAATGAGGGCAGCGGTGAGCCGTTTGATCAGCGCTAAGCTTGCAACGCCGACGCAGACGCCGGCATAAAAGCTGTGCGCTTAACTGTTTATTGCTGCGGCGGCGGCTGTGGCTGCGGCTGTAGTGCAATGTTGTTGGTGTTTTGTTTTTCCCTTGATGCTGCTGTGCGGCAAGCCCGTGCACTCTGTTGTTTTTGTCGTATTACAAAATAATTTGGCAAATTGTTATTGTTGGGCTGCTTTGCGAAAACAAAAACAAATCAACTGGCACCTTGATGCTTAAGTAAAACTCATTGTAGGGCCGTATTCACCGTACCACGCAAAGGAGTGAACAAAAAGAACAAAATTAACCTGAAGAGAAAAGCGTCTTAGAAATTTCGTTGTTCTCTTCTTTTGGTTGGCCTTTTTTTCTTTTCTTTTTTCTGCCAGCTAGCTGTTGAACAAACTCCTACAAATTCAACGCGTGTTTCTTTTAGCAGCGGCGACGACGGCGCAGCCAGGCGTAAATGGAAAGCGAAGCACGACCGCGCAGGTTCAAACTTCGATTACAACTGATGCGGCGAATTGTCGCTGACGCCAGCGACTGGGACGGTCGGCTACGAGCCGGCCCGAGTGGAGAGCGCGCCAAAAACGAAGTGTACAGAGTTGCCATCAATTACGACGCAAATCAACGGTTGTTGCTGCCTTGCTTTGGTGTTATAATTGTTGTTGGTGCTTTTAGTGTTAGTGTTTACCGTTTACCTTAGCTTCGGCAGCTGAAATCTGTGCAACTCTGTTGCCTGACGTGTCACTTACCGTTATCAAATCCATTCCTCGTGCACGTGGTGAAGAGCCTTCAAAATTAAAAGGCTTTCTTCTTCATTGATGTCCTTGAGGTACTGAAGGGTAGCAGGCACACGCCTACCGGTTCTCCTTAAGCTGAGCTGCGCCTGTGTGAAAGTGTCCAGATGCCTGGACTGCCTGCGTGCCTGGCAGCCCTGGCCGCTGGGGTTTATTATTTAACACTATACTGAGTAGCTAAATTACTTACCGTTCAATAATTGAAAATCGTTTGCATTTTATCAAAAATGCATCGATCCGGATTCGCCAAATGTCTGATGTGTCATCAACTATGATAAATGTGTGCAGCTGTCTCTTCACGTTAGCCTTTTGCACTTTTAATGTGCACTCAACTTAACGCTAGCGCCGACTAGAAATACGTGATTGTGATTATTACATAACATTCCGCTACTAATTTATACCCGGAATGTGATTTGATCGAAAACAGTGGGCGTTATATCAACACTGACACTTGCAAGCTTCACAATTAGTAATGCACACACTTTGAACCCGTCCAGCATTCTGAGAAGATAGTCAAGCAACCAACTAGTTGACCTTGAAACGTTCGTCTGTTTGCACTATCAGTGGGGATTATGGTAGCGTTTTAAGCTAATTGCAAAATAAAAACCAAAGACTATGCAGCACACTCACCCACCCACACACACTCACACGCCCTGATTAATTGATTGACAAAGAGGTCGTAAAACGCAAACAATTAGCTCGCTCACAGGATATGCCAGACAACAACAATGCGTTATTGAACTTCCATCGCCGTTCAAAGTCATAAAAGGCACACCCTTCAATTAGCAGCAGGACTTAAATCTGATTAAAACAATTTCATTAGGGTGTAGCTATTACTCTCACTAGCTGCAACGTCATCAGGTTTGAAAAGAATACGATTCGAAAGGACCGGGTTATCATCAACATAAGCTTCTTAGAAGATGAAATCATTCAAATTACGCGCGCAACTTCATCCAATTCTTAGTAATGCATGGTGGCAGCGCTCTTCACAATTATCAGCTGTAACTGTAACAGCGGTTTCGGCATTATCGATAAGTCGAATATTCGATACCAGTCATTTCGCACCGTGCAGAAGCAGCACATGCTTTAATTCAAATTTTGTCTTCGATCGGAAATATAGGAAATGGGAGGGCACCATAAGAAAAATTTACGTGCCGAAAAGGCGAAAGTGAAATTGAAGGGTGCCAAATTACCCAAAGGCCTCAATGTGACAAAGACAGACTTTAAGGTTCGCAAAATCGAAATACGGGAACAGCTGAAAGAGTCTTTTACATCAACAATCAATGGACACCGCCAACTGAACTTGAAAGAAGTTCTGTCTCGGCTAAAACATCACAATCTTAAGTTTCGATCAGATGCTCTGCGGAATGTACGAGATGTCATTAAGGCCGGCCAAGGTGGCAATTTAATTGGTCATCTGAATGAGCTGCTGCAGGGGATTGCCGGTGGCGCATTGGATATCGAGCGTGATGTGCGACGCGAATCGTTCAAAACGCTGGATACGCTGTTGGATGGACTGCCAGTAGAAGCAATTTTGCCATTCTTCCATATCATTGCAGCCTATCTGCGCTGTGCTATGACGCACGTACAGCCAGCTATACAGGAAGACTCGCTGCTTATGCTGGACGTGTTGCTGCAAAGAATACCTTCACATCTGCTGGCCGAACACATTGCAAACACCATCATAAGCAATTTCATCAACATGATCTCGTGCATGCGCCACGATACCCAGCACACAAACCGCTTGCTCACAGTGCGCATCAATGGCCAGGGACCTGGACAACAAACGACAATCACATGGCGCACCAAAGTGCTGCTACGCCTACAACAAATTCTGGGCACAATGTTGCAGCAGAATAGCAAGGCGCCGAAACACACAGCCAAAGCTCACAGAGTCGTCCACTATGATGCCACCAAGCCGCAGTACTACAACGTACTGTGTCCCCTAGAGGTGGACAATCGGGACTTGTACAGCATTTTAGGTGATCGCATGCGGGAGCCTGAGAATGAACAGCTACGTAGCTATGTGGAGGGGCTAATGCCACTGCTGCTGGACAGCTGGATTGAGGTGCAGCCACAGCAGCAGGAGCAGTTGCTCAATGCTGATGCGGCGGCCAGTCTGCATGTGCTATTGGACATTATGGCGCAGCTGTGGCAGCTTGTGCTTCAATACGAGGCCGCACAGCAGGACAGCACACACGAGCTGAGCGACTGGATGCGCCGCACCTATGCGTCTAACTTTATGCCCATATTTCTCAAGGACAATAACTTTCCGTACCAACAGCTGCCGCAGCAGATGGCAGCCATGCACAACACTAGCAAAAACTCAAAAAAGCTGAAGGCGTCAGCTGCTGACGGAGAGCTGTGTATTGCCCAAAACCTCTGTCTTGTGCAACTTGTCTGCCGTTTTTGGCCGCAGCCGAATAGCGAGCAGAGCGACGATTATGGTTCCCTGCTCCACTATATTAACCAGTGTCTGCGCCAACTGACCACGTTGACAACGGATGAGCAGCTGCGTCTGGTGGCCGCCTTGCGCGTTCTATTACTGGACAATGGTTCGGCGCTTCTGCGCATACAGGCCCATAAAATGGGGATGGTAATGCGGAGCTGCATCGATGCCTACACCGAGCAGCAGTATACGACACGCGACGGAGTCGCTACAAAGATTCTTAACCTGCTCTGCCAGATCATACAGTGCGACGAACTGTACAGAAGCTACGGCGGCGAGGACCAATTCGCCAAGTTCCTCGACTATCTGCCAAAGCTGCTTCTTAAGCCCAGCATAGCTGATGGCACGCTCACAGCCATGGCCACGCTTTGCCGCCAGCAAAATGTTGTGTTCATGGCATCGCTCGTGAAGCGTGCAACTGAGGTGTTGTCGAACATCGAGTGTCTGCACGTGACGGGCGACTCCGACACACAGGAGAGTCGCTTCGAGCAGCAGAAGCGCATCCTGAATCTATTCTATCACGCTCGCAACTCCGGCGACGGATTCCAGCTGCAGGCAGCCCTCAAGCTGCTGGAGCTAAAGTCCTCCGAGAATGTGACCGGCTATTTAAGAAATATATTCATGTTTGAATAGAATATGTCTGACGAAGACTCTACCCAAAACTGCCTGTAATATAGATGTAGATGTATCTATAACTTTACACGCATAGGTAGTCTGAAGTTATATATATAAGTTCCATCTATATATAAACACTATTCCTAGACTAAGATTGAAAAATCGTTCGCCTTTCAATTCTAACGTTTATGCTGCGAAAAACTGGCTTAGCATTAGCATTGTATATCTACAAAAATCACTACATAATATCATCTAATTTGTTGCTTTCATTTCGGCTTTTTCGCCGGCTTGGGCTTGAAGCGATCTAAGACAGAGCGCTCGGCTTTTGGCTTTTTGACCTTGGGGCCAGACGTCGACTCGTCCGCGTTGTCGCCTTTGTCCGCGTGGGTTTTGATAATGCTTTGTTTGGCCTTGCGAATCTCCGCAATGAATTCCTGGGAAAAAATAAATATTAGATTTAATGGCGGCCAGTGATAGGAGACACCAGCTTGACTTACTTTACGCTGCTCATCCTTGACTATTTGCTTGTTGCGTGCTGCCTTGGCACTGCCGCCGCGACCCTTCATCTTGTGGCGCGGATTCATGTTGATTTTGGGGGGCTTCAAATGGAAGAGCTGGCGCTTGGCATCGACTTTCTCCTGTAGCGTGGGCACATCGACTTCAGATATTTCATGTGGATCCAGTGTAATCAGCTCAGGCGGAATCTTCTCCAACAGGGCATGAACTTCGTGCTCTTGACGCTGTTTCCGAGTTTCGTATGGATTGTCTTCCAGCGCATCGTAGTTGGGCTCACCGCTGCCCGGCACCAACAGTGATTGAAAGCCATTTGCCGTGGAAATGCCGAGCACATCCTCATAGGGACAGAATCGCATGCCATGCACGAAAGCATCGCAACGCTGTCGCAAATATGGAAGTTTATTCCTGTTTCCCGTGCCGCCGCCAGTGAGCACATCGGTGTAGGTCTCTAGATAGGTACCTTGGGAGAGCGCCAACATGCCACGCTGCGATACCTCCACCTCGTTGGCTGGCAGACGCAGTTGGAAGATGGCAAGTGGTTGATCATTTAGATATCTCAGATCCCACACTTTCACCAAGCGATCCAAGCCGGCGGTCACCAGATGTAGGCCTTTCGGATCGACTGTCAGCGCTGTCATCGCAGTGGGATGGCAGAGCATTTTGACTAGTGGCTCCCGTACCTTTGGTGACCACATGGAAACAACTCCCTTGCCACCGCCAATGCAAAGGACCCCATTGCTTGGATTGTGACGCATGTGGCGGATGTCGCCCAAGCCCGTATTATAATTTCCCACCAACTCGCCAATTGAGACATCCAACCAGGAGGCATAGCCAGCATTGTTGGCCGTTGCGAGCAAAAAGTGATATGGTAAAAAGTCCATGCGATTCACACGTGACAGCCGCTTGACGCAGTGCAGCTCGGTACCCTTTTTGTCATAGAAGTATACCCATTCCTTTTGGGCTACAGCATACATGGTGGGCACGTGGAGCCATTGTACATCAGCAACGGTCTCCATCACATTGAATTCGCAGTGTAACTTTTTGGTCACCCAATCAAATGCTGCCACATGGCCGCGGCGGCCGCCCAACAGCAAATGACGTCCATTCTTTGTGTATCGCATAGTGTATGGCCCAAAGTCAAGCTTGAGAACAAAGTGCTTGGCCGCCGATTGGAGGTCTACATTTGCCACAATCTCCGCTTGGCGATATTCAGCTGTTACTTCCTCCTCGTCAGGCTCCAACTGCCCGGCCGTCTCTTGCAGCAATAGTTCAGTACGTGCCGCCTGCTCGGTGGCATATTCCAGATATACTTCCTTGCGTTTATGCTTGCCTTTGAAATGGCCAGTTTTAATGCCGCTTGAATCAACTCCGTCACCACGGGAATACTTGTCCAACAGTTCCTGTGGTATCTTTTGTTTTTTAGGCTTTTCAGCTACTGGGTCCTTTTTGTTTCGAAGTCCTTTGTTTTTGTACTGCGATTGCATCTTGAGAAAGTCTCCTGTAAATGTTTTCTTATTTTGCCATTTTGGTTTTCTTGGTTTAGGGTTTCCATCTTCGCCTTGATCCGCTTCCGTCTTAAAGTACCGTGGCGCCGGCTTTTTGCGCCCCTTTGGCGCTACTTTTGTCATTCTAGATATTGTTTTTAACTTCCTAAATGCACAACACAGTCTTTCAAAAAGCACCTAACAATACAAAACGTGCTCGAGGTATTGAATCCAGTGATTATTGTTATCGTTATCGCTTTTACAAATGAAGCTGCCAACCTGAGAAATAATATCTGTTATTAAAAAGAAGAGACTCCGCCACTAGTTTTTAAATTCAAATTTTATTACTGTTAAATATAATGTACCAAAAAAAAAAAAAGATAATAATAATACAATTTTTATGATGGAAATTAATGCTGGATTAGATACAACGAAAGCGCATCAAAATGCATTTTACAGACAAATCGAATTAAAATGCTTTCAAGGAGCTTTCAGCTAAACATATACTCGTGTGCTAATCTTAAACTTATTTTGGTATTTTTGTTGAGTATTCGTTAAACGAATTTCATATTTGAGATTGAAGCCACATCAGTCTATAGAATTATTGTACCAAAACAATGCCCAACATGGAAATAGAAGCTACAAGAGTTTACGATCTCACACTTAGTAGACACGCCCATAGGGCAAACTTGTGGGATAGTAAGGCAAGGGCATTAGAAATTTGCCGCCGAAACGGGGCCCCGATTGAGCCGACTCGCTGCTGGATGAAAACATTGATGTACATATTTCGGCTCGGTGCAGTCGGCTACTGCTATTATTCGATGTGCTGGTCGCAGTACCCGCTCCGGACAGACCCAAACCTGCGCAACGACCCTGCTGTCGTCTTCTGCTACGTATCAGCGAGAAGATGGCCACAATTACAGCGACCACAAAAATCGAGCCGAGTATGCAGAATGAGATGGCCAGCTTGGAAATGGACAGACACAGCGTGCCCTCGCCCGCCAGTGTACGTACATACGGCCCATAATCGTCTACTGCAATGTAAATGTAAATACATTAAGTGTGACCAACCCATCGATAGGACAACAACCCTAAATCAATTAGCACTTACCGCTCATATTATAACGTCTATCGTAGCGTTGACGATCAACTTCGATTTGTGGCGCTGTCACGGCTAGTGAATTGAATACTTCGATGCGTGCCAGATGCTGGTCGGCGTTTAGATGCGATTGCTGCTCGTCGAGGCGACAATTGAGCTACATGTGTGGAGAAGACTGGATTAGTTGACACATTCAAGAGCGTCACACCTACGCAATTACATACACACACAACTGTAGTAATACATTTGTATGCGAGCTTGTATTTTGTGTGCAACTGTTGCTGCGTGCTGCAGTTCAGTGCATTTTGGTGCAATAACCACATTAATTAACGGCGCCTTACACACTCGCGCACCCACACACTCACACACACATACGCACAACTTGCAGTCGCACATGCACGCACACACGCTCCGCTGCACAACAGCAGCAACACTTTCGTTTTCATTGCAATTAATTAATACAAATTCCAGGGCTTCTTTGTTACTTGGCTAATTTTGCATTAGCTACAGCCGGTAGATACATATATCTATATGTACGTCTATCTAATACTCACAGTCGGACACTTCCCCTTGCAGAGCTGCACGCCACAGCTGACATGGAGACGCTCGCGATCGGGAAACTTGAAGGCGGCAAAAGTGGCCATAAACGTGCGCTCGACCAGATCTTCCTCATGCTGCTTGGACCAGCCCTCCTCCGCTGGCTTGTGCATAGTATGCAAAGCCGGCATTACCTACAAAATTAAAAACGTTACAAATTCGTTAGCCATGCGAAGAGGAAGCTTAAAAACAACAAAACAACAATAGAATCAAACGGCAAGCTTAAGCTGTCTTCATTTTAGCCTTAATAAGTTAGCTTATTTGAAAAGATTTTTTGCGGTCGCGCCCACGAGCCTTAGAAAAATTCCGATGGGCAATTTAGTGAAAAGTCGAAGTCTAAGAGTTCGTTTCGCTTCTTTTTCTTCTTTTGCGGTTTTAGATCAGCGGGCCGGAACCTCGTGGAACGACTCAACGGTTAAACAGCTCTATGTGAAGAGAGTATCGGGTAGTCGGAGCTACACATATTTCAAATGATAATAATGCAATCGATCTTGAGATATTAGTTTGAAATGCGAGCCGAACCAAAGCTAAGCCCTTGCTGGGGGCGTTGCCCTCGCTTTAGATTCGCTGGTTTAGTAGTTGCCGAAATTGAAAGTATTAGCCGGGAATTACGGGCTTGCTCACTGGTCAAGTGAGCCGGCTTGAACGGTGGAACTGAACCCGTTTCGATTGACCTATGACAAAAGTGGTCGCTGCTTATGGCCAGTTATATAATTGTCGCGGACGACACCAAATACACTAAGTGGCAGTGAGTGTGACTCTGGCTGTGGCTGCCACACCGTCCGCTCACACACGTGCACTATTTGGCCACTTCCGTTGCGAGCAACGGTAACAAAAGCCATAAGCCAAGTTCACGGACACCAACAATGCAGCGGCAGCAGCTATGAACTGTGGTATATGAAAGTGTATATGTGTGTGTGTATGAAATTACAGACTCATGTGATTTACGTCTTGCCATTGTTGTTGCCTCGCCACTTGTGCCTGCTACATGCCACCGACGATGGCAGCACAAACACACGTTGATTAGACGTCGCAATCGCGTTTCAATTTACATACCTCAAGCACGTGTATTGCCCCGTGCGAGTGCGAGTGTATGTGTGTGAGACAGAAATATGAAACAATTACAACAATAAAAACAAACAAGCAGAAACACTATTCGCAGCGGAAGTTCAAATGAGTTCAAAGTTGAAGTTCAAGCTCATCGGCTGCAGGACACGTCCGCATCCGTTGCTTCCGAAATAACGATGTAGATCACGAGCAACTTCTCATGGATAGCCGCCATGCACTTGACCGGATCGCATTCTGGCTATGAGTGTACCTAATACTTCCATTTTGTGGGTCGCGATTGGATCAGAAACGGTTCTGTTTCACTTTTAAGCAAAGCGAGCTGACCTAGAAGTTGTCTGAGATCCAAATAAATAATCCCAGCTTGAGATGGGCGCGTGCATAAATTATTTGCAAGTCGCAGTGTGGCCAACACTCTCACACGCACACACACAATAAAGATAAACGTGAAAGAAAATGAAAATTTGCTGAAACGGAAGAGAGCGACCGTGTAGAGCTGAGCGAATCGGAGGCGGAGGGGGCGTTCGGCTGATGGGTTGGCATTGTGACGAACAATAAAACAAACACAAAAAATGCAAATGTTTTGCTGGCTTCGCCCGTGTCCGTTAAAATAAAAATAAAAATTAAGCCGTGAGATTTTTCTTGGCAGCGACTCACAATGGCCGACAGCAGCAGCAACAGTAGCAGAAGCAGAAGATTTGTTTGACCCATTTTCTGGCATGACATGTGCACAAAGGTGCGACGACGTCGACGACCAAATGCAAATGATTTTAGCTTTGGCATTGCTATTGCTATGGCCATTGCCGGCATTGCTCCAGCCGCAGTCGCAGTCGAAGCCGCAGCCGCAGCCAGAGTCAAAATACTAGACGCTAAATGTATAACTTTGTATACATATATTCCACTGTTGCCTAATTGTTGTGACCTCCTAATTTACTCAAGAAGAACTGAAGAACTGTTTGTGGGCAGACAGACGCAGAAGCAGTTGCTTTTAATGGCCACTAAGCTGCTTGGCTGGGCAAGCGCAAGCGCAAAACCAAACGCAAACTGTTCTAACGATGCGCGCGTAATTACGCCTAACAGTTTTCAGTTTTGACTA
>JABVZY010000402.1:738834-754548 GCA_020883555.1 Drosophila nannoptera | reverse complement strand
TGTGCGAATATGTGTGAGTGTTTGCGTGCTGCTAAAATAATTAAAAGCTGATAATTTGCATGCATATGTGTGCGAATGTGTATATAAGTGTTTGTTTTTGTCTACTATGATTTCCCCACAGTACATATGCCAGCTTGATAAAAAATAATACCATGAGACTATATGATGTGTTTGTGATAATTACACGTTTGCCTTTGTATGCATGTGTAAATGTTAGAGCTGTGACTGCAGACATGAAAGAGGTATAGTCGTGTATAATCAATCCGACATTTCTTGTTTATACTTTAGCAATATCAACTACAGCAGCTGACGATGTAGGTGCTTAGGGCTATGTGAAGCTCTGTGCAAATCAATTGACGAGGGCGTTTTGTGCCAAGGTCACTTGTCTGCAAGGGCAGACGGCGCATATTGTGCTCATACCAAAGAATAAACAAAAAATTCCCCTCTCACATGAAATTTGAATCCTACGGTTTTACTGATGAATGAATCACATTGAATACTTGTATTGAAGTAATTATTATTGTACTGCTGGGTTAAACCGATTTGGAGTTGTTTTCTCGGACACTTTTATTAAAAAAAAAATGATGATGAAAATGCTATTGGATTCTTGAAGAGAATCAGTTGGAACTAAATACTAGCTGCACCCTTGTCACGCATTGCAATTTAAACATTAGAGTCGTACGACAGATAGAGATGCAAAGCTAACTATTTAGGTGTGACCAGCCACTGGCATCTGGTACATATTGGAATCCGCTTATTAGCCGTGTCACAAACATGGAATGAAGTTGAAATAGAAGAAGCAACACTCTTACACATGAGAACACTCACACACACACACACATGCTAAATGTGTAACTATGGAAGTCTGTATGTATAAGCGGAATTTACCTGTACTACAACTTCAACATGTAAACAGCAGCTCAACAGCAACGTTGCCACCGGCACCTGCGTAAATGCCTGGAGCTGTATGTGAATGATAATCTTTTGGAGCAGTACCAAAAAGGAAATGCAGCAACAGTAACGCGCACTTCCACTTTTTATATGTGTGTATGTATGCAATTGCAACCGTGTTGCGATGTTGGTGGGTATAGGGACGGGTAACTGACCAACGTCGGTGGCACGATTGCAGCGGAACCGGGCGCGTATGTCAAGTTTTGCGTTAGACTGGATTGTGGGGGAGGGGTAGTCGCTGATTTTAATTTGTGTATGTCTTATGCGCGCGCAAGAAAGTGACAGCTAGACACACATACACATACACACTCATATAAACGCAGTTTTTTATACAGCGAAACGTTCCTTCTGCTGCTGACCTTTCGCACTTTATGATTACTTTTCTGGTTCCCTTTCCACTTCCACAGCTGTTTGATCACAATTTATGCCAGCGATTTGATTATCGACGTTATTTGATTAGCTTGTGCGTTTTAATGTATTGATTTAATGCGTCTGAAGCCTGAGATCTATGTCGAAAAACCACACCGTTCGTTGTGTCTACTGTTTTGTATTTCCACATACATATACGCAGTTCTTATTCGCATTCTCCTCTACTACTCGTGCTTCTTTCGTCTGTGTCTATGTCTACTGTTGTTGGCATATGTGTATGTATTTCAATGTATATGTTCTTTTGTCTGAAATTATGTATTCAGCGAGAGCGATGTATTTGCGCTTATCGATAGTTTCTAAACATCGAATGGGCAAACGATTGGTAATTAAAATTATCTTATGTGGAAATAAATTCATCGCAATGGATATATTATGTAGCTTTTTATTTTTGATTGTATGCCTACTATCTATGACTATTATTAAAGCTATGTGCGCGAAATGCGTCTGGATTTCTGCAGTGCCTCCTTGACAATTTCATCAGGCGAGGGAGTATCAAACATAAACCGTTTTATATTTGTAACATAATCATCACGTTTGTAAATTTTAAGATTTCGTAATTCCGTGGAGGAGGCAACGTACTTAGGGTGAGGCTTACGGGGTGCTGGGTAACCCACTGCCGCATCTAGCGCGGCGCCCACCGGGCTTACTTTCTCTATAACACTCTTAGCAGCTGTGCAGGTTGGACTCTTTTTAAAAAGCATTCCCACAGATGGATAAGTGTCGCATTCAATAAACGGAATATCGAAGTGATCTACAACTGCGGATTGTCTATGACGCATTTTGCTGGCTGCTTCACGTAGTGGTGCATTCTTTTGGCGGTCAATTAAAGTTGAAGTAAGGTCAATTAATGGGGGCTCCCCTTCTTGGGTT
Organism: Drosophila nannoptera; assembly: GCA_020883555.1. Lineage (NCBI taxonomy): Eukaryota > Metazoa > Arthropoda > Insecta > Diptera > Drosophilidae > Drosophila > Drosophila nannoptera. The sequence goes on along the minus strand of JABVZY010000402.1, from coordinate 752,298 downwards.
TCCTGTATGTTCTTCGGTTTGGCACTGTCGCCACCATCGTCAGTATTTATTTTCAGTTTGTTTACACCAACTTCCAATTGAGTCACCTCCAGGAAATTGTTTTGCCTTTTCAGCTGGTTGAGTAGTGGTATGTTAAGCTTTAGCTCGTCAAGTGATTTTCCACATGGAGCTCGTAGCTTGGGTATTGTAAGCTGGCTTGTAAATGCCTGGTTGCTTAGATCTGTAGATGCATGATTTCCATCAATTTGTCTCATCTTAATTCGATTGAGGAGTTGCTGGTTACAGGCAGCTGCAGCCCGTTTATGTTCATCCTGCGCAGCACTGGAGGGCTTGCCTGCATTTGTTTTTGGTAACAGCTGTGGTATAATAAACTTTGTCTTCATCAAATTGTGAGATTTCGCTGCTTCACTAGAATTTTGACCGCCAAATGTGTTATGGATAGCTTGCTGCAGTGGTTGTATGTTCTCCATGTCCAGTGCCGACTCCGCATTAGCCATAATGTATAGTGGCAACTTAATTAACAAACATATACCTATACTTTCAAGGAACAACAAGAAAACTGAAAAGCCAAATATCGATATTTCATTTACTTGGCTTTTATTGTAATGACTATTTCGATTGGCTGCGATTTAAATTTTCCAAATATCAGTGTTGCAGAAGAGTGTTGGTTTATTGTGGTGTACAAGCGCGCGACCATTGAATAATTCAAATCTCCTATTAGGTAAATGTTGATTTAAATAGGAAATGCAATTACACATGATCCAATCGACAAATGGGACCTTCTTCAACCATTTTTAGATCGACTTTGGGTCCAACCAAATCTCGAATATTGTTGATGCCATATTTAATCATTGTTGGACGTTCAAGTGATAGACCCCACGCGATGACATTTACATTCTCTGGCAGACCCATGGGTAACAGAAGTTCCGGTCTGAAGAGGCCTGAGTTGCCTACTTCAATCCACTTAGCTAGTCCAGGATGATAACAGAATATTTCCATGCTGGGTTCTGTGTATGGATTGTATGCTGGCTTGAACTCCAACTGAGTGATTCCCAATTTTCGGAAAAACTCATACAGCGTGCCAATTAAGTCCCCTAGTGTAAGGCCAACATCGGCAATAACACCCTCAACTTGATGAAATTCCGCCAAATGAGTTGCATCCAGGGTTTCGTTACGGAACACCTTATCTATGCTGAAGTACTTTGCTGGTTTAAAACCACCCTCCTGATTTGCCAGCTTGAAGAGCATCCGTGCGCTTACAGCCGTTGTGTGAGTGCGAAGTAGATTCTTTTGCGCCTCCGACAGTTTCCAGTCATAACCGTAGCCTATCGAGCCGTAGCCACCCTTTGAGTGGACTGCTTTCACCCGTTCCAGGTACTCCTGCGGAAACTTGTAACTCTGTGCCGGATAATCGATGAAGAATGTATCATGCGCATCACGTGCCGGGTGTTGTTGCGGCTGAAACAGTGCATCGAAATTCCAGAAAGACGATTCTACGTAGTTATTAGTGGGCATTTCCGAAAAACCCATCTCAAGAAAGATTTGACGGAATTCAGTGCGCACCTTAAGCAGTGGATGCAAATGTCCACGCGTTGGCGGCGCGCCCAATGCATCAAAATTATACGACTTGAATTTCAGTTGTTGCCATAGACCACTAGAAAGCATCTCCATGGTTAAGTCCGTCTCCAGTTTGGTCAGTGTTGTGGAAAACTCTGGTCCCTTACTTAGTATGAAGCTCTTTGTAGTCGTTTCTTGCAGAAGCTTACGCTTCTTGTAATCGGCCACGTCCTTAGCCGACAACTGGCCCCTGCCGCTAGCCACCTGCAGCAGCTGCTCTTTTACGGTATCTACAATTTGATCCACTTTGCGTTTCACTAGCGGTGGATTTTCACTTTTGTCCAACACTATCCAGCCCTGCGACATGGCTTTACTGAATCCCACTTTAGCATTGGCTCCTCCAGCGGTCATCAACGCTGCCTGAGCAATACCTTCCTCTGGTACCAGAGAATAAACAATAGCCTCATGGCTGCCATTCTCGACCACAGACTGACCCTCGTCAGTTAATCCGAGAGTTTTTTGAGTAGCCGTCTCTGCATGAATTAGATCGCCATGTGCCTGTATGCTTTTTAATGCACCGACAACTTTTTGATGGTCAACATTGAATTGCGTGGCAAGTTCAAGTGTATCAACTTTGTCTACGCTTTCCAAACGCTGTAGAATACGCTCAGTGAGATCGGGATGCATATTCCGAGTTGTAGCAACGCAAGCTTGTCAGTTTGTTAAATTTATTTTAATGATAATAGAAACGTATACGAGTTTGCAAATGCAATCGAACAATTACAAATAACGTGTTGTAGTTGTCGATAATAGGCAAAATAATCGGAAGACTGATGGAAATATCGTTTCGATATATTGCACGAAGTGTACATTAAGTGTTGGTAATTACCAATTTTAATGTGCTGATGGACAAAATAAAAAAATGGTAGAAGTTGTAAACAAAAACACGAAATGCGCCGAAATACATTGCAATTTATCAGTAGATTCAAAATTTCTTATAAAATGCATTTGCGGCATTTCTTTATTGAACTATGATGCATTTCTGCGACACTTTTCCAGTGATCATTTGAAGACCGAGGTACTTCAACTAAAAGCGACTTCAAACGATGGACTTGACGAACCTCTCCTTGAGTTGGAGCTATCAATGACGTCTTCGCCAATGAGCTTAGAAAGCGAATATGACGCATTTTCACAGGCCCATAACAACACGGATGTCCTCGAGTCGGAATTTTTACCAAGCCAGGCTGAACGCCGAGCATATAAGCCAAGACACAAAACAAACATATGCCCATATTGTGGACGCACATTTCGTCGACGCTATCTGCTCGAGACACATCTTAACATACACACAGGAATTAAACCACATCAGTGCGAGATGTGTGGTAAACAGTTTCGAGCCGTCTCCACACTAACGCGCCATTTGCGCACCCACGAACAGCGTAAGGAGTTGAAATGTCAGCACTGTGAAAAGTTGTTTACGCATCGCAGTGCTCTGCTTAGCCATGAGTTGCGGCACACCCAAGTCCGTCATTGGGCATGCAGCCGTTGTGATAAACGTTTTTATACTCGCAATCAAATGGACACTCATGCACGCAAGATGCATGTCACAGTCAGCGAGCAAAGATTCGGTGTCACGGATCAAAATGAGTATAACCTGTCGCAGCTGCCCTTTGCCTGTGAGATATGTGGCAAAAGATACCGTAGTGCATCCACATTGAGCACACACAAGCTCAAGAAGCACTATCGGTCGGCCGAATACATCTGCGAGCGGTGTAATAAAAAGTTTGTGAATGCGAATCAACTACAACAGCACCAATTAATACATGTTAAGCCGGAAGATCCTATAAAATGATATAATATGCGATATGCATAGAAGTTATTTAATATTGTTATTTAGTAAAATTTGTTACCGCTTCAATAAAGATAAAAGCTTTAATATTAGTATATGTTGGTGCGCCCCTATAACTGAATAATTGCAATACTTATCCATATTTGCTGTGGAATGAATGTATTAATGTATTTTATTGCCAATTCGAATTCCTGGAATTGGGGAAAATTCTAATAGGGGCAGCACAATAAGATTTTTAAAATCTTTAAGTGCATCTCGTAAAAGCACAGTGTTGTAAAGTGTCAAATTAAAGCAGCTGATATACAAGTAAATCTTAATTAGGAAAACACGGCTTGTTTGCGTTGCACTACGCAGCTTTTTGTAATCCTATAAGGATTTTAAGACCTACAAATGCATATTAGTTAGCAAAACCAACAACATAAAAATGCTGAAGGCACTCAAGCCGGACACATTTGCCGGAATAGCAAATGCTAAGTGCGGTGAGGTGTATTTCCAAAGTCTGAATAGCTATCGCATTGATTGTGCCTTCTGTAACATGAAAAGCTTTGTGTTTGCTGATTTTCTACTGCATATACAAAATGAGCATTTCGAGAACGGGCTGCTTAAAACGGAGGTACTGCTGCCTAAGCAGGAAGATCTCAGTAACTGCTCGCAGACAAATTGGTTTTCCTGGTACGAGATGCCCAACGATAATCATTCGACTGGAATAGGAAGAAAAGAGTTTCCAGACGAAGCAAAACAGCAAGTAGACGTTGACATGGACACCGATGAGGAGGAAGCTGACAATGTGGAGGATCCCGTAAGCATAGCTCGAAGTATCATGAAATGGGATAGAAACACACAGACTGTTTCAAATCAGGCGCGACAATTGCGCGTAGTCAAGGTAGATTATCACGAAGACACAGGAACGGGCTCTGAACATTCGGATGCCATTGGCCAACACGTAGAACAGCCAAATAAAGTTGCAAAGGGTCAGCTAGTCTGCACACAATGCAACAAGATGTATCGAAGCAAAAAGACATTAGAGCGTCATATGGATCGACAGCATAAGAACGCGGATTCAGATACTGTCATCTCAGATGCCGTCAAAGATGGAGACGTTGATATAGATGTAGATGTTGAACCCATTTATGAAACGCCTAAACCATCTACCAAGTACAAATGCGAACACTGCGATAAGGTTTACAACGGAAAATATACGTTGCGCCAACACGTTAAGCGTGATCACGACATAAATTTAACGGAGGCGTTTGTGTGTCTGGAGTGCGACGCGCAGTTACCTCGGCTGCGGCTGTTGGATGAGCACGTGGTGAAGGTACATGGTGGAGCACATTGTGTTATCTGCGATAAACGTTATAAGACGCGCCATGAACTAAAACGCCATCAGCTAAAACATACAAACGAGCGCAACGTGCCATGCAGCCATCCTGGTTGCGATAAGCGCTTCTTCACCACACGCCACATGCGTAACCACAGTAAAGTGCATTCGGAACAAAAGAATTTCGTTTGTGAAAGCTGTGGCTACAGTTGCCGCAATAAGGAGACATTGCGCGTCCACTTGCGCAGTCATACCGGAGAACGTCCGTTTGGCTGCAAGGTGTGTGATAAGCGATTCCCATCTCATTCTGGCCTGCGGGAGCACATGGCCATGCATTCGACGGAACGTCCACACGTTTGTACGATATGCGGGGCCACTTTCTCACGCCAGAAAGGACTGTATCATCATAAGTTCCTGCACGCAGCGACCAAGCAATTTGTGTGCAAGCTATGTGGCCATGCCTATGCACAGGCCGCAGGGTTGGCAGGGCATATGCGCAAACATCGTAATGACGAGCTTCACGTCTGATAGTCTGAGTCATATCTTCCATTATACACTGTTTATTCTTCTTACTATTAGCGTGTTATGTTTTTATGTCGGTTTAAGAGCGCAGGCATAAATTAGGCGAAATATAATATTACGTATAAAGAATCATTGCGTTTGAAAATTCCTTATCTGATGGTTTTATACAATACAATTCAAATTTAAGAATCGATTCTTAATAGTTTGTTATTGTATGTGCAATGTAATGGCATATTAAGTGCAGAGTGCGGTCGTACGTCTTCTAATTTAATTTTAGCTGCTTTTGACAACAATTAATCGAGCCACAAATGCCAATTCGTGCGTTTAAAATAATGCCAACGATTAAATTTAGCATACACTGAATACACGGGAGAATGGTCGGCGAGGCTTTGGTAAGTGCAGCGTGAAAATTGTTTGCCATTTTTTTTTATTTATTTATTTATTTATTTTTTTTTTTTGTTTCTTTTTAAAGAAAGATCCCAAAGCAAGCTTAAGCCAAAAGCAAAATTTAAAATCGTTAAAAACACGCAAGAAACGGCAGCACCAAACTGAAAATATTACCAACGAAAAGGACGTTTTACGTCTTATGTGTGAACAATGCGGTTATCGGACGCGAATACCTGGAAATTTGAGAGTGCATAAGCGTCGTCATACTGGCGAGAAGCCCTTCCATTGCAACATATGTGGTGCTTCCTTTGTGGCCCGATACCAACTAAATATACATAACGAATTGCATATGGATAAACTACAACGTCGTGGTCGTCATATGTGTAAAGAATGTAATGTGGGATTTTTAAGTGCACGCGCTCTTTATCATCATAAGGCTCTCCATTCTTCAGAGAAGCAATATAAGTGCTCAATGTGTAACAAATCGTACGCTCAAGCAGCTGGATATTCGCAGCACAAGCGCTGGCATCGCCAGCGTAATGAACGAGCCACTGCCACAGCCAATTGGAAAGTACCAGTCGCGATCGAGGCTGATTTAAATTAGCGCGCCAACATGTTTTCCAACACTAATGTATTTCGATAATATTATTGTTGTTTTTTCAAATCGCGTTATCGGAGCATTGTCTTGGGATCCGCCTGACAGTCAACTGGTTATATTTGTTTGTTTTTTTTTTTTTATGGAAACTCTTGAAATAAACCTATACGCAGCATGTTAAAGCAATGCCTAGTCAATGTGGACTTCTCTCGGTTGCATGCCAATCAACAACTGCGACCAAAATGTGGCGAAATATTTTACGAAAGTGACAACGAATTCTGCAGCTTCCAGCTGGTTTGTTGCCTCTGCGAAATGAAGCATTTTGCCTTCGAAGATTTTTCAATGCATATACGCAATGTGCACTTCGACAAATCTGGAAAGCCTCACACACATGTGACCACCGCGGAAACAGAACCGGCTAGCACAATGTCACAACAGCAGTTGTCCCTTACAAATGCAACAACAACGTTTGCGACGATACCTGACAGAGACGAATTCTGTGGGATTCACTCAACACATGAATCAGAGAAAAATGATGACAGTTCTGATACAGTGGTCAGTAAGCCTTTGCGTGTCTGCGCATTCAATGATGCAAAACACGATTCCGAGTTGAACGTAACCAATGGCTCCCTCAGTATTAACGAATTGGAGTCGGACATCATAGCAGATGCTCAAGACTTCAGCGAAGTCGAAGACGGTACTGAGAGCGAAGGGGAAATTCAATCTGTCTTTAAGGTAATCGCTATTGAATTAGTCTCAGTCTCACATATTTATCATTTTATATACAAATTTACAGAAGCAACGCCAGCCCAAGGAGTACGAATGTAAATATTGCGGAGGAACATATACAACATTAAAATATCTAAATTTGCACCTGAAAATGAGCCACCCTCACCCGAACGCTTTCAAGTGCAGTGATTGTGATGCCACCTTTGATGTGGAACGCGCTCTGTTAACGCATCGTCGTAAAGTGCACACTGAATTCACGTGCAATCTGTGCGACAAGGTCTACAAAAGTTCACGTACTCTGTTGCGCCATGTTCAGGGACACTCGGGCCTACGGCAATACAAATGCGAGCATGAGAGCTGCGGCAAATCCTTTGTTAGCCAGCACAATCTGACATCACATCGGCGTGTCCACAGCACAGAACGGAACTATGTCTGTGAGCTGTGTGGCTATCGGTCACGCTATCGGGACGCGCTCATCGTCCATCGACGCACCCATACCGGGGAGAAGCCATTCCAGTGCAAGACATGTGCACGCTGCTTTGCATCTAAATCGCTCCTTAACGAACACCAGGCAATGCATTCAACGGAGCGTCCATATAAGTGCGACAAGTGCGATGCAGCGTTCTCACGACCAAAAGCGCTATACCATCACAAACATCTCCATTTAGGTGTCAAGAAGTTCAAGTGCAAGATCTGCGGCAATGCGTACGCTCAGGCAGCTGGTCTCTCGGCGCACATGCGCGGCCACAGATCGCAGGTGCTTAATGGCATTGCCGATGGTGGATTGGGTCCTTCATTAGACACCTAAATAATTTTGGTGGGTGGTGCGTAGTGCAATAACATTTGTAAAATTTTGAATAATCTTAAATTTTCGCTTTTAGCTAGTTTTATTAGCCGATTAATCCATAACATAAATTCTTCTTAAAGAAAAGCATGAGAATTAATTCGAAGAAGTTGAGTTCAGATTGAACTAGAATTTTGGTGTCACAAACTTTAAAGCTTCTGAGTTAAATTCGTCTCTCGCTTTAATACTAATTTATTTGAACTTTAAAATTCTGCTAGGCAAAAGTACATTTTCGAGGCGGAATCTATAGGCAGCTCGTGGCGAACGACTCATCTCTTTTATGATTCTATCGAAAATTGTCAACAACTGGGATTAGCTTCAACATTTATTTGGAACAGGAACTTAGAACTAGGCGCATAATATGTTTACATAGATATACACGGGCTTGTTCTTTGGTTTGGTTGCGTGCATTTGCCTTTTGGAATACTTAAAGTATTTAGTATTTAGTGTTACACTCGTGAGATTCAACAAATGCACACTCACTCGCACCCACATATACAAAAGGAAAAAAAAAGAAGTTCATGTCTACTATACATTTCGGGAGCCTTTAGGCCCACACGCGGATGGTGTAGTCCCAGCTACCGGTGGAAAGCGCCGTTCCATCAGGTGAGACCTGCACACAGGAGACCTTGTTCTCATGGCCATACAGCAAACAAACGCGCTCCGATTTAAGCGTGTCCCATAGGTTGACAGTGTAATCATTGTAGCCAGCAAAGAGCAACCGTCCACTCACTGAGAAGTCCACGGAGTTTACACCAAAAATGATGCTCTCTTTGGCAAAGACAGCTACTTCGCGATCAGCGCGCATATCGTATAGGCGACAACTGCTGTCGTCGGAGCCGGTTGCGATGGCATCACCGCATGGATGAAACTTAACACTATTCACATCCGATTGATGGCCTTCGAAGGATTGCACCACATGGCCGGAACGCATGTCCCAAATGAATGCCATGCGATCACAGCTGCCGGAGACAAAAGTATTGCCTGTCTCGTTAGGAGCTAAGTCTATGGCCATAACATCGCCAGAGTGACCATGGAAGCTCTGCAGCAATTGTCCAGATTCAACATCCCATAGAGCGCAAGTAGAATCGCCACTACCGGTAAGTATTTGTTGATCCGAATTGGGATAGATGCAGCATGACATGTAGCTGGTGTGCGTGCCAACGGTACGTTTCTTGGCGGCCATTTCCTCATCCGATGTAATCGGATATACGGTCACCTTATTGTCCAATCCACCACACGCCACATAATTGCCAGATGGCGCATAAGCACATGCCATAATCCAAGTGGTGGGCATTGTTACGGCATGCTCTTTGTTTGTTGTAAACGCATCCCATATTATTAAACGACCATCCTGAGATGATGAGATAATGTGTCGCTTATCTGGACTCCAGTCGGTGCACAACACTTTCGCTTGATGTCCTTTGAGTACCTTGCGAGGTTTTATATTCACATAAGCAATTTGCTCTAGTCTTTCAGCGATGCTGGATAGGCTGACGTCGTTTAGCTTTTGGCGCTCCTCTTCCAGCTTTGCTTTCAAATTTTCCGCCTCCTTCAGCAAGCTTGCCATCTTCTCATTGGCATTGGCATTACTAGCTGAAGTGGCAATCTCCGACATTTTGACAATAGATTTTTTATGTTTATGTCCTGCCTGTGCCGTAGAGTTCAATGTAAAAGCGGGGGCGAAAAATCAATATACTGATTGCAGTTAGAAAAAGTGTATACAGGAATACACAACGAGCGGCTGCTGCCAGTGTGTAAAATGCATTGCGATTTGAAAAATGTGTACAGCACTGGAAGTATAAAGTGACCAATCCCAAATTAAGTTGTTGCAGTATCGATATTTAGACCTAAGCAGTTATTCGAATATACTAGACCTTAAAAGATTTTAATTCGAATAACTAAATTCAACTTTCTTAAGGTAAATAAAAATCTATGTAATTATAGATTTTTTTAAATATAATGTTGTGAAGCTCTAACAATATTTACTAAGATCGATTGTTGGTTTATCGCGCGTGTAATCGATTTACAGCTGTAGTGTTTGTTGCGACGGCGGCTTCGATTTGGAGCCTGATGTGACGCTAAGGCTAAATGGGCCCAATTTTAGAGGAATCCCATAATAATCCGTGCTTAAAAGGATGATTAAATTGCAGCCTGACTTCGACCGTTCATATTTTAATTTTCGTTGTGGTGAAGTGCTTTGCGTTGGACCAACCAGCTACGATGTAAGCTGTGCAGTGTGCGGCCAGCAAGTGCCATATGAAGGATTCCCTCGACACTTTCAGTTAAAACACCTTACAGAAACAGAGACTGAAGATTGTAAACTATTCGACTCAAATGCGGAGGAACAGCACTTAGATGTGCCGGTGGAGGTGGAGATTGCACCACTAACTATTAAATCCGAGGATGATCCTATTGCACACGATGAGACACAAGTGTCCGATGAGCGTTTGAACGTAGATCTAGCGCAAATAGCGCTGCTTGACCGGGAGAATGAGACTGACAAAGAGACAGATATTGTTTCTGCAAGCGAAGATTTGGAGGTCACTAGTACCATTGCCACTAGACGTCAGAGACGAGAAGCGGCTCTAAAGAATATCCTTGTGCAACAAACACAAATCTCTGAGAGCGAAACAACTATATCTAAGCAAGATGAACAGATAGCTGAAAATGGCAGCAAAGACGATTCCTGCATTGAGGAGAATGAAGACTCAACCAGGGACAGTAACGATGAAGAGATAGACACAAGAGACATGCTCTTCCAGTGTGATCAATGCGACCGCGCCTATAATACTAAGCGAAGCCTGCAAAGCCACAAGCGTAGCAAACACAATTTTCGGAAGCCGACAAAGCCGCACAGAATGACGACAGATACTCCAATAATGGCAGCAACAGTTGGAAGTGTGCGACAGAAACAGCGTAAGGGTCCCGCCAAAATCTTCAAATGCGATGAGATCGAATGCAATCAGACATTCCGTACAGAGCGCGATTTGCGGGGCCATCGTTGGAAGCATACGGGCATTTTCTGCGATATCTGTGGCAAGCCTTTCACTCAGTCCGGCAATATGATGCGCCATCGGCAGCGACACAGCGGCATTAAGCCTTACAAATGCCAGGAGCCCGAGTGTGAAGCTACGTTTTATACCCAAAAAGAGTTAACCTCTCACAATATTTGCCATACAGGACGAATGCCTTGCATATGTGAAGTATGTGGTCGCCCTTGCCGGGATCGCGGCGTCCTCACAGCCCATATGAGACGGCACACTGGCGAACGGCCAGCCAAATGCGAGGTGTGCGGCAAAGCGTTCTACAGTTTCCACGACCTCAATGTGCATGCCGTATCACACACGAATCTGCGACCCTTCGTCTGTGACGTATGCGGCTCGACGTTTCAGAGAAAGAAAGCGCTGCGCGTGCATAAACTGCTGCACTCTGAGCAGCGCAAGTATTCGTGTAAGCTGTGCAACAAAACCTTCGCTCAATCTGGCGGCCTCAATGCACACATGCGTACACATGAGTCGGCCCGAGCCAGGGCAAAGGCCAAAGTGAAAACAATTGCCACTGATCCAAGTGGGGTTGAGTCGGTTGAGCCGGCCGCGGCCGTTAACACTGAGGATCTGCTGGGTGAGGAAGGAGTCACCATTGAGCTGATCCAGGATCATCATGCAGCCCATTTGGAAGTTGTTGCCGTTGCAGCTGCGGGCAGTTGGCATGTGGCATAATCTTGCACAAAGAGAAATCAACAAAGTAATAAAGTGTACAAATTAAATGCGAAACGAAAAGCAGACTTAAAAAGTTTTTGATTTAACTATAAAAAATCGGGTTGTGCCATGTCGTTGGGTTATCAGTACAAAAGTGTCCTTTATTTCTGATGCGCTCTACGCGCTTATTAAGTTCTACATAGTTGTATACGTAAGAGTTCTATAAATATCAGTTATTGCAGTTAATTATATAGTGAAGAGAAAAAAAACAACTTAATAATAAACAGATTTGTTTTCAAAACAGGAATATTATAAGCGGAATGTGGATTGGACTAAACGAGGACTGTAAACAGATGCCATCATGGATGCGTCTAATACTAAAATGAGATTTGGAGACAGGTAGAACCCATAACACCTTTAGAACCTTTAGCGAAATTTGTCATCTGATTTTTCGATGTATAAATGTCATCATGGATAAGTATATATGTATATATAATATATATACTATACGTATATTGTATATGTCTTTCAGCTATGATAAAGTCGCGTCTAAACTATCGTATAAAAATTGCTTTACTGTGATGTTATCTTGTTTGTTGGCTGACTAATAATCGTATATAAGGACTATATAAAATATACATATGTGCGCCTACTCTAGCTATATATGTATGTATTTTTTGCACGCCAATAATATTGTGTGGATGTGTGTGTTTGAGTGTTCAGTTCACACAATATTAATCTCAATCTTTATCAACAGCTGATTGTTGGCACAGAAGCCCAACTCCATGATATTCGATATGTTGGCATACTCGAGAAATCCAAAGCCGCGTGTACTAATCGGTTCGCGCGGCTGATGGAAGGCGAGAATCTCTGGCTTTGTCATAATAGTGTCATGCTGTGAAAGACTGGCATTATCTGGATGCACCATGCATAGCTTGATGCGTCCTTTGAATGGCCAATCCAAATGATAATCGTTTTCCGATTGCATCAGATGCACATGGAGACTGAGCACATGCGGCTTACGGGGCTGTATATTGATACGGGCACAGAACTTGTAGCCATAGGGTGATGTGTAACATTCATGTGAATATAACTGATTGTTGGCATTGGCCTTAAGATGTTCGACCAATGACTTTACTTGCTCAATATGCCAGACAATCGTTCCGTTACTATAGCGAGGATCGATCGGCTGCTGACGTTGCAGCTGCTTGGTGAGATTCTCAATTCGTGTCTCCTGTTCGCGTGCACGTTGCTCTAGGACAACGATGCGCTCATACATGGTCTGAACGATTTGTTCGTCAACGTCATTGGCGTACTGTGGTGGTGGTTTCGGCAGCTGACCCGGCATGTGGCCATTCTCCAATGTGCTAGAGTTGGCCTTGTGCGGTTGCCAGGTAGAAATGGCAGTGTGCTGGAATGCTTGTAGCATAAGTTGCATGTGATGTGGCATATCTGTTTTAAGATGCTCTTCCAGTTGATTGGTTTCGGGGCGACCAACAAAGTCACACTTGACGCAAGCATATGGGCACTTTTCCTCAAGCGGTTGCTGCTGCCGTTGACGGCGATACGGACAGCTTGGCAAATGCCGGTGCAGCTCAATAGGTGAGGCCACGACGCTACAGCCGTGCGGTGAGTTAGGACACTTGTGCTTTATTTGCTCAATTTCACGGCGCGTATAATTGTCGGGAAAGATGTCGTGATCCGCGGAGAGTTGCTTATTGTCAAGTGGACAGCATTGATTGTGATTCTGTAGCCAATCACTGAGGCAGCTCTTGCAAAAACGATGGCCGCATGATGTCAGCACAGGCTCATTCAGCCAGTCTATGCAAATGGCGCATTCAAAACGCGAATCCGGATATTCCGTCTCGGCATCGTGCTCCCCAGATGTATCAGAAGCAGCATAGTTTCGATTCAGAGCCAATGTGCGCGGCGGTATCATTGCCTTGGCGCCACCAGATGAAA
>JABVZY010000402.1:650802-663209 GCA_020883555.1 Drosophila nannoptera | reverse complement strand
TGAGAATGAGGCCTACCTGCAGGACGAGGACATTACGCCAGCCGAGCACATCGATGGTGAGTGCGAAGCGTCTGACAAGCATGCCAGATGGATTATGGAACTTTTTAATTGCAGGCTATGGAGAGCTGATTGCGGCACTGACCCGCCTGCAGAGCCAGCTGGCAAAGAACGGCCTGAGCACGCTGGCCGGCAGAGTGTCGGCGGCGCACAGTGTCCTGGCCAGCGCCAGTGTGGCGCATGTGCTGGCCGTTAGAAGCGCGGTCCTGCAGCGTCGGCGACCGCGTGTGGCCGGTCCGGTGCATGGCAGCGCGCTGGGCCTGCAGAAGGAGATCGTGGAGCTGTTGACGCAATCGAACACGGCGGCGGCCATCGAGCTGGGCAACCTGCTGACCAGCCACGAGATGGAGGGTCTACTGCTGGCGCACGATCGGATTGCCAGCCACACGGACGCCTCGCCATCGCCGACGGGCACACTGCCGACGCCAACGCCGACGCCATCACAGACGCCGACCGCAACGGCGGCCACGCTCAGTGGTCACAGCAGTCCGGTGGCCGGTGTCAAGGCGGGCCGCGCCACCCTGGCAGCGGTGCCGCCGCCCATGGTGCCGCCGGTCACGTCGGTGGCACAGCGCGGCGCCATGCCGCTGCCCGTGGCGGTGGCGGTACGCGGCGATTCGCCGCCGGGCATGAGCGCCTGCTTTGGCACCCTGAACGATCAGAACGATAATATACGGATCATCCAGATCGAGAAGTCAACCGAGCCGCTGGGCGCCACCGTGCGGAATGAGGGCGAAGCGGTGGTCATTGGTCGCATTGTGCGCGGCGGAGCTGCGGAAAAGTCGGGTCTGCTGCACGAAGGCGACGAAATACTGGAGGTGAACGGGCAGGAGCTGCGCGGCAAGACGGTGAACGAAGTGTGCGCTCTGCTAGGCGCCATGCAGGGCACGCTCACGTTTCTAATTGTGCCCGCCGGCAGTCCGCCGCCCGGTGGCGGCATCTGCACCGGCATGGGTATGCATCATGTGGGCGGAATGGCGCATCGGGATACGGCTGTGCTGCATGTACGCGCGCATTTCGATTATGATCCCGAGGATGATCTGTATATACCGTGCCGGGAGCTGGGTATTAGCTTTCAGAAGGGCGATGTATTGCATGTGATTTCGCGCGAGGATCCCAACTGGTGGCAGGCGTATCGCGAAGGCGAAGAGGATCAAACGCTGGCCGGCCTCATACCTAGTCAGTCCTTTCAGCATCAGCGCGAGACCATGAAGCTGGCCATTGCCGAGGAGGCGGGTCTGGCTCGGTCGCGCGGCAAGGATGGCGCCACCAGCAAGGGCGCCACGCTGCTCTGCGCCCGCAAGGGTCGCAAGAAGAAGAAGAAGGCCAGCTCCGAGGCGGGGTAAGTTCACAAGCGATATAACAAATAACGTCCCTCCCGTCCGATCAGAATCTAATTTAACCTTTGCATCATCACAGTTATCCGCTGTACGCGACGACAGCACCCGATGAGACCGATCCCGAGGAGATACTCACCTACGAGGAGGTGGCCCTCTACTATCCGCGCGCCACCCACAAGCGCCCCATTGTCCTTATCGGCCCGCCAAACATTGGCCGGCACGAGCTGCGCCAGCGCCTGATGGCCGACTCCGAGCGCTTCTCGGCGGCAGTGCCTCGTAAGTAGCAATTACTTGGCCCCACCAAGCGAGCTCCCTGCACTCTCTCTCTCTCTCTCTCTCTGTCTTAGCCTGTCTCACTTTCTCTCTCTGTCGCAGTGTTCTACTTGCTCGAGGAGAAGCTTAAACCAGCCAAGGGTAAAGCAGTCGCAATTTATTCCCAGCGCATTGCTAGCATTACCCTGCCGCTGTCAGAAGGCCCTCAGTGGCATCAATTGGAGTTTGGATGGATGGCTATCCGCTCCCGTTGATGTTGCTGAACTGCCTTCCCAGCAGTGTTGGCTTTTTCAATCCCTCAATTTCCCTATTCCCTTTCTTGAGATCTCTCAATCAAATTCTTCAGTAATTGTCATTGGTTAAACTTCGTTCTTCCATGCAGACACATCACGTGCCCGGCGAGAGGGTGAGGTGCCCGGCGTCGACTATCATTTCATCACACGCCAGGCCTTCGAGGCGGACATTCTGGCGCGTCGCTTTGTCGAGCATGGCGAATACGAGAAAGCCTACTACGGTAAGGGATTGTGCGTCTTCTGGGTGATTCATCTCATCTTAATTTCTATCGCTTCGCACAGGCACATCACTGGAGGCCATACGCACAGTTGTTGCCAGCGGCAAGATTTGCGTACTAAATTTGCATCCGCAGAGCTTGAAGCTGTTGCGCGCCTCCGACCTCAAGCCGTACGTTGTGCTGGTGGCTCCGCCCAGTTTGGATAAGTTGCGGCAGAAGAAGCTGCGTAATGGCGAACCGTTTAAGGTTTGTCGGCCATCGATAAATTGCCTATCGATAACACATTTCTAACTTATTTTTTATTGTCGCCAACGCAGGAGGAGGAGCTAAAGGATATAATCGCCACCGCCCGAGATATGGAGGCACGCTGGGGACATCTATTCGATATGATTATAATTAACAACGACACGGAGCGCGCCTATCATCAGCTGCTGGCGGAGATCAATTCGCTGGAGCGCGAGCCACAGTGGGTGCCCGCCCAGTGGGTACACAATAATCGCGACGAATCATAATATCCTAAACACTGGCCGCAGCAGTACCATGCAGCAGCATGCAGCCCATGCCCAGATTGAAATCCAGCCTCAGCCCCATGCGTCCAGCCAAACCCGATGCCCAGGGGCCCGATTGGCCAGCGTCCGCTTTGTAAATACGTTTCAATTCAGCCAAACTGAAGGTGCTGGACCAGCTGCCGCCGGGTCGCTGGGCTCCTTTGGCTCTTTGGGGCGTTTGGGTCAGGTCTCTGCGACTACAATTTGCCCGTTTCACTAGCTATTTTAACCGTATACTCGTATTATTTATGATTGTATGTATGTATGTGTATATTGTTTGTTGCAAGTGCATTTCAGACACGATCCTGGAAAGTGACTTAAAAAGCATGTCAAATTTATTTTTTCTTTTTTTTTTTTTTAATCTTATATATATATATTTAATATATATACATATATACATATTTTACCTATGTATGTTCACAAACATAAAATTGTTATTCAATTTTAAAACAAAAATCTTACATATTTTTTTCACCCTTATTTTTCATTTTTCCGTTTATATTATTATTTAATAAGTTTTTGTTGAGCACTTCCTTAATTTCAAAGGCAAATTGAAATTGTAAAAAAGAAACGAAAGCAGATAACAAAAACAAAAGAAAAAAGTAGAAAAATACGAGTTTCAGTTGTTGTAACAACACGGCCAGTCAGTACTCTAGTTCGTAATCGATATCGAAACCGAATTCAAGCTCGAATTCTAGCTCCAAAACAGAACAAATCACATGCCGTCAAAGGAAAGAGCTACAGACAGAGAGAGAGAGAGAGAGAGAGAGAGCGGGCAAATAACAGTGCAAGCGAATGTTGCAATTGCGTAATCTATTTACTTTATATATAGACAGATATATACAAATGCATATATATATGCATGAACTATACATATAAATATATACACATAACCTGTATGCAGTAAAAGAATAAATTTTTAAAAGCAAGCTACAAGAGAGCAAACGGAGATGGAGATAGATATATACAAGAACAACAAGAAACAAAGAAGAGATGAGAGCATCAACAGAATCAGTACGACATTGCCAAATAAATTATAATAACAAATACTAACGAATACCAAGTATATTTAATTAAAAAATAAAAATAAAAAATCAGAAAACATTCCGCCAGCATGCAAAAAAGTAATATAGAATGCAAAACGAAATAGTAAAGCCATCTGTAAAAAAGAGAAAGAACAAACAGTAAAAACAATAAAGAATTGAAAAACTAGGCATTAGGCTAAGCAGTGAAAACGGAATAAACAAAGAAAGTAAATAAATCATTGTTGTAATTAATTATTTACAAATATGAATAGTGAAAATGGCAAAAACGAATGCAAAGGCGCAAAATTCGCGAAGCAAATCTAACGGTCTATAACGAATTAGTTGCGAAACTTTAGACATGAATAAACATTTATAACAATTTGTTGAAAGTGCAACAATTTTATTAAGGATTAATGCTACAAAAAGGCGTCAAGTAAATTAGCAAACTATGTTAAACAATGTTGAACACTTCAAAGATTCTAAAACACGGCAAACCGAACATAAAGGAATACAGAGAAACAAACAACAAGAATACAAACAAAAACTAAACATATATATATATATATAAATATATATATGTAAAACTTTTTTTTTTGTGTAGTCAACAAGGTATAAAAATGTGTGTGCAGTAAATTTGTTTAAGTTTTTATTTATACGTATTAAAAACAAAAATCCAATAAATATGAAAACTAATTAATACAACCAATTCTAAATATTTTATGGATGTGATTTAACGGCTATAAAAAAATAAATTTAGGAAATGTAGATCACATTCGAATTTGGCGCCAGTAATAATAGAACAAGTGGCAATATCAGCAAACAGAGTTGCATTTAACATTAAGCTCCAGAATAACAGAACAGATGGCAATATCAGCAAACAGAGTTGCATTTAACATAAAGTGCTACCAGTGTGACCTAACTTGACAACAGCGCTGTTTGAGTAAAAATATACTGTAACTGGCATGAATTGCAACTCTTTCTGCGCTCCCTCATTCTAGTTGCACCGGTCGGACTATGCGGACGTGTTTGGCTCAGTTGATACGGTACCGTTGATTGCCAGCTTAACTTTTTTTCTGTGTTGTGTTCGTTGTGTGATAGCCAACTGCATTTTATTCTGCGAGTGCGTGCCTAGCTGACAAATTTTATGGCCAAATAATAATCTTATCTAAAGCATGAGTCGAATCACCCATTATTGCTAATTGCCATCGTCGCATTTAATTCAGTCCAGACGTGTGGACGGAACATTATAATAGTTGTAGACAACAGCTAGTAATAAACAAATAAGCAACTAAACATATTTAAAAAAAAAACGTGTTTTTCAATCACCACCGATAGTTGTAGAAAATGCCCGTTAAGTCAGTATCCCGGCAGCAGAGCCAAACGCCTGCCCAGCAACTGCAACAGCAGCACCAGCGGGATGTAGAAAATGGCCTTTATCCAAATATACCGGCTGAGCGACGATCTCCGACTCGCCCAGCGCGCCCACCGACATTGCGTCAGGACACCATTGATATGGAGGAGATACCCCTTAATCAGCCTAATGCACAACAGGACCCTGAGGAGCGTCAAAAATTGCGCGAAATATTCGACAAGGTAAAAAAGAAGTTCCAGTTCTCAATTGTAAAAGAACTGTAATTCGCTCGCGCTTGCTGTCTGCCGGCGTTACTGAGAGCGTATGCATGAATGAATTTCCTTGTATTGCTGAAGACGCCCGTCTCTGGCTTGCCTCTTGTCGAGGTGAAAGCTTGGCAGAGCAGCGAATGTTAAAAGTGTCTTGTGAGTGAATCATCAAGTCACCTCAGTTCACCTCTATTGCGATTTGTATGCCCTACGTACACCCCCATTTTTCGACTATGCCGCAAAAACTGATGGTTCTAAAAAAAAAGAAGAGATATGCCGTTGCGTCTGCGCCTTGACAAGAACAGAAGAACGTAAGGTTATCAATGTCATGTCTGTTCACGCCGTTCAGAAAATTTCACACTATTTGATAAATCAATGTTAAGATGTTTTCTTAAACACTCTTCTGTTTGTTTTTGCTTAACGCTGCAACAGCGACAACAACAACCAATAAGAAGCTAACTGAGAAGCAGACCAGTGTGTCTTATCGCGCAAAAAACCGTAGGGAGAACAAACCTGTTCTATGCACGTATACATGGGCACATGTGTTCCAGTATGTGTACGAAGTGTGAATATTTGTGGGGATTTGCTGGCATCGTTTTTTGTTATTGCTTAACTGTCAAAGAACTGATTTGGCTTAGTCACTTGCCACACTTTGTTCTTTTTCATTTAATATAATTTCGCAAACATCGTGTTGCTGCCAACTTAATAGACTTTTTGTTGTTGCATAGTGTTCGTGCGATGTTTTCACGGAACCGCATACCATTCTATTGTTGAAGTTGTCCCGTACTCTCAAAATTCGATCGCCGTCTCCCGCTCTCTATCTCTCTCTCCCATGTACACACACACATGCTCTTATACCCATATACTCACGTGCGAGCCCACATACATACATACTTGACTTGTCTGCCTACCGTACTGTACAGCAGCTGCCTTGGACTGTGAATTGTTGTGACTCAATGAAACATTTTAAGTTATTCAATAATTACTCTCTCACTCTAATCCCCGTCCCTCCCCACCCAATATTTCCCCCTACCCGCCCTCACTCAATTTTTGCAGTACAAATGTAAGCGCTTATCGTAAACTAAGTAACACACTCACATAGGCACATACATTCATATGCGTAGTATATTACTGCATAAATGGCTTTCAACCAAGCAAACAATTAGATGACGACCTTACCGCCGGACACTAAAAAATTTACTCAATCTGAAAGGGTATTGAAACTTCGTATATGCGAAACAAATTGATTTAGCAGTTGTTGCATCAAATAGAGCCCCACGATCCTCGATTGTGAATGCAGTTTTTGACGGATTTGCCAAATGTGCTTGATCCCGATTTGGGCATTCCACTGCATTTCGTCATAATAAGGCCAGCCACCTTGTTGTTGGACATATTCGGCGCGAATACATTGCATAAGTCGCATAAAGCTGCAGCGCATGACTGATGGTTGATGGAAAATGTGTTTTCTATAATGGAAAAGGATTTGGCATTTTGTTACCACGGAACGGTCATAATTCAACTGCATCGAAAAATGGGTGCATCTCCAATCTGATATTATCGGAGCCTATATCGAAGTAAATGTCTTTGCTCCTCAATCTGGCAGTGGTGTCAAGTTTCGCTCGCTGTTGCTCAGTGTATGTCGGCTCGTGTGCATCGTGCCAATTCTCCAGCAAGAATTTTCTTTGTTTGCTGTTCATCTTTTCCTTACTATTCCTGGGATTAATGCCTAGTCCGATAAAGAAAGCAACCAGCATTGCACCTATCACCATAAAGGTGTCAATGCCCGATGACTGCTGAATGTCGTCCTCGTCACCATCCTCCATATGATCATCCAGGACATCGCAGCCACACTGCTCCTCTTGTGGCATTAGCAAACAGCCGAACAGACTCTTTATCAGTGGCCACAACTGCAACATTTTGAGGGATTCTGTATGAGTGCCTATAAGCTTCTGCTGGACTGTAGGGCTGTGTGTTCACGGAAGGCAAGGACATACGTTATCGATTTCATGACCACACCCCAATAGCGCACACTCACCTGTGGCTATTTCACTATTGGTTGCCAGTTCTGCCGGCTTAACGAGGCATAGGACTTATGCCATAGATACAACGATGTTCCGAAAAAATATTAACACAATTTTAACCTATAATTGTCGAAAGAAATTGTAATTTCTAATAGAATATCTGGGTCGACTCCGACCTCGCCTACTGAAATTATATTCGAATAGATCAGGCTCAGGAGTGTGCAAAAGGGTCGGCATACTCAATTCATTAGGCAAGATATTTTGACCGGGAGTGTTCAAGACTGAAACTATATTGGGAAGAAAAAATTGTTCTATATATTAAATATGTTCCCATTCTCCAGCATAGCTCGCACATTAAACGATAAATAACCATAGGCCGATTTCATTTGGATTTCAGCATGACTCAGACAGGGATGGCCTAATCAATACACACGAGCTGAAGGCACTCATTTCGGATGGCTATTGCCGCGACATACCCGCGTATATTTCGGAGCAGATTCTGCGGCGGAATGACGCGGACAACAACGGGCACTTGGACTTCGAGGAGTTCTACAGCATGTCGCTGCGGCACAAGTGGATGATACGCAATCTGCTGACCAGATATTGTCGATATGTGGTGCCACCTCCACGGCCGTTGGAGGGTGACGAACCGGACGGGGCGTATGAGAAACAAATGTCCATTTGCCCGCCGCCATTGACGATGGTCATCTTCTCCATCATCGAAATCATCATGTTTCTGGTGGATGTTATATACTTTCAGTGAGTTAATTCTTTTCGCATTCTCTTATTAATTAGCATATGCTGGATAATTATAATGATTTGCTATTTATATCACAGAGACGATCCGAATCACAATCAGGAAATCGGCGTCAGCACCAATGGACCAGCGGCAACACTGTTCATCTACAATCCGTACAAACGCTATGAATCGTGGCGTTTTGTCAGCTATATGTTCGTTCACGTTGGTATCATGCATCTGATGATGAATCTGATTATACAGATCTTCCTCGGTATCGCTCTGGAGCTGGTGCATCACTGGTGGCGCGTAGCCCTTGTCTACTTGGCTGGTGTGTTGGCCGGCTCCATGGGCACATCGCTCACTAGTCCGCGCATCTTTCTTGCCGGCGCCTCGGGCGGAGTTTACGCTCTGATTACAGCGCACATTGCTACCATCATCATGGTAAGTCCATGAATTTTTTACCAGTTCGTTCTCGGTACTTATCGTTTCGTTTTCCATTTACAGAACTATTCGGAAATGGAGTATGCTATTGTGCAACTGTTCGCTTTTCTCGTATTCTGCTTTACGGATTTGGGCACGTCCGTTTATCGGCATTTGACCAATAAATATGATCAGATTGGATATGTAGCACATTTGTCTGGTGCTCTAGCTGGCCTCCTAGTTGGTATCGGAGTGCTTCGCAATTTGGAGGTGCGTCGATGGGAGCGCATACTCTGGTGGGTGGCTGTCATCATTTACTTTGCTCTGATGGCCACCGGCATAATTATTCACATCTTTGTGCCTGATTACTTCCCAAAGGCCGAATACAATTGATTGCCATCGATTTGGGATATCGGACCAATGACAAATTAGCTTTAAGTCGTGCATCGCCTTAGCCTCAGGTTGTCCATGTACAAGTCCAAAGTGCACTTGATATTGATGTTAAGCTGGGCCATCATTCATTACCCTAAGTAAATGTAGTAGTTCCATTAGCCTCAATCCCTGCCACCGCTTACAGCATGGCCCCGCACACACATATATATATTTATACATGTCGCAGGGCAAACCTTTCCGACTCACTCAGGTCCCACCCTTTGTAGAATAACCAGCACCATTAATTGACTTGTCCGATCGTGAATATCAAATGAAACCGCTTTAGTATTGTAAGTTTTACAGTTATTAGTGTGTGTCCTCATTGCGGGAACAATATTATGGTATTTATTGAGAGGCAGGTTCCCAATTGCATGTCCCAACGATTCATGTATTGCTCTGATCCATTTCATAATCCATAATGAACACCCATCGGAACGGGTAATTTCCATACTATATTCGATGTGAACTAGTAAAGTAAATATGTATTTTATATATATATATAAATATATTCTATATTTATTATTCCATATACTTATTTATTCTTATAACATTTATATATTTCTTACTCGTAAGCCTATTCTTTGCCACGACCTGTCCAAGTTAACACTAAAT
This sequence comes from Drosophila nannoptera, assembly GCA_020883555.1. NCBI lineage: Eukaryota > Metazoa > Arthropoda > Insecta > Diptera > Drosophilidae > Drosophila > Drosophila nannoptera. The sequence continues at coordinate 653,611 of JABVZY010000402.1, read as the reverse complement.
CAATAAACTTACGCACAAGCGAAAGGCTAGCGCGCTCTGCCTATGCCACATTCTTAGAAACGAGTTGTATAAAAACAGTTAACATTTAAAATTGAAGCATTTTTCAGAATTTCAATAAACAAGAAAAAGAGTTACAAAATATGCATACATAAATTACGCAATTCCGATGATAAAAATGTGCATTATATTTAGTTATGTTTTTTATATATTTTTTATGTATGTATATACCACAGTGAAATAAAAAATTTAATTTTTCACAATTAACTCATTTATTATCGAGTTTCTCCACTAGGAAAATGTATGCAGGTATGCTCAATGTTTTTCCATAAATTAAAATACTCCGTGTTTACGATACATTCCATTCTATAGCCAGTGATGGTGAAATTAAGACTCAGTCTTTTTTCTCTCAAAGAACAGCCGGGTGGCATATACGTTTTAAAGCGTAACGATGCCTGCACATCCTCATCCCACTGCACACGGAGGGTCTATTACATACTATCGAATGCGTACACATATATGTATGATATACATATGATATTTATATAATATGTGTGTGTACATATACAATCTTAATTATGCGAAATTCCAGCTGAGTCCGTCGGTAGAGCAGGCAGGAATTTCAGATTGGTTGTTCCGCCTTGGGAGACTTTGGCTACAGTCAGCCAGGCCTGGGGCATCATGTGGTGCAGTATGGATTCGAGACGGTCCACCGGCAAGTATGCAATTGGCTCGTCCGACTCGTTCAGTACATCATTTTCGGGCACGCCAGGAATTGGCAAAGCAACCGGAATGCAGTCCTTCTCTTGGTTCATGGCTAAGGCGCGCGTGACGCTCAGCAGCTCGTAGGTGAGGCCCAGACGGAATACATGAAGTTGCTCGCTGTTCTCGTTGATGGCCTGCATAATGTAATACATCATATAGGCCGTATTGCTGTGGAAATTGGGCATCAACAGCAGCTCCTGTACAGATCCGCAAGCGGCTAACTGACGACTGAGCTCGGCATCCACGTTCACATTGATAAGCTCGAGACGCTTCACACTGCCGCCTGCGGCAATGCCCTCCATAATTTCATTAACGTTAAATGAGCGATTGCTGTGATGATTCTCGAGGCGCAGCTGCCGAAGACGCTTTAGGTTGGGCAGCACTTGTCCGAATAATTGCACTTTCATGCCACGACAAGAGCCCAGTACAAGCGTTTCAAGGTTTTTTAGTCCTTGCAGCTGCGAAAGCTCCAAGTGAGCCATATTGTTAATACCACGCAGACTGAGCTCCTTTAGCTGCTGCATGTTCTGCAACGGTTGCAGCGATAATATACTGGCCTTCGGTTCCAACATACGTATACGCAGCACACGCAATTCCGTCATTTTATCCAAATTGTTCAGATTGAGCGTGCGACTGGTGCACGTAGTACGTAGCTCGTGCAGACGCGGCATACGCTTAATGACTGACTGAATAAACTCAGCCTCGCTTGGATCTGTGCGCAGTATACGCAATGCTTTCAGCACGCGTAAATCTACCTCCATTCGCATCTTGGGATTATCCATTTTGATCCCCATCATATCCAGATCGTATGTACGAAAACGCGCCATATCACGCACCAGCAAAAGCCAGTTGGTTATGCGCGTGTCGCGCAACTTCATAGTCCGCCACACACTGCGATCGCGGGCAATCATAGCCCAAGTCTTGCACACATTTGACATGCGTACGCGATCCTGCCACAACAATATTCAATTAGCTTTATATTGGGGAGTCATATTCATAAGCTTACATGTAAATCCAGTGTCTTCGCAACTGCCAACATCAACTGACAGCTCAGATTGCCAGCTGAAATGCATTCAACGAACGTTTGACGCTTCTCCTTGGTCTTGGAGTTTCGCTTCTGAAAATATCTCTCATAACTCTCCAGATCGGGCGTACGTGGAAACCTGTAAATAGAAAAAGCAACAAGATCTTAATTAAAATTCATTTAAGTTTTCCACTGTGATAAGGCCAAAATATCTCTATGTGCCTTTACTAAAATGTCCGTCTACTGTGACTTCGACTGAGTATGTGATTATGTAAATCTGGCTGAAAGATTTGGTGTGTATATATGCCCATTTAAAAACATTGTACAATTATTACGCTGGAACTGAACCGAACTCAACAAAGCAGATAGCCTTTAGCCAAGTCGTTTGCCTTCGTTTCTGACTCACAATTGAAAATGGGGACGCGGCGGCTCGCCAGCAATGGCCAGAGCCTTTCGGCCATTTATCACAACGACTTCCATTGGCCTGGGCGTGATTTTTCTACCAAAACGACTTGCAGGCGTATCATCGCTTAGCAATTGATCGGGCGGCAAAGCGCCCGGCAACTCGATCTCTCCACCAATTTCCAGCAGACCGCCACTTCCATTTCCGTTGCCATTAGTATTACTATTGCTATTGCTTTTCGTTTTCTTATTGCCATTGACATTTTGCTCAGCATCCACAACGGCACCACCACCAGAACCAGTCGAATCCTTTGCATTTGCATTGACAGTCCCTTTAATTTGGGATTGTTTGCCAACACCATTCGGTGGTCCGCGTACCGCTGGTTGACTTTTATTCGTTAACTGGATATTTGCGACTTTGCCACCCGGTTTAACACAATCCTAAAAAAAAAAAAAAAATATACATATAAATTAGACCCAAAATTTGTATTATAGACCGATTTGTATTATAGTTACCGTGCAGATGTAGCTATTGGCCGCACCAACAGGAACGGCATGCTGCTTCTCATTTATTGACTTCAAGCAATACACACAGATCACAGTCTTGTCCATAACAGATGG
>JABVZY010000402.1:625542-644445 GCA_020883555.1 Drosophila nannoptera | reverse complement strand
GAAATTTTCACGCTCGACACTTCAAACTTTTCCAGTAGCGAATCCGCGGGTTAATCCAAGTGGAGCCGTTGCAAATGAGCCGATTAAATCAGCAATTTGCCAAATAGGGACCGCAGAAATTCAATTGGGGTCAAGCTTCGGCAGCTCCACGTCGCCGGACAAATACCCTTATTAAGCGTGGAACCCAATGGGCTTTGGAGAGAATGAGGGAATTCATATCGACTGACCTTTTGCGGGCCATTTGGAGACCTTTATTTGAGACCATTGGAGACCTTTGGATAACAACGATGACCATGTGAGAATAATGGCTATGTCTTTAGGGACATTGAGGAATCTAGAAACGATGGATACTATTGGAGATTGTTGGAGATTGTAAGCAAGAGTCAAGAGAAGCATTGTTAAAAATCTGTGGGAGAAGAGAGCAAAGCATTGGAGACTTTTTGAGATCGTTGAAAGCTAGGGATGACTTGTGGAGAGATTTAAAGGACTTTGAAAGAGAATATTTAAAAATATGTAGAGTTGGATACCACGAAGAAGGGAGAAGAGAGCAAGGCATTGGAGAGCGCAAAGCATTGGAATGGAGCATTACTTTGGAGACCTTCTGCGAAAAGCCAGGGTTGACTTCTGGAGAGATTTAAAGGACGTTGTAAAACAATATTAAATTATATATGTAGAGTTGGATACAACGAAAGACAATTGAAGGTCTTTGGAGACTCTTGTAGATTCTCAAGCCTTTGGAGAGTGAGCCAGGAGCAAAGCTAACGTATAATCTTATACCGGATAAATCGACTCGATGTATCCATATTAAGAATATGTGAAGAGTATTCTCAAGCGAAGAAAGGACAAATTGACAGGAAAGTGGAAATGGGAAATTCAGTTGACTGGCTTTTCTCACTGAATGTGGGTAGGCTGAGCAAACAAATTTTGGCAGCCACTCCAATTTTTGTAATTATTTTTTGAAATTCTCAGTCATTTTGTAGAGTATTTAGCGAAATTCCCGTTAGCCAAGGACTGAAAACGTTGATCAGTATAGTCGTTAAGTCGCTGAACCATTGAGATGATTGGCACAAGTCTACGATCCTATCCCGTGGATGGCCACCAGCGAGTCAGCTATTGCCGGCCAGGCTCAAAAAGGAGGATGTGGAACGAGGGAGACAACGATGCCGGCGACGGTATTATCATATGCAAGAATTTGGTGCTGGGCTGTAAGCCGGAGAAGGCCGACGACTTCAGCCCATTCGTCTTCGAGCCGACATGGTGTGTCTACATTAAGGCGCGGGACAACGTGGACATGGGACGGTATGTGAAGCGTGTAACGTTCCGGATGTCGCCGCGTCTGCCGCTCCGTCTGCATGTGGCCGATTCCTCTCCCTTCGAGATTACCGAGGTGCTGAGCACGGACTTTCCCGTCGAGCTGCAAGTTGACTACCATGACCCAAACATGTCTCCGACCACCTATATATATAAGCCCAACGATGTTTTTGACGGTAAATACAATGTGGATTTGCGCATGAATTTCCAGGGGCACGAGCGCAGAGACAAAATGTTCTTCATGAACCCCTCGCCGGCCATGCAGCTGACCCTATCCACGCCCGGGCCGAGGTTAGCGCTGGCCTCCAAGATGATGCGGCTGCAATCGCGGCAGCAGCACCTGAAGCAGGAACAATCGCAGCTGCATTCACCGTTGCCGTGCGAGGAGCTGTCCGACAAGCTGGCCAAGAAGCAAATCCCGGCAGCCGTCGCAGCCGAGGAGACTGGAGTCCAAGTAGACCAAGTAGGCTCGACTGGGTCAGTGCCCAGGCCTATTTTCAATGTGCGATTGCCCTCGCTCGCGGAAATGGGCCCGGGCAAGCTGTAGCACTCGCATTCGTTGTTCTCTGGGGGTTGCGCCGATTCGCTGGCGCCGCCCATTGCCGCTGCGGGGGTGACTGCCCGACTGCTCGGCTGTGAGCTGTGCGCAGCGCAGCTCTTCATTTCGCAGTGACATTTCAAGCAGTTCGGACGTGTCCTGGTCATGGCTTGGCTACCGAGCAGCTCGAACGGCGCCGACAATGCGGATGAGCGCAGCACAACCAGCCATTCGAGCGCCTCGTCTTCGGTTAACGGCGGCAGCGGCAGGCGGGGAGATGAGAGCGGCACAAGCAACGGGATGACACGCCAGCCGCCGGCACTATTGCGCCATGCAACGCCCTATGTCCAGCCCAAGACAGAGTCCATCTCGGACGGGGACGGCGACATGTCGGACTTCTCGCTGAACGACACCGAAGAGGACGATGACGATCTGCGCGACTACATTGTGATCAATGGCAACCAGGCGGATGGTAAGCGATAGCTCCCACTAAGTGCCCGTGTAAATGCAGGTGTTTGTGTGTGTCTGTGTGTATATCAATGCCATCATTCACTTGCCAGGCAATCGCTCCTTGTCCAACTCACCGCGCAGCGGCAACGGTCAGAATGTCTTCGGCAATGGACAGCTGGCGCTGCCGGCCAATGGCAGCAGCAGCAGCAGCGCCAGCGGAGCTGCTGGCCACGGGCTGGGCGTGGGCTTGGGTCTGGGCCTGGCAATCGGCTTGGGCAACGGACCGGGATCTGGCACAGGCGGCGTGCGCAAGGTGTTCACCAATACGCGCGAGCGTTGGCGGCAGCAGAACGTTTCCGGTGCATTTGCTGAGCTGCGCAAACTGGTGCCCACACATCCGCCGGACAAGAAGCTCTCGAAGAACGAGATTCTGCGATCGGCCATCAAGTACATCAAACTGCTGACGGGCATTCTCGAATGGCAGCAGCAGATGCAGGCGCCTGCGAACGAGGAGCCCAATAACAATGATAATCGTATGACCAATGGCCATGTAGCGGACGCACTGCGTCACATCAAATGCGAGCGGCTGGACAGGGAGCACGGCCCACAGCGGGCCAGCACCAATGATCTCCTCATGATTGCACCCGATACACACATCAAAACCGAACACCATCCGTTGGCTAACTATGAGGAGTCACATACCTCGCCAGCGTCAACTCTGCCTGCAACTGCCGCAACTACAGCTGGAGCTGGAGCTGCATCGGGAGCTGCTGCAGGAGCGCGATCAGGATCGATTGTAGCTCCCGTTGTCGTCCCTCTGAAAGGTGCGGCGGCCAGCAGTACTAGGCTAGGCAGCAAAAGACGCTGCAAGCCCACAACAGACGCGCCACCTGGCGACACCAACTCCAATCACAACTCCAATTCGAATCCCAGCCAGCGCCAAATGGCGAGTCAGAACAAGAGACGCAAAACCTAAGCCTAATGGTTGCAGCATGATCTTCAGGGATCGACCCTAACTATGTGTAAATTAGTCTAATATATATGCGTACAGTCGTTAAAAATCTTCTTTTTTTTTTCTGTTTGAATATATGGGATATTATCATAGTTCATATTTTTTTCACTATGTTGATGTGTACTATTTAGGATTATTTTATACTGAAAAAAAAAAAAAAATTGATTTAATAGGCGTGTTGCATGTGGGAGGCCATGCAATCGGGTCTTAATAAAACGACGTTCAAGAGTCACCCAAACGAGATCCACGGAATTGGACAAGGAAAATACATCCGGTAGTTGAGGTCATATGGACGGATTTAGCAAAGTATGTTCTTTAAAAAAATATGTTAGCCGTCCCAGACGAATAATTCCTATTGGCTGTTACGAATTTCTAACATTGACATTGATCCCCGTATTAGCCTTACTCTATAAACCCTATAAAGAAGGATAGCCAGAAGGATACAAAAGTCATATGGAAAATATAGCAAAGATTGATCCTCCATAGGAGAATAAGCGTGTATGCAAAATTGTGTTGCCTCAAATTGTTGATATCCCATTTACTTCATTCGTGTTCAAACTCATAGCTACTAACACATTTAGTAGGCAAGGCCTTTAAAATTGAATCTCAACATCGGTCAGATATCATTATCACATACTATAAGTAACTTATATAGGACATTTTTCAACTTTGAGATGGACTTGGTGATCTCTCAATGGAGATCAGTGCTGATCGTGCTCATACAGCAAGTGACTGCGTGTGCAGCCACCTGTGGTCCCCGCATCAAGCTAATGTGGTGCATGTGTTCGATGCTGTATCGCAAGGTTTATGTCTACGTCACGAGTTTCTCGTTCATGTACGCGATATTGCTGTACAAGTGCCGGAGATCCGTCTACTGGGTCGACTTAAGCTATGAAAATATCTGCAAGGTCTTTGCATTGGCTTTCCTCTTGGCGTTGATGTTCACTTTCATTTGTTTCTATGTCTTCGCAACCGTAAAACTATTGAACTCGCAACATTGAGGTCTAAAGCTGGAAAACAACCGACGTCATTTATCTCAGAAATCTATGGACCAATGCTTAAAAGTTGCCTCGAAATGAATTCTAATTTTAAAATAAATTGTATTGGATTATTTGTTGTGTATTTTAATTTGAATGACTATCATCAAAGCTTGCTTATATCGACTTTGCTGTAAGTAAAATACTAATAGCAAAATGTGGATTAGGGTATGTAACAATTTGATTCCACTCGATTTTAACCCATTTAAATTGATGGGGCTTGGTCACGCTACGCATTTATAAAGCTTAAGCTTAGATTGGGGATGCCACTCTTGAAAAATACCATTTTTTAAGCTATGACAGATTCTGAGACTTCGCGAGGTGGGAGAACTTTTGATCCAAGAATGTACCTAATAAAAAGTTATTTAAAAGTAGCGTAAATACTTAAATATCGTTTTGACTATTAAGTTGAAGAATAATTTTATTGCACTGAAATGAGTTGCAAGCAATCTTACCAGTGGTACCCTTATACATATTTTATAGTATTTTACTAGGGTGGCAACGCTTATATACTTATTTTTAAATTTACCGATATAGCTAGTTTCTACCCATTTTGCTTGTGCGGCACACTACGTTCGGAAATATATGTTATATTATTTAATAAATGTATAAAAATGTGTGCGCTGCATTCAGCAAAATCAGCTATTATAGCAGTTACTAGTGAAAATGTTGATCGTTTATTTAAGAAGTGGTCGAATATGTTTAGTGAACAAGACTGCACTGAACTTAAAAAAAAATTGGCCGTCCGCGTAGAGAACTTCTACAGTGACTTGATTAATGAATCGAACGAGAAGGAGCAATCATTCAAAGATAAAATCAAAGCACTAAGAGATGAAGCTGCTGATATAAACCGTCTACTCCACAAAAATCTTGAAATTGAAGAAAAGCCAAAGGGAATGCCCCTTGAAACTTGGATACAGACGTTGGACGAGAGTATTGAACATTTGCGCACCGAGTTGCGCCAACGTCGGTCTGAGATATGTGAATTGCTCTTGGAACAGGATCAGCTCTGCGAAGAGCTTGGTGAATTGCCACAACCACTTCTGACCGATCCACTACCGAAGCCGGAAAGCATATCGGCCTTTCGTAAACACGTGGACTATCTGGCTGCGGAGCGCGTCCATCGTATGGAACAGCTCTACTTGCTACGCACTAAGATCAAGAAGGACATGAAGCTACTTGGAATTTCATCAAACACAGCCGCAGCCGAACATTTGCTCAGTGAAGGAAACCATGATTTGACAACAAATACCATAGAGAAACTCATATTGATGCGAAACGAATTTGATGAACAGGTTCAAGAAATGTGCAGAAAGATCGACGAAATGCGCGAGAAAATTCATGGACTTTGGGAACGTCTGCCGGAAACCGATGATTTTGCTAAACGCCGAGTCCGTGAAGCCAAGGCATACACACAAGCGACTTACGATGTGCTAACGGATGAACTGCAAAACTGCCAAACTCGATGTCGCCAAAATCTGAAAGCCTTTATCGTTCAGCTACGTGCCGAAATCAAGGATTGGTGGGACTTGACACTGAAATCCGAAAAGGAGAGAAAGCGATTTTGCCATTATTACAGCATGTCGTTCAATGAGGATTTAATGGAGCTGCATGAGCTCGAACTGGATGATCTGAAAAGCTACTACAACAGCAATAAAGAGATATTTGAACTCTTTAACAATCGTTGCGAATTTTGGGCACGGATGGAGGCCCTAGAGGCCAAAGCCACCCAGCCCAATCGCTATAACAATCGTGGTGGTCAGCTCCTCAAAGAAGAACGTGAACGCAATGCTATTCGCAACAAGCTGCCAAAAATTGAACAACAAATCACAAGTTTAGTAAAAGCCTATGAACTGAGTAATAAATCACCGTTCCTGGTGCATGGTGAAAATATATTGGAACGTATGTCTAACGATTGGGATCGCCTTCGTCAGTCCAAATTGCTGCGGAGTTCACACAAGAAGGGTTCTGCAAATGTTTCGATCAATGGCAAGATGTCTCGGAATACATCTGTAACTTCTAAAACAACGATGTCTTCGCGAAAGCCTACGAATTTACTCGTATCCTCCAAGATGAATTCAGAGACTAAATCGACCAAAAGAAAACTGGACTTTTCGAGTAATGGGGAAAAAGAAAATGCCAAGCATAATCTAATGCACACATTGAAGGGCGTGAAAGCATCGCAGTCACTGCAAACACCTGATACCCGATCCAATCCGCGACCGGCTAAACAACAGCAACTCAAACCGCACGTAAGGAAAGTTCATGTTCTGGAAAATATCAACCGTCGAAGTTACGGATTGAAAAGGCGCAGCATGAAGCGACCTAATTTGCCTAAGCCCACTATTTGTGTGCATCCTCCGTCCAGTGATGAAGGCGATGACGATGATAATGATACATATGACACTTTTGAGAAGTCCATTAAATTTACGGCTCGGTCCTCTATTCGCCCTCCTTAATAATTGTGCTCAGAAGACGTGATAATATCAACACATGGCCCTAACTTATTATTAAATATTCGTTTTTATTCCGCATCTGTGTTTTTAATCCAATTAAATGTTTTAATTTGTGCAAATCACAAGCTTTTTTATTTTTACGCCAAAGTGAGAATGCTTAAACATCTATCGATTCCACACAGCTGTTATTTGCTCATCTCTCAACAGTTGTCGTGCTACTGCATTCCTGACAATCGTGCCAAGACTGCTTAATCGGCGACTAATCAACAGTTACACTTTCCTCCAAAAAAGTTGTTGTTTATAATTAAAAGTGACCCCAATAACTATTATAATTAAAACTTACACCAGGATTAAGCAAAAAGTTAACCTTGTGACTACAAAAAACTGCTTTGTAAATAACGAACGAATTTTACCACATTTTATGGATTAAAAACTAAAGTTAAAAGATTCATCAAGAGATTAATCAAAGTAATGGTATCGATATCAAAATAACAATCGATAGCAGGGTTACCATACAGTATATATCTATAAACCTGCTCACCCCTAGCGAGTTTTAGAATACTTGAATTTTGTTATTCGCGAAATTTTTTTGTCCCTTGTTGGACAGGAACCGAAATCGGAAACAGTTGGCAGGCCTCAGTAGGAAACTATTTGAAGGGCAATAAAAATACAAATATTACAATTGAAATGGAGACACAATTAAAGCAACAGAACAATGCCATGCTCATACGCAAGGAAATTCTTAATCCTGGCAACAAATACATCGAACTCAAACCTGGCACTAGGGTAAGACAACGAAAAGAGGCAACAGTTGTGTTTCAAACAATATCCAGGTCACAATTAGGCCAAGGTCAGTTGGAACCGAGGCCTTAACTAAAACTATACTTTTACAGGTAAAATTTCACTTCCAAACACGTCGAGCGAACGACGTGCGAGTTATTGACGATAGCAAGAAAATTAATAAGCCGATGGAGTTAGTTCTGGGAAAGAAATTCAAATTGGAAGTCTGGGAAGTAATTGTACAGAAAATGTCTCTCAAGGAAGTGGCTAAATTTACGGTACACAAATCGGTAAGTGTCTTACTACGAGTATTTGGTCATTTCTAGCTGAGATAAATAACAATAGCTATTCATTATTTCCATTCAGCTCTGTGCCCAGTATCCGTTCATATCAAAAACTTTGCGTGATATTGGCAAGAAACCGGATGAACGCCGTCATTGCTGTGGCATGACATTGCAAAATGAAGGCATGGGCTATGAGGATCTGGACGAGCTGCTACAAAGGCCAGTGGACTTGGAGTTTATCATTGAGTTAATATCGATTGAGCTACCCGAACAATATGAGAAAGAGCGCTGGCAAATGTCCGATGACGAAAAAATGTTGGCAACGCACACGCTTCGTGAGCGTGGCAATCGCCACTACAAGGAGCAAGATTATGCTGAAGCGGAAATTTGTTATCGAAATGCTGTTGGTATGATCGAGCAGTTGATGCTTAAGGAGAAACCCCACGATGCCGAGTGGCAGCATCTAGCCAGTATTAAGGTACCTCTGCTGCTGAACTATGCACAATGCCGTTTGATTGCTGGCGATTATTATGCTGTTATTGAACACTGTAACGAGGTGCTCACACTTGATCCGCGTAATGTAAAGGCACTGTTTCGCCGCGCCAAGGCGCATGCTGGTGCCTGGAATCCAGCACAAGCACGCCGTGATTTTATCGACGCGCTTGGATTAGATTCAACGCTGAAGGCGACTGTTGCCCGTGAACTGAAGGCCATTGAGGAGCAGCAACATGAACGCAACGTGCAGGACCGCATTCATATGCAGAAGCTATTCTAGAATATAAGTTGCGCTAACGTACTGCTCATGCTCCTCGTTTATTGGAGCAACTATGCGCAGCGTTAACAGTTAGCCAATGCCTTTCTCTTTTGGCTAAAGAGTAGTTTTGTCTACTCTCTGGCTATGCACTGCTCCAAAGGGTTCGTAATGCTTTGTCTGTTATTCAATCAACTGCTCTGCTGCTGGACCCTATACAAGACCCTCCATGTAGCCAATCAGAAACGTCAACGTCGGCAAGGACGGGCACGACTTCGAGCAAGTGCGCGGAAGAGATGGCGCTAATGAAATCAATCGCTTACACACTGCGTTTCTATTCTTTACTCACTTTCTACTCAATCTGTCTTTCTCTATCCTGTACTCGCTTTCAGAATGGCATTTACATCTAGTCATTTAGACATTTCGAGCTTTCATGTGAATAAGGTTTCTACAAGCCATCAATACGTCATTTATCACCCCATATTTAAACGAATGTATATGTCGTATGTAAATGTATGTGTATTTTTAGAGTATATTATAAGAGTGGCACGTTTTACGGCCGTAAAATTGTAACTATTGTTGAACGAAATCGAGAATATGCATCCACTTAGAATGCGTACTGTAATATATTTGTTATATATACTGTCTCTATACGGACTTACTAATTGTTTGCATGTGAAATAAATATGCCTAATTGTTTTCTTAAGACGAGCTTACTGAAGTAACCATATTTAATTAGATATTCCCTGTATTGGGTGCTATTTAATATTTGATTGTAACTGTATTAGTCCAGCACTAGAATGTTAAGCAAACAACTCTCCACCGGAGTTGCAAATTTTAAAGTCCTCTCTCAATTAATTGACTTAATTGAATCAACCTGATTTGTTAAACGAATGAATATTTAAATAGTATACAATTCAAATAAATAAACCTCATATTTATTAATTGTTGACGTTTTCATATGAGTTCCAATTCCAATTAGTTACAACAAGTAATTAGAATCTTTTGTCGGACATTATGCCAGTTTGCCCATATCCCAAAATTAATTGCATTTGATTATTAAGTGTAGAGGATTGCTTTTAGTAGAACGCATATTGATCATTTGTAAAATTATAATATATGTTTTTTCCCAAGGGAACAGATTATACTTATGCCTATTAATGGGCTGATGACGCAAAAAATCGGAATAATCCTTATAAACAAATTTAACGTGCACAATTTATCATATGCGTATGCCTTAAAAGTTAATAATATACACAATAAATACACAATGAATTACTGTAGTTATAAGTTACACTAAAAAAACGGACTATGTATCTTTGGAAGTAAAACATGACCATACGGAATAGCTGCCAGGGCGGCATCTAGAGACGCCACAACCGGTTGCTATTGCCACCTGCAGCGCCCTCAGCCTCGCCGCGCAGCTTATTGTCGTCGGTACGCCAGACGAACGGCTCCAAGCGATCATCGTCGTCCAGAAAATTATTTATTGCCTCCAGACAGGCAATATTCTCGTGTAGCAGCGAATTGCAGCGGCTCAACTGTTGCGAAACGCTGCGGATTTTGGCAAACTGTTCCGCGTACGAGGCGTACGTCTTTTGCATGTCCACGAAGCTGGCGAACAGAGTTGTTATTGAATTACTAACTACTTTGGTACGCTCGACCAAATGATTCTGTTCGCTTGCCACATGATTGGCGCATAGATTTAAATGCGTTTGCATCCGGTTACATATATTAAGCAAATGCTGTGAATGCAACCGTTCCAAGATTTCCGTATCACGCGTGTAGGTTGCTGAACTAATAGACTCACGCAGCACGGGCAAGAACTGTGGTATATTACGTAACCGTAGCAAGTCCGGATCTATATCGTCATTGATGTCACGGGTTCCCGGTTTCACAATTACAATATTGTGACTGGAGGCCGTGGATTGTGGCCGTTTTGGCTTGATGGCAGTGGTGATGCTGCCTGGATGTGATTTTCGTACATGGGCACGACTAGAACTGCTTTGTTGCAGCATGTGGGCGGGCCTGTTGCGTATTTTAGGCGAATCTCCGATGGGACGATCCGTATAGGAGACATATGGCAGATCCGAGCACACGCTCAGCGGCGGAGAAGGCGGGCGGCTAATTTCGGAGCTAGTGGGTGAGGCAGTTTCCGAAATTATTTGCTTACTCGCAATGACAATGCTAGCTGGCCCATTGCTAGCTCCATGCGGTAATGTTTGCTGTTGCTGTTGCTGCTGCTGCTGCCTCTGATGAACAGCGTTAGCTCTGCGCTTGTTCGTAGCAGCCGTGGCAGCTGCGGTTAATGCCATTGCACTGCCATCACTCATTCGTACCGCGGACGCTGTATTTACCGACTGACCCATGGTGATGCCCAATGTCGGATCGCGCCTCTCAAAGATCTCATGCCCGTCAGCCTCAACGCGCTGGTGCGAGTGCTCGGCACCCATTGGGCTGCAGCTTTGATCTGTATTGATTTTACGTCAACAGCTAATTGCTGTAAAAAGTGCCACGACACGAAGATATGTGCTGTACGTTGGACTGCGTTCCTTTGACTTGAATCTCCTCCTAGGTGCGTGCAATAAACAAGCAATTGCCTATTGCAATGCAGTTTGTTTTCCTTCTTTTTTTTTTTTTTTTTTTGTTACAGCTACTCATATCGGAAGTATCGATACCAGTAAAGTTCGATAGGTCGATCATTGGAGGAAATAGTTTCATTCCAATTATCGGAAGACTGGAATTTGAATACATATGCATTTGTAGGTATTTCAAAAATCGTAAGCATGGTTCCCAGCTTCCAAATATTTCGGTGGGCATACATATAATTTTAAGTTTATTTTATTTTATTTTAAGTTTATTTTAATCTAATTAGCAAGTTACCACTTTTTTATTTTTTTTTTTTTTTTTTTTTTTTTTAGGAAATATAAATTATGTGTAAAATTTTGTAAATGTGAATCGCGTGTGAAAGTTTACTCGCTAATAACAGAAAAAAAATCGTCTGGACTTCGACTGAACTGTTAAGTTGCAGAGTAATCGATATCATCTGAGTGAATAAAGCGTGCCATCAGAATTCTTTCTGTTTGAATGAAACTGTACACCAGGACGGTCATTGAAATAGATTCTTTGTAAGCTTTCGCTTTATTTTTGCGCTTAAATACTTTGTAAGTCTAGTATCCTTTGTAATATGTATATATATATACATATTTCATAAATACTGACATTTGAAAAGAATATCTGCTTTACGTTTGGAGCGAGAGCAAGTTAATTTTTCATTTCTTCAATCTCAACTAACCTCAAAAATTTTTTTCAGGTGCAGGCTGTTTTAATTGGGCCAGTAAATAATTGAAATGGATCAACAATACCAAAGTCAAGCAGACTTTCTACTGCAATGGAAGTATACGCAAGCACTGGAATATGTACTGAATATGCCAATGCATTACATTTACGGTGCAGCACTTCCATTGAGCTATCCACAACCGAATATGCCCTATTTTATGAGAGCGCCGAACGAAAGCACATTCCAGCTACCGAAACCGTATTTACCTTATAGCTCCCCAGGCGATGATGTTAAACAGCTTTACAATCATGCTCAAAGCGCCATTAAATATGCATCTCAGCTGGGCGGCAGCATGCAAGAGGAATATGCCATGGGACACCGCCAACCGATGATGCCGATTCAATATCAGTCCGGACCAATGCAGACTCCATATTATGGATATCCTCCTCAAAATATGAGCAACGTGGGTCAAGCAGAAATGGAGAATCCATATCGTCCTGGAACTCCAGCTCATAACCTTCTATCTCCAACCAGTCACTTAAACAACAACGTATACAATAGTAAACATATATATGTCGATGGGACTCTTTATAACACCGAACTTCTCGATTCACTGGAAGGTTCCAAGCCATCTTTACAAAATCTATCATCAGATGAAGAGTTCATCGAAGACGAAGGCTATAATCCAATGGGTGGTGTAAGTATTCATCCGCACAATTAGGTGACAATTATGAATGTATTTTCCAGGACTTGCCGTTGATATATGGCATACGTTTCTACAATCCGAATTATGGACCCGAAGGGGCCATACCGCCGCGCCCGGAAAATCAAAAGAAGGATTATTCTAAGAATGAGCTTACTTCATATCTACTGGATTTCATTAATTGTCATCGCTTGAAATATACACGTCCAGACGCTTGCACTGCAAATTGTACACAAAATGAAGAACCAAACAAGGCTTCCCATGACCAGCCCAAGCAGAAAGCCAATGAAAAGATTTTAGATGATCGTCAAAACCTTTCGGTTCCAATGTCGCCAAATTTGAAGACCAAACGTCGTCAAGGACGTGGCCGCGCCCGCGGTTTCACGCAATCTTTTGGCATTGTTGCTCCAATCAAGCGCACTGCCAATACTGACCAGAAGAATGTGATGGCCGCCGAGAACGTATTATCCTTGTTCGAAAAAAAACCGGAATCCAAGAAGTTGAACAACATCGAATCAGATAAGCTCAACATCCCCTACGTCAACTGGAGTCTGCCCACGTCTAAGAAAATGTTGACTGCACACAACAACAATAAGTGCAGCAACGTAACTGCATCCAATAATTTTATGTACAAAAATACACTTAATAAATAATTAACTGCATCCAAGTGCATAATTCGTGCATAATATATAGACTGAGCTTATGCGTATTATGATTTATTAGTTAATGCTTATATGATACATTTTTTCGTAGATTTTCGTGGTTTTCCTGTTATTGAAGGCAATTCTTATGAGCTTTTGTTCTTCGTTCGGAGAAACTTAGATCTCGTGGCGGTCGCCGTGGTAGGAGACTTGTTTTTGAGCGGGCGCACGCTTGCCGAAGGGGCTCTTTGGATTGACCTCCAGAATGTAATCGCCCTTAAGATCGTAGTCGGCCTCAATGCCCATGTAAGCGCGCTTGCCGAAGCCATCGTTCTGCTTGTACTGCTTCAGCGAGTTGGCAGCAACGGCAGGGAAGTTGCGCTCACGGCCTGGACAGACGGACTCGGCAAAGTAGCGGGTTGCACGCACAACAGCTTCAATGACATTCTGAGCGCCAGGTACACCTTGGCTAGGGCCATTGGGATAGAAATCAACATCACCGCTGCGCATCGGAGTGCCCATGCCAAAGCTGGAGGTGTGGATGACGTCAACGAAATCGGCATCACCGCGCGACAAGCCAACAAGCTCATCGCTGGGCTTGGCCAAAAGCTTGGCGGGATCCAGACCAGTGATTCGGCGCAACTTATGACCAGTGTGGCCGGTGAACTCCTGACCAACAGTGCCAGCAACTTGAGCGCCAATACCTTGACCAATGAGGTGAATAATCTCATGGGGTATACCCTTGTTGGTCAGCTCAATCAGAGTATGGGCAATCATGGCGCCGGTTCTGGCTACGTCGAGCGTAGCGTAACGCTTGAAGTTGGTTAACGAGGAGCCCAAGTCAATGATCTAAGCAAAAATGAAACGTTCAATATACCACATTCAAATATTATTTCTTTGATCAGCTTACGATCAAATTGCCGCTTGTAGTTGGAGCATTCTTCCATTCATCGGATGTTTCCTCGCTTGAAGTGGCTTCGTATTCCTTGTTCTTCTGTTCATAACTCTTTTGGCCGTTCTTCTGCTGTTCTTGCAAATTGTAACGCTGCAGATAAGCCTGCTCCAGTTTCTGCATTGCTTTCTTGATGGTGGGCGTTGTCTGGGGCAAGCCAGTCAGAACAACTGTAACCTCATCCTGGCCAAAACCGGGCCCTGCGGCCTTCTCAACATAGTTGTTCAGCTTAGCGTCCACATAGGCACCGTTGGACTTGAAAATTCTCACTGGAATGTTGCTGGCGCTGGGCACAAAGTTGGGCGTCAGATACAAATTAATGTGTGCGATGTGATCTAGAAGAGAAGATACGTGTCATCCAGTTTTATAACTACAATTCCGGACCATACTAAAACTTACAGATTTTCTCCATCAGCTGGGCACCCTTTTCCAAGGGCATATTTTCCAAACGCTCAAACGTGATGTCATTCAAGGATGGTAAATTTTGCAACTCGTTGGCACTCAGCCACTTTGTCGGCTTGAGCTCAGCTTTGGAGGCAAAAGCGGCCGCAACAAGGCAGGCCAACAGGCACAGTCTAAGGCTCATGATTCAGGAATATCTCGACAACTGAATGGTGTCCAAACGTTAACCGGCGACAATTGATTGATAATTGTTGTCTTTGAGCGTAGGGCTTTTATAGTTGCCGAAGCTTCGTGAGACGATTGCACAGCGCTTACAATGCAGGAAGTAGTTGTTGCCGGTGTCAATTTGTTGCTGCCGTTTTTGCATTTTTGCTGATCTTGGCAAGCGTGTGCTGCTAACCTCACCTAGACCAAAAACTGTTTAAAAGTGCAGCCACAACACCAAAAACACTAAACGTAGCAACACCAACAAAAGCGTCGACGACATTCTTATCGCAGTGCCCTTGGAAACCCATATTTAGGTTTTTGAACCCGCCAATCGCTTACAATCGTCACTGATTAAAATTTGCAACGTATCCTGCAACAATGTTGTGCCTTAAACCTATTTGAATGGTGTAATGGGCACTACGTACCGATTGTCTTTCAATCGATACTTGATGATCGATAATAGTATCGTTGCCAACGAAAACTGAAAACTACCGTAACTTGCGTTGTCATATGTTTCACACCAATGTATTTAATATATCTTAATATAATTGAGTCATTCGAAAAATGCCCCGCGCATATGTTCTGCGCCCTTCTGTTCCCTAAACTTACCTCGTTTTTCACACTTCAGCAAAATATGTTAATGTGTTAACCTTATTTCTGGTATAAATTGCCATATACATCTTCAATTGTATAATGCATAGAAAACAATCGCTTATTAACTAATGTTAAATAGTTATGTGCATCTTGTCTATAACCCCATTTCAATACACTCCAAGAAAATTGCTTGCTTCAACTGTTTTCCTTCTCCATACAAAAAACATAACGTTGCATCACATAGATCGAGTCATTTATTTATTTTTTTTTTTTTACCAAGATTATATGTATGACAAATCTAGAGGATACGCTTACTAAGATTCGTATAGCCAATGCCCACACATGTCATCAACACTTTTTGGGCACCGCGCCCCTCAGTCTCTTCGTCATCATCGCTTTCGGGATTCTCTAACTTAAATGTTACTGAGAAAAAGTCACGAAGGTGCTGCAAAAAGTGCACGGTGTATGTGGAGAGTGGACCTAAAGTGAAGAGAGAATGCTCAGTGGCAGGAATATTTCTTTTATGTTTGTCAGTTTAGAACTTTACCTGTAAGAAATTTGGAAACATGCTTTTGACCCAGAGCCATATAAAGAGCAGCCAACCATTGGTAAGCGGAATCACAACAACCACCCCGATAGATTTCATCCAAAAGACGCATTGCGGCTTCTTTTCCCATGTCTTCTGGTATGGATGGTGTCTCCTGTTAGGCAAATAAAATGTTTATCAATTAATCGTAAGTTGAAAGTGTTCATAGAACTGATCTTACAGACTCTTCCTTGGTATTGGATATACAGTCGGCACCGAAGCAAACACCATCAGTTGTCTCAGCCAGTAGACAGATACCAAATCCCGGCGAGTTACCAGATATTTTGCCACGGTTTTGGTCCGTATATATGTAAACATCGGGTAGGAATTTGAGCATACAACCCTTTGCTGACTCTACGGTGCGGTTGGCTAACGCTGGAGATACCTTGGATGCATAAACAGTACCACGTATCCGCTTTACCATGCCCTGCTCTTGGAATTGTGTGGCCCTTAGGCTCTTTCGCACGGGGCAACTAAATGTTATCTCACCGCCGCCAAGAGGTGCAACGCCTCGGCGCACAACGCGTAACTCCAGTCCTTCGTCAATCAGAATAAAACGTTTGAGTAATGGCAGTGCAGCACCCTTCATGTGGTCCACCGACGGTGAGTCCTTACTATTTGTCATGCCACGAAGCGAACATTTCAGGGGAAATTTACAGAATGGACCCAATGCAATTAGAGCATCCAAATAGTAACCGATTCCGCGCTGAACACAACAATCATGCTGTAAGGAACCACCGTGCAACAGACCAGGACTGAACATAATGGTGGTGCCAGCGGGATTTATCTCAATTTTGGTACCATTCGTCATCTTATCTAGTAAACGTACCAAACTGATTTCATATTCACGCAAACCGGGCGCTTTCTCGTCATCAGCGCGGATTTGTGTAATTTTTACCGATTTGCCACTCAGGCAAGACAGCACAAGTCGCTGTTTCAGAAAATTACTGCCTCGATATATAAGGCAATTGGATTCTTGTGCAACAGGAGGCATGCTTTTTAATTATGCGCTAACACCGAAAACAAAACAAGAATCAAATATTCTATTTCCACGTGCGCTCAGTTTGTAAACAATGATGTCTCCGATAACAACACCATCGATAAAAATTGTCAGCTAGTTCAAATATGTCCATATATTTGTTGATCTGGCAGCGCCAAAAGCAATGTGACCTGCACTTCGTCGTAAATATTCAACAGTATTTGGTATTTTTTATGTCTGATTCTAACATTAATTGGTTTATTTTCGATGTTAACACTTCGATTGGCCAACACAGATGTTACTCTCAGTGGAATTGTTGTCGTGTTCGCTTCGATACGGATATCTGAAATCTAATTTCCCTATCACTTAAAAAAAATTTTTTTTGCTACTACTATTTTAAAGTTAATATAAAAAATCAGAATTAAGAAGAACATTGCCATTAATTGAAATCAGTTTTGATTTCAATCTGCAGCGCACCAACCAGCCACCTTTTCATATATACATACGTATGTGTGTATAAGCGCATTGCAGGGTCCAAGTTCTTAATTGTGAGGGTGTTGGATAGGTACTGTTTGCTAAAAAAACAACATTCGTCGGATCGGGAATCGTTTATTATTTTTTCAAAGTTACATGGATCGTGGATAATTAAAAAAAGAAATTGACATAAACATAAAAAAAATCCAATTGCATTTTGTGTGCATTCATTGCAAGCAAACCAACGCGTTGCAGAAAGACCAACCACACACACGTATACAGCTCAAAATCTCCTGCATACATACAAATTTCAACGCCAAAAGCAAGTTGCCAACAAAAACAAAACAGGCTCCAGCAATTGCAGCGCGCCAACATCGCCGTCGCAACGCTGCATCAAGCCCAGCGTCGATGTTATTGTTGTTGTCGCCGCGAATGTAAGGCCAAAAACGGAAAACGAAATATAAGGCAATAAAAAAATACACACGCTGAGGTAAGTGTATATACGAAGACGCGTGAATAAAAAAGAAATAATTTATATTAATATGCTCCACGTATATAACAATTGAAAAAATAAAACCGGCATTTACCGGCAAATGCCATTAAAAAAAAAAAAATTATTTCGAAATAAATAAGGCAACAGCTTGATCTCAACATGATCAACTCTAGACATGCAGGCGAAGTATTCTTTTGCATCTGCATTCATACATAAGTAGGAGATCGTATACAGAGTAAATTACATGTGGCGTACAAGTTTTTCACTAACCTATGCCGCTGAACAGTGTATCAACATTCAATTGTATCATTAAAATTAGATTTAAAACTGCAAAGGGTCGCAAGATTTATAGTAGTATGTGTAGTATTTGGTGTACGTGATAAATTCGACCGGCATACACACATATAAGCGAACAGCACATGTGGGGTGGAGAGGGCGGCCAAAAAATACAAACATGCGCGCCAACTTGTTTTCTTCTGTCTCTCATGCTGGCTGAATTTGTATTCAGAAAGTTCCAGTTCTTTCCATCTGCCCGTGCACATTTCGTTTTTTTTTTTTTTTTTTTTTTTTTTTATTTGTGGCGTTGCCACTGTTTTGAATTGAATTTGTGTTTCTTATGTTGTTTATGCATGCATACGTAAATATACGCGAGCATAAGTGAATGTTGTTACATAAGGGGACATTATACAAACTCACTTTAAAACAAATATAAATGCGGTTAATAAAAACATATATATGCGTATAAATATATTTTAGTTATTCTTATATTCCGTATTTGAATAAAGTTAAAATATTATCAGTTACCGCTCTGCGACCCGTAGCATAACATAGTTTTATGCTCTTGTTCTTGATGCTGTTTTTTGCTTCTGCGCCGGTTCTTTTTTCGCGACGCAATTTCGACAAAGCGTCATTTTATGTTCGCAGGGAATTTTGAAAACAATTACAAGCACGCACCAAAACAACAACAGCATAC
>JABVZY010000402.1:593348-605377 GCA_020883555.1 Drosophila nannoptera | reverse complement strand
AAAAGTGAACACGATAAAGCTCTATATAGAGATCTGTAATGTTAAGCATATGGAATAGAGCTATGTGTCTCTTCTTCTCTAAGATCGACGAACAAAAATGATTGCGTAAATAGTTAAAATTCTTAGGCCTGTTTATAATAAATACATATACATACAGATATAATTGCGTTAGGTGTGCATCAGGGCGAACGTGCTCTGCCCGGGCTTAGTAAATGTTTACTGGAATAACGATGCGCTTATATAAATATTACATTTAGTGTTATGGCCGTAGCTTTGTGTTTATATCAAAAAAGTGGGTCGCAGTGCTCCCATTGCGAGTATGGCAGCTGGTCTCCAGCTCCTCCGTCTGCCAAGTTGGAAGACCCCAAACGATTGTATTGCATGTTGAACGTGGATCGATACGATCAGTGTTTTTTTTTTTTTTTTTTTAGGTTTTGCGCTTTTGATCGAGCTGCTGCTGCGGCAGCTCCTCTTGTAGCTGCAGTATATGCTCCAACGGCTGCGGCTTGCCATCCTTGTCAATAAGCGCCGGCTGCACAATTCCATCTTTGCGCAGCTTCTCCAACAGATTGACCAATTGCTGTGCCTCGTATTCCTTTTGCTCCTCGGACATGCCCTCGAGCAGATTTCGCTTGGGCTGCTCAACACAACCGAGCACAGGATTGAAGGATTGCTGCTGTTGCTTGTACTCCTCCGTATCGCTGTCCTCACTGTCTGACGAGTAGTCGGTGCCCTCAATACGGCGGCAATCGAGTACGCCGCGTTTGGCAAATAAGCCGGCCGCATTACCATAGCCAGTGTATTTGATCATGCGACCGACATCCTCTTTACAAAGAACGAACAGAAGCTCGGCGGCCAGATCGCGCAAAATCATTGCGGGCAGCGTGAGGAACCGGCACAAATGATTGCGCAGCTCGTTGCCAACCTCTGGCCTCTTACTAACATCCTTCAGCGGCGGCAAAATCTCGTTTCGCAAATAGTGACGCATGGTGCGATTGGTGCGTGCACATTTCAATAGGACTGTCAACACCGGAGATAACAGCTCATGGGAACTAGCCTCTGCCTCCTGCTGGGCCAGTCCACTGCGCAAATAGTCTAGCAGTACAGCTAGGCAGCGCACATTACGCTTCTCAAAGCACAGTGCACAACATTTCGTCGGCGGTGGTGACTGTGTGGCGGCTGCTCCAACTGCATTCGGTGTACTCTCGGCCGCTATCCCCGTTTCCGCATTGGTGCACTTTAGCATAAGCTCGGTGAGGCAGCTGCCAGAAATGTTGGTCAGCAAATTGATTGCATGCGTAACAACTGCGCGTTCCCGCTCCGTAGATAGGCTTCCAAATCGCAAGAGTAGCTCTCGAAGAACGCCCGTCAAGTGAAGGCTCTGAATTTCATATTCGTTCGGACTCTTGTCCGGTGCACTCGTTACCGTGAACATAACTTTAAGCAGTTCACAGATAATATTTAGCTGCTCCTCGCTGGCCGCAGTAGCCGACTCGGTCAGTTTGTCATCCAACCACTTCGTCATATAGGTTAGACCATTGAGATCAATTTGCAGGCGTGTACGTGCTGAAGGCTCTAAAGCGGTGAGCAGAAACAACAGCTTCATATCATAATACTCTAAAGTGCTCGGATAACGCGTTGCCGACGAACTGCTCAAACGCTTCACAATTGCATCCAGACTATGCTCTCGCAAACATTGCCGGCGACAGTCGGCGCTTTGATATACTAAATTGCACAGACATTTAAGGGCCTCAGCTATAACATCCGCCTGGGTATCACTTAGAGGTGACTGTATTTCATCTTCGTTGTTATTATTGATGCGGGCGAGTGATAGAAGGGTGCTCAACTCCTGTTCAATGTAATGGGTCTGTAGGCTGAACTCATCCCGAGTTAAAATACGCACCGTGTTGAGGCATTGAGAGTGCATTGACGCAAGGGATGCATCGTCAAGAATGCCAAATATGGCTAACCATAGATCGTGCCACAGATTTTCTGTATGGAAGCTATCAAAAACAAGCAAATCGGCATTCTGCGGGCGTTACCACAACAAATATTAGTCACAGTGCCACAATAGTGGGTGGTGTGCACTTACTTTCGTATTAAATTGGCTGAGTATGTCGGGGATGTAAGCGACTTCCTTGCGCTCGAGTCGTTTCAGCTGGTCCGCATCCATGATGCCAACTGTTACTATCTCACTAATACCGATGTTTGCTAATTGGATTTTAATTTAATTTAATTGTATGAACTGCAGCCAATGTCAATATGGGGCTTGTACTAAATTATACTGTGGACTACGGCATATAATACTAAAACGAACTGGTTGCCTTTATTAGTATGACCAGAAAAAATCAAGTAAAAAATGACCACAAAAAATACTGATATTTCATTTGCCAGAAACTCAAGGTAGCGGTCCACATTCGAATTCTTGAACACTGATAAGTGGAAAATAAAACATTTAACTCCCTGTTTTATGTATTTTTTATCGTACACTTAAATAAAGAATATATTTTATTACAAAAAATACATATATTCAGTGTATACATTTATGCGCAGTGTATGTTTGTTTTGATTGTGTAAAAATATAAATATATGTTTGTAGAAAATAATACGTAATATGTAAAAGTTTCCATTTTGTGTTGGTTTCGATCATTTGATTTTTTTTTTCGTTTTTCATTTTTTTTACTTATATGTTTATAGTTTTTGCAATTACGCATTGTAGTAGTCGTCAAATTCAATGGGTCTACGGCGACTATAGCAGATTGGATCTAATCTGACAGGCTTCCACTTCTTCGTTTTCTACAAAAATATTCGTGATATGCGTAAAGGAAAATATTGAAAAATGAAAAGAAAGAAAATAATAATCCATTATAAATAAATGCTTCTATCATACACAGAAAGACATGTACTGTTAGAAAACATACGTAAAATTGATGTGCAAGTTAAACAACCGAAGCCGTTAATATTCATTCTACAAATTAATTAATTAATGGCTGCCATAAATGTATATTTAAATAGAAAGATTCGAAATTTTGATTGAATATTTTTTAACTTTTGTAAATTTGCACTATCTATCCGTTTTTTTTTTTTTTTTTTTTGGGTATGTAAGTGTAGAAACCAAAGAAATTGTCGGACACTTCACATGCATGCAAATAAATGAGTAAATAAAGGATATATAATTCAGCCACTAAGGTTTTTGGGTGGCACAGTCTTTAAGCATACAAAACGATCACTGGATGGGTGTGTATGTGTGCGTGTGTAGGGATATATAAATGTAGGTTAGTGTAAATATTTGACTGATGGTAAGGCCATCAGGCTAACAGAAATATATGTATATAATATCAGGATTTGGAAATGGAATGACACCGTCATAAAACTAATGAGATTACATAAAAGCAAATAATATCAAGACTGATGTATATAGATATATAACATTATAGCACGAATGTGTTGGAAAGCTTTGCAGTAGCGTTTTTCGCTACTTATTGGTAACTAGTCACTGGGCAGGTGTTTGAGCATTGTCTTTGTCTTTTCGTTTTGTATCAGTAGGCATGAAAATATGGTTCAGAAGGAGAACTCTGGGTCATATGTAATGTGTACAAAATGTCTGTGTGTGTGTGTGTGTGTACCAACGAATGCTTCCATCGAATCAGATGCCCGATTGGTAACGGAGCGGACCACATTTTTCAGGCAGTACGAGAGCGTAGATGTGTGTGTGTGTGTGTGTTTTTGTAACAAAGTAAGAGTTAGGGGCAATAGGAATAGGTCAGTGGTCAGAGTGCAGAAGCAGTAGTCCAGCAGCTAGTACACACAACTACAACAAGAGCAACAATAACAATAATTGAAGCATAACTAAACTGTAGCACAAGCCGGCGGCTGCGGAGCTGCTGGCGGTATAACATTCGGTATTGCAACGACACAAGCGCCGGCGCGTGAAAAAGACATCGGCGCTAGTTCATTCCACTCGTTGCGCACCGGATCATATTCTTCGACATTCTTAAGCGCATGGTTGCCATCGTACCCACCGACGACAATTAAACGGTCGCCGAGCAAAGCACAACCAATCGCATCTCGGCCGATAGCAAGTGAACAAATCTATTGAAAAACGTAAGGGAAATGTTATTACGCCAACTGTGAATTGTGTCTAAAGGCTTACCAGTGTCCAAGTATCAGTGGCCGGATCATAACGCTCTACAGTTTCGGTTCGACAAACCATCGGATTACTGGCCGGACAATCGTGGCCGCCCAGGGCATAGATAAAACCATTTGCCACAGCCACCTATAAAATTGCCAACAAATGAAATATGCAAGAGCTGACCGAATCATCTAGTGTATATACTTACGCCAACGCCACCGCGTCTTCTATTCATCTGTGCCAGAAGGGTCCATTTATTTGTGTGTGGATTATAACATTCAATTGACCGATGGCAGACAGAACCATCACGTCCGCCTACAGCATATAGACGGCCGTTCAGCACGGCTACGCCAGCCGTGGATCGCATGGAGGACATAGGCGCCACGAAATTCCAAGTGCGAGCAACAGGATCCCATCTGCAGGAGGAAAAGAAATATAACAATGAGTAAATAGGCATTTTATTGATTGCTAGTATATGGGTTAATGTACCGTTCAACTGAGCTCAGATAGCACCAGCCATCGTGCCCGCCGACCGCATAGAGTGGACCCTCCAGTACAGCCACGCCGAGGCCATGGCGTGACGTTGCCATTGGATTCAGTGGCATCCAGGCCATCGTATTCAAGTCGAGACTCTCAACGGTGTTCAGAGTCTTGAGCCCATCGCGACCGCCTACTAGAATCAGTTTGTCCTCCATGACAACGGCGCCAAACTGCAATCGACGACCGGACATATGCTTCCATGGCGTCCACTTGTCGAGACGTGGACAGTACCTCTCAATTGAGATGGCACCCTTATGAGCATCCATGCCACCGACAGCCAAAAGACGACCGACGGTCGATTTTCGTGGCGTAGTGCGTTCGGTAGCTATACGTGACCGCCGCTCGGGCATCAAATGCCATTTGAAAGCCTCCATGATGAGCTGCTGGCACTCATTACCGTTGCACACGGCCTCCACGTGATCCATGATGAACGCCGGCTCTAGCAATGGCAACCGGACCAGCGCCAATAGCTCAGCAATATGTTTCTCTCGATTTGGCGAATCGTGGCGCACCCATGACATTAGACTGTGGAAGACATCCTGTTCGGAGGGCACATTGAGATGATCGCTGCACAGCAGCTTGCCCAATTGATCCGCATTTAATTGGAAGAACTCTTGATGTTGGCACACCTCCATAAAGTACTGGCAGGTGTAGGCCTGCGCCAAACGGAGCAGAGTTGTACAACTCTGCTGTTCGGCGAAGAACGCAAAGCCTAGGCAGTTTGATGGATGTAGCTGGCGTGCCAGGAAATTGCAGCAAGCCGAGACCACTGATGTCAGCTGCAATAGACAAGCCGTGGCCAGCAGTGTTTCAACGGTGTCCTCGCGCAGCTCAATGTATCCTGTATAGCAATACTGCACCAGCAGCTGCAGTGCATCACCGCGCACCTCTCCCAGTGTTACCTCGTGTTCCTTGGTCTCGCGCAGCGATCCCGTAAACATGGCTGAAAAGTAAGCACTCGATGCGGATAGCACCAAGCGGTGGGCGGGCACACTGCAAAAAAAAATATATATATATTTTATAAACAACTGTAAAAAATAAATAAAATGAAAAAAGATCTTGCAGTCGGCATTCGATACCGACAATTGCTAGAAATGGCAATACCAGATTGCCAATCTGCCAGACGACGAAATCTTAAGTAAAGAGTTTTAAAATCCACATGGGAAAATTATATTAAACCAGACGGCAATTTAGCTGCCATTGCATGCAAAAGTAAATACATTTAATTCACTGTTCAGAGCACATCAATCACTCGCCTCTTCGCTTTACTTCAACATTTATCTCACTTTCTGTCAATGTTACTGTCTCTCTTGCACTCCGCTCGCTGCTCTCTGTGAGATCAATTGCATGACAGAGAGTGATGTTGAGCCTGAGAGAGCGAATGCATCAAACGCAATTAGTGTTGTGTTTACTCTTGGAATTGCGTTGCTGCCTCGATCGCTGTCGCAGTCGCTGTCATTGCTTTGCGGAACGGGAGTGTGAACGGGACACAGACAAAGAACCTAGCGACACGGAGCGGAGGGCATGGGGCATATGCCGGATGGATATGCCGAATTGCTAATGAGTCAAATTGCTTGGCTACCCCTGCTTTGGGGGACGACAACTGACGCGGGAAATGGCTTTTGCGCATTGCAACAACTTTCCATTCTTTGTTTGGTTTGACCAATGGCTTCTCCACTTACCGCTTGCCATCGATGCCAGCGATGAGCACCACATCGCACAGCTGTTGACTGTCAACGTACAGTTGCATGCGTTTTAATATACTGTCCGCATGATCACGACAGCGAAAGAATTCGTCCTGGCTGCCAGCGGAATTGAGGCTGACCAGGCTATAGTCCCGAGACAGTGATTCCAGTGTATTCTCAGCCATCATCGATATGTGACCCGATGTTGATGCCGTGGAATCACGGCTGGGACTCTCTTTTTGGTTCACATTAACAGATGACATATTCGCTCGATGTTTTTGTATTTAAATTATATTGCAAATTACTATAACGAATTATTGCTAGATGCGTTTTTTTATAGAATTGTCGCAGTCCTTAGTACATGGTATTATTGTTGTGAGTTCCAATAGCAGCAGCAGCAGCGACTGGATACGCCAGCTCTGACCAGCTTTCTTTTGTTGTCAAGTATAAGAAGCTCACGTCCGCTTTGCAGTGCCAAGATTGACTGACTGTGGTTCTTCTGTTGTTGTTATGGCGCGTTGTAAGCTGTTGCTTTGTTTAGTTGCACTTGCATTTCTTTCGCACACTCGTATACTAACAGTCGCACACACATTCTCACATTCGCACACCAACTCCAACTATAACAGCGTGCCGTTGCAGTCAACGTCGAATCTTCGCCCGTTCGATGTCAACAAACAACTGCAATTTTACAGAGACGTATGTGCCCAGACTGCCTCAGTAGGCGTCGCTTGCTGCTATTGCCGCGTCGCGAAGACAAAGAACTTTTACTACGTCCGCAATTGAGCGTTGCTGCTGCTGGTGTTGTTGCTCCTGCTTTGTCTTTGCCCTCGCTCTGGCCGATGGATGGTTTCTAGCAATTGGCGTCTCACTGCAAATGCAATTACACAGGGCGAACATGCAGCATGAATGGCAACTACGCACTGAAATTGAAACTGAATCCGTGACTAAGCATAATAACACACTGACACTTATCAAAAATAACTACAACTGACTATCTATTTGTGTTGCCAAACAGCAGTCCAATAACAACAGCAGCAACAATAACAGAGCCTGATGTTTTCATTTTGCTTGCTGTCATTACAGGTTACGGAGTTGCCAACCACAGTTCAACTACTGCGATTAACTGGGCTTCGGAACAAAGTTGCCACATCGCTGTAACTGCTTAGCAAATGGCGGGCAAAAAGAAAACAACTTATTGTGGGATTAAAAATGTTTTTTTTTCTGTGATGCAAAAAGTTTATTTCGCGGTTTTTGAAATTGGCTGTGGTAATCCCATCATAAACTTCGACAAATTCTCTAAAAATTCAATATATAAAGCATGCTCGTGTGCAGTTGCCATATCCGAAAGCTTTCTAGCAAAGTCGTTTGTTATGCCCTTCTCTTTAAGCATTTCCAAAATCATGATTTTCAAATTGTCGTCTATAAGTGATGCATCAATAGTGAAAAAGCTACAATTCCATAAACCACTGTATAACGATATGTCCCGTATCTCAAATACATCGTTCTCTAGGGCCTGCTGATCTATTGAATCATCATCTTGGAAGGCGCATGGGTTAAACACACAAAATAGTGAGAGTAGCAAATCGTTTCTACTGATGAGCACCTCAAAATTTGGGACGCTTCGCATTGGGGTCAGGTCACCAGTCTCATCGTTACGTCGTGGAACACTTTTACTGACAGTGAATAATATGTTAATTTGTTCGTTGGGAGACTTTTTAATAAGTTCCACTATGGATCCAAAAGAATGTCCAGTGAATTCATCGATCACATATGGAGGTACCAACTCCACTTGTTCTCGTCGTTCTTCCAATATATGAGCTGTAACGAATTCAAGCAAATTGCGCTGCGATGACGTTAACTCTGCCGGCGTCATTGGGTCACGCTTATTTTTAATCGGCAATGGCTTCTTAAAGGGTCCATATTTGAAATTTTGTAACTGAAATACGTTCACAGAAATTAAGCGTTGGAATTCGGCTAAGCGACCACTAGAAAACATATTTTGCCCGAATCGAAACAACTTGAGAGAAGTACACATTTTTAGATACAAAAAAAAAAAAAACCAAAATTATTTTCTCTAGGAGCGTATAAAATAACTTTTTTTCGGATATGCCAGAAAATTTTGTATTGTCACACGAAGCTAGTAAGTCGTCGAATGATTCATAAAATGTATACACCAGCAGCTTGTATAGATCAATTCTAACTCCAAGCATGCTAAGATTTTGGTAACCTATTTTCAATTAAGAGACGAAATTTTGAATACGAGTTCGTATTTAATTTTCCACACTCTTTTCTCTTTTCATTGCGCCGGTGCATGTGTGTGTGCGTCGTTAAGTTGTCTGTGTGTTAAGGCCAGAGGCAGCGAAAGCACGAACCCACACAAAGTGCATGAAAATGGAGCGATAGAGCGGGAAGCAGGTTGATACAACAAGTACATGCATACATATATAACTACATACAAATAAATAACGTGTATGTGTGCGACAAGTGCATCCGTGTGTGTGTGTGTGAGTGAAATAAAGGAATGCTAATTAGTTGGGCGATGTATTGCGTTTCGGCGTCGATGGCGGCAGGTCCATTGTCTTGCACACCCAGCCCGATATGTCGACGTCTTCTACCTCCGCTTTTCGTATCCATGGATGGCTCTAGTATTGGGTATATAAAAGCACCGTTATATTCATAGTAGCAAGAACTACAACAATGGCAGCGAAGTGCGAATGAACTTGTTCTCACCAGCAACGTTTTGAGATCAGCACGCTCGTCTGGCTGTTTCTTTAGGCATATGTCTACAAAGTCCTTGAACTCATTGGAGAAGATCTTATGTTCCAGCTTTGGTGGCGGCTCGTTGACAATGTAATCAAGCAGTTCGAATATCGCCATTACTTTCGGCTCCACCACCGTTAGATTACCATCCTCACCGGCATTGTCTGCAAATATGGTCTCCAATGTGGCACTATCCGGCGGTGGTATTGGATACATGCCTATGGCCATCTCCACCAGGGAAAGACCTAGCGACCAAATATCCGATTGAACTGAATAGTGTGTGCCCTGTAATCGTTCCGGCTGAAAAAAAAGAGTATGCACACGGATATTACAAAAAATATTAGGTAATTTACAGAATTTGCTTGAATTTCATCAACTTACCGACATATAGCTGCGCGTGCCCACAAATGAGTTGGCCATCGAATCAATTAGCTGGCCTGAAACACCGAAATCACAGATTTTGATCTCGCCGCTGCTGTTGACGAGTATGTTGCTGGGCTTAACATCACGATGAATGATCGCATGCTTGTCGCGTAGATAACTTAGACCCTTCAGGACAGCCAACGTGATACGTCCAAGTATCGATTCGGGTATGCGACCAGCACGTTTTAATATGAGATCAAGGGATCCCCCATCCATATATTCCATGCAAATACTTATCTCACCATCGCTGTAGAAGGCGCCATAGAAGCCAACAATGTGAGGGAAGTTGCATTCATGGAGTACTTTAAGCTCGCGTAGGATTTGTTTTTTAATCGCGGGTTTCACCTCCAGGTGGATCAGTTTGCGAGCCATGATCAGATTTGTTAGGGTGTGACGGACTTTCATAACAACGCCACCATTGCCAGAGCCGAGTTCGCCCAATTTTTCCAGATCCTCTTCAGAGAGCTCGCCAATCTTCTCTTTTTGACTAAGGAATACCTTGATGCGTTTGCGCTCCGTATCGTCCATATCCAGACCCTCCAACGTCTCCGTTAACGCGTCGATGCTCGTCTTTGGCTTCCCCAGCAAACTATGTGTTCTTTAATTTAACTTTTTAATGAATTTTTGCAGTACAAAACGAAAAGCAGTAACATTTTGGATTGGGACAGGTTATATGGTAGCAGGATGATAAGGCTTCCAGATAATTGTAACACATACACGTACCTAGGCATATGTATATAGATACATACTTATGTTTGTAAGTGTATATCTGAAGGCGTACATATGTTTTGTGTTTATTATTGAGTAGTGAGACATTTTTCTTTTTTTATACATTGTGGGCGGTTAGGTGGTACGAAATTAAAAAATGTGTGTGGGAATCTTAAACTGTATATACAGAAAATAGAAAATAATATTTACTCTGTTCCTGATGGTGTTTTAAATGGTGGCGTTGGTGCCACCTGTGCGGCAGCAACAGTTGCATCCACATTCACCGGCGGCAGTACTAAATTTAGTTTATTTTTCGACATCTTGTCACAGATCGACAGGAAAAAATTGCAATCGGTCGTGGGTTGCCGACGGTGCAAAGGGTGGGGGAGGTGGGAGGATTTCCGTTGAACAGCAGTTACTACGCGATAATGAAAATTGTGCAACTTGAAATATAAATATCGGGTACTGGTGTTTTATGGATTATTATTGCAGTTTAAGCCGCAAATTTCGCAAACGCTAATAATAGGGATGTAAGTACATATGACTAAATTAAAAATCGATATATCGCTATATACTATCGATATGATTAGAAAATGTATGCCAATTTGTGCTACGCAGTAAGGCTTATCGATGAGTGTGAATGGTAAAATCAAATGCATTTTAGTGGGATAGGTAACAACGGTAAATACAAAGCGTGACATTGCACTTGACGATTCCTCTACTTGGATAGTAGAGAACTGCAATGAAGGAGTTGCTGGTGCCGTCTAACGGCGCCAGTGGCAAAGCTAACCACACCAACTCTGATTTCACCAAAGATACGCTGCTTAGCTTTGCGCTGAATCTATCGGATGAGCAGCTGGACAGCGGGATGATGCAGCTGCAGGTAGTGGCAGCTGAGCAAGTCAATAATAAGGATGATACTAAAAACCAATACAAGAGCAGAAATCTCAATAACGGCGATAGTCATCGGTCGGAGCTACAGAACCCTGACGAATTACCATCTGAAGTAGCGCCAAGAGAACTACCTGAACGCTATCAGCTCAATGAAGCTGCCGCTGCCGTTGCCTCCGAGGTGGTAAATGTTGCCAATAAAGATTGTGACTCATTAGCCAAGCTAGCCTACAACCTATATAGCTTGGCCAAGGATGATCATATAGTCATCGATCGGTGAGTAATTCTTGAGGCCATCCACATAAACTCTAATTTGTATAATTTATTTAACAGTAAACGCAATGAGGTAGTCCGAACCGACGCCTTGACCAACCAGAAGACCATCTATCGTTGTTTGGATCCAGTAGGCATGGGTATGCATCCGGGCAAGGGCCAAAGTCGTCAACCCACGAACTTGCATTCAAAACTAAGTAGCTCTCGCAAGCGTCCGGCTCCGGCGACGCCAACTGCATCTAAAAAGCCGGCATCGATTGCAGTGGCAAGTGGAATTACTGGAAATGCTATTAGTGAACCAATTCCTGCTTCAGATGCCGACTCAATGTTCCGTACGCGGTCCGGACGCATCATCCGCGCTGCCTTGCCACAACCCGCATCTGCAGTGATATCCGCACCGGCGGATGGATTGAGCTCACTTGTGGCTGAGTTGCGGGATAAAAATTATCGGGCGCCTGCATCAGCTACCAAAGCCGCACCGCAGCCAACTGACAAAGCGGTGGTGCAAAAAGAGCGCGCTGTGCCACCAAATGCAATTTGTCCTGGTTGTAATAAGATATTCTTGGGCCGTCGATTGCAGCGACATTATGTCAAGCATCCCGAACATATGCCCAGCT